>CAVLGL010000093.1:67079793-67587293 GCA_963668995.1 Parnassius mnemosyne
GGGCCAGCAGCTGGAAGACTTCATGGAGAAAGAGGGACTCTTTATAATAAACCCTATCTTCCAGAGGCTTCCCCACAGGAAGTGGACCTGGTCGACCCCCGACGGTTCGACAAAAAATGAGATTGATTTCATTATGACGACCAGATGACAACTGTTCAGTGATGTCTCCGTGATCGCAAGGGTGAAAACTGGTAGCGATCCCCGAATGGTTAGAGGCACACTGAACCTAAACGTTAAGTTGGAGAGGTCTCGTCCAATGAAGTCAACGCTCCGTCCCCCTCGTGCTCTATTCTAAAGTTCCGAAACCTTTCAGCTCGAGTTACAAAACCGTTTTCAGTGCTTAGAAGACTGCAATGAAGTGGACGATATGAATGATAAGCTCGTGAAAACTGTCCATGCGGTTGGAGCTAAGTTCTGCAAGACCCGCCACAGAAGGACACAAAAACTCTCCGATCACACTCTTAATCTCATGGCTGTTAGACAGGAGATGATGCTACAGTTTACAACAGATTTGACAGCATACAGGCAACTGAACAGACATACCTCCAAATGCATACGGCGTGACTTACGCAACTTCAATACAGCTTGTACTGAAGAAGCGATCGATCGGAACCAAGGCTCTAAAGTCTTTGCCAGAGATCTGACTGCCAGAAAGAGCCAATTGTCAAAGCTGAAGCCCGAGTGTGGTAGCGTCGTTTCCGGGACACCTGAGATTTTGAGTGAGATTGAGAGGTTCTATGGGCAGCTGTACCTTAGATCGTAACAAGTGTGAGTAACGATCCAAGTCTTATCCCACTCTATTCCGAAGATATCCCGAACGTCAGTCTGAGCGAGATTAGAATGGCTCTGCAGCACCTTAAAAACGGCAGGGCCCCAGGTGAGGATGGAATTACAGCGGAGCTTTTGAAAGCCGGTGGAAAACTGGTACTTGAAGTCCTTCATCATTACAATCATCATCATCATGATGAAGTACTTTAAGTCAGTCTGAGCGAGATTAGAATGGCTCCCCAGCACCTTAAAAACGGCAGGGCCCCAGGTGAGGATAGAATAAAGTGAGAAGGCACAAAGGTCTGCTCCAATTTGTACCCCGGGTAGGAGAGATACGAAGTATCAGCCGGAGAGGACACCTGCATCTCGGTCAGAAAGAGCAAGGCCGGCTTTGCCCCCCCCCCCCCCAGAATACGCGGGGCAGCCTGAGCACCCACGCTCAGGAGTGGAATAACATGGTCGTGGATGCTCAGCGAGGGATTCTCCAGGGGTGCTGGAACCTTCCCGGGGTAGTCGTTGTCTACTTCACGCCGGTATTCTGTGAGGTCGTGGTAACCAACCCGGCTCGAGCCGGCCCATACGTGCAACAGCAAAAACTGCCGCGTGGCTCTACCACCGTTAAAGCATGCGGTATTAACACCCATGGTGAGTACATCACTAGCCTTAGATTTGCCGACCATATAGTCCTTATGGCAGAATCGCTGGAGGACCTAAGCGCTATGCTCAATGACCACAATAGTGTCTCCCAACGGATAGGTCTTAAGATGAACATGGACGAAACAAAAATCATGTTCAACGTCCATGTCACACCTATGCCGGTAGTTGTTGAGAGCACTAAGCTCGAAGGTGTTGACGAGTATGTTTACCTGGGACAAATAGTCCGACTAGGTAAGTCTAACTTCGACCGAGAGGTCAATCGACGGATTGAACTCGGCTTGGCAGCGTTCGGGAAACTACGACACATCTACTCGTTAGAAATACCTCAAAACCTGAAAACGAAATTGTACAACCAGTGCGTGTTGCCAGTGAAGACTTACGGATCTGAGACGTGGTCCTTCACTGAAGAAGCTCAAGGTGGCTCAGCGAGCTATGGAGAGGGCTATGCTCCGGGTTTCTCTGCGTGATAAACTTAGAAATAAGGATATCCGCAGAGAACCAGAGTAGTCGACATATCCCAAAGGATTAGTAAGCTGAAATGGCAGTGGGCCGGGCATATAGCTCGAAGAACCGACAACCGATGGGGAAGAAAGGTTCTCGAGTGACAGCCTCGTACCGGTACGCTAAGTGTAGGGCGACCCCCCATTAAACGGAGTGACGACCTGGTAAAACATGCAAGAAGTCGATGGATGCAGGTGGCTCAAGACTGTGCTTTGTGGCATTCCTTGGGGGAGGCCTATGTTCAGCAGTGGACTTGTGAAGGGCTGTAATGATGAATGATGAAAATAGTCTTACTTATGTCAAATTATGTTTTTTATTAAATCCTAAGGGCACAAATTAATGTAAAAATATAACTTTTGCACAATAATAGCAATAGTCACACTATTTACATTAGGTATAAAAATAATAATAGTAAGTATTTCAAAATCTACTTTAAATTTAAACACATTACAAAATTATTGGTCACTCAGGCTTTCATACATATTTTTTTATATCCAAGTGGTTTAGAGTTTATCAACTCAAATATTATTTTCTATTTTGTATTGAAAAACGAAAATTCAATCTTAAAGAATCTGCAATAACTAGTTATAATAGTAGTAGACCTATCTATCGGCTAATTTAACGTAAAGTATGTGCTTAACAAAAAAAAGCGGCCAAGTGCTAGTCGGACATCGCCCATGAAGGGTTCCGTAGCAGCAAGATAATTTCTATGTAAGTAACTGAAATTAATTAGCATTCGCACGTACAATATTTAGCATTCGCAAATATATCAAATAATTAGCTCCACGCGCACGAGTGTCAATGACGTCTGCCCTCACGTGTCTGCCCTCTGCCCGCTCCAGTCGGCAACCTGCCCTCGCGCGCTGCGCACCCGCTACCGATCAAGCCACGCCATTAATTATTATCTACTAATTACCGAACAACCTGTATATAGGTATATCAATATTTAAATCACTTTGCACTCCTTGCAGGTAACCAAAGACCTGGGACTGTAAGTTAGTGTCACTTCAATTATATTACAAAAAAATTCAATCTGGCCGCAGCGGAGGGCAAGTACGTGGACGCGACGCAGGAGATGCTGGCGCTGGGTGTGTGCAACATAGCCTCGGCGCTGGTGGAGTCGATGCCGGTGTCCGGTGCACTATCACGCGGTGCCGTCAACCACGCGTCCGGCGTCGCCTCTCCCGCCGGCGGCCTGTACACCGGCGCGCTGGTGCTGCTCGCGCTGCAGGTACGTGCACATCAGGTCAGGTCCGGCGTCCCCTCTCCCGCCGGCGGCCTGTACACCGGCGCGCTGGTGCTGCTCGCACTGCAGGTACGTGCACATCAGGTCAGGTCCGGCGTCGCCTCTCCCGCCGGCGGCCTGTACACCGGCGCGCTGGTGCTGCTCGCACTGCAGGTACGTGCACGTCAGGTCAGGTCCGGCGTCGCCTCTCCCGCCGGCGGCCTGTACACCGGCGCACTGGTGCTGCTCGCACTGCAGGTACGTGCACGTCAGGTCAGGTCCGGCGTCGCCTCTCCCGCTGGCGGCCTGTACACCGGCGCGCTGGTGCTGCTCGCGCTGCAGGTACGTGCACGTCAGGTCAGGTCCGGCGTCGCCTCACCCGCCGGCGGCCTGTACACTGGCACGCTGGTGCTGCTCACGCTGCAGGTACGTGCACGTCAGGTCAGGTCCGGCGTCGCCTCTCCCGCCGGCGGCCTGTACACCGGCGCGCTGGTGCTGCTCGCGCTGCAGGTACGTGCACGTCAGGTCAGGTCCGGCGTCGCCTCTCCCGCTGGCGGCCTGTACACCGGCGCGCTGGTGCTGCTCGCGCTGCAGGTACGTGCACGTCAGGTCAGGTCCGGCGTCGCCTCACCCGCCGGCGGCCTGTACACTGGCACGCTGGTGCTGCTCACGCTGCAGGTACGTGCACGTCAGGTCAGGTCCGGCGTCGCCTCTCCCGCCGGCGGCCTGTACACCGGCGCGCTGGTGCTGCTCGCGCTGCAGGTACGTGCACGTCAGGTCAGGTCCGGCGTCGCCTCACCCGCCGGCGGCCTGTACACTGGCACGCTGGTGCTGCTCACGCTGCAGGTACGTGCACGTCAGGTCAGGTCCGGCGTCGCCTCTCCCGCCGGCGGCCTGTACACCGGCGCGCTGGTGCTGCTCGCGCTGCAGGTACGTGCACGTCAGGTCAGGTCCGGCGTCGCCTCTCCCGCTGGCGGCCTGTACACCGGCGCGCTGGTGCTGCTCGCGCTGCAGGTACGTGCACGTCAGGTCAGGTCCGGCGTCGCCTCACCCGCCGGCGGCCTGTACACTGGCACGCTGGTGCTGCTCACGCTGCAGGTACGTGCACGTCAGGTCAGGTCCGGCGTCGCCTCTCCCGCCGGCGGCCTGTACACCGGCGCGCTGGTGCTGCTCGCGCTGCAGGTACGTGCACGTCAGGTCAGGTCCGGCGTCGCCTCACCCGCCGGCGGCCTGTACACTGGCACGCTGGTGCTGCTCACGCTGCAGGTACGTGCACGTCAGGTCAGGTCCGGCGTCGCCTCTCCCGCCGGCGGCCTGTACACCGGCGCGCTGGTGCTGCTCGCGCTGCAGGTACGTGCACGTCAGGTCAGGTCCGGCGTCGCCTCTCCCGCCGGCGGCCTGTACACCGGCTCGCTGGTGCTGCTCGCACTGCAGGTACGTGCACGTCAGGTCAGGTCCGGCGTCGCCTCGTCGTAGCTACGAAGTGTTTCAAGCTACAATCAATGAGTCTTCGTCAATTCTTTATTAATATCGTAAGTGTGGCCGTCTTTAAAAGTTTGGAATTTATACAACAAACCTGAAACGACTTATTTATAATTTATAATGAAAATCCAACTCATTGCACTTTATAAAAAAAAATTTTAAAATTGTATTTAAAAACAGACAGAGAGTAACTAAGGTATCATAATGTAATAATTTTTTTTTCCTTTCCAGTACTTCACGCCATATTTCTTCTACATTCCGAAAGCTTCGCTGGCGGCGGTAATCATTGCGGCCGTCGTGTTCATGATGGAATTGCACGTCTTCAAACCCATATGGAGGACTAAAAGTAAGAAGAAAAATTATCTTAAACGTAATAATGATTTGAAAAAGCAACTTAAAGCGCATAACCTGATGTTGTATAAGTCATTCTTTTTTATGCAGGTCATACTTTCTGTTTATTTATTGAATTTATAAAAACGCACAATAAAAAAAACAGTATAACAGTAGAGAGCACTGACTGCCTCGTTGGTCAAGATGGAAAGCCTCGTATCCAGACAAAAAGGGTCTCCGGTTTTATACATTTACCATACGAAACATAGCAGCATAAAGTTGCTATTTTACGCTGGTATTCTGTGAGAGATTCTCATTCGTGCTACAAACATAATATAGCTGCATCGTGGTTATACCGCGTATAATGATAGATATGTATCAAGATATCTCAAAGTGACCGGCACGGGTGTTTGTTGCAGAGTTGGACATCATCCCGGCGGTGGTGACGTTCGCGGCGTGCCTGCTGACGCGGCTGGAGCTGGGCATCGTGATCGGCATCGCCGTCAACCTCGTGTTCCTGTTGTACGCCTCCGCGCGACCCTCCGTGCGCATCACCAGTGCCGTCGTAAGCACCCTCAAATCTTTTATTTATTTTTATGGAAACACTTGAACCCACTCCAATATTACAGTTCACCTGGTGGTAAGTGGCTACTGGAGCCCAGGGACACCTGTAACCAAATTAATACAAAGAAAGCTACAAATGCGTTGTCACCTCTGAGGACTAACACGACATGCCTCACAAACTATAATTAATTATACTGCCTCTCTATAACCTTGAGACCGGGACACAGCATATTATTTGTGTTATTTGGCGGTAGAAATTAGTAAAAGTGTGGTTCCTACACATTACTACTGCCATTGTATTAGCTCCATAAACATCACAATTTTATCCAAAATTAAATAAACTATAAAGGATTTCGTCGCTAAGCAACCACGTCGTCCCGTTCTGACTACAATTACTTAATCACTACAATCGAATACAAAATTAAACATAAAATGTATTATAGTAACAATAGTTATGTGCAAGGAATACGTGCGACTATAAATAATCACACCTAAGGAATAAGTGGACTATAAACAGTCACACCTATCACACATCAAACACTAACATAATGTAACATTCGATAAGTCACAAGTAAGGTATATTATATCATGACGATTAAAAAATCCACTATACTCGTATTATGTAGTATTTTACCAATCTCTTCAACTCATTACTGACACACCTGATCATCACAAAAGAGGGCAGGCAAGGTAGGATCCGATATTCTAGAGAAACATGCCTCAAATAAAATAAACTGTATTTTATGTTTAAAAATTTTACAAAAACATTAATATTACTAACTTATCATTTGGATTTAATAATTCCCTTTTACCTTTTCAGCTATCTGTGTTACTTTAGCTGAAATTAATGAGTTAACCCTCTTACCAATTTCTGCCGCCAAATAATAGTGTATTTTCTATACAACACTATTTTCTAACTTTCATAACAACTGTTATGAAAGGTATAATTACAGGCTGTGAGCCATTTTAGTCCTCAGGGGGTGATAAAGCATTTGCAGCCTTCTTTGTATGAAATTTGTTGCAAGTCTGCAAATCAATTACCATCAGGTGAACTATAAGTTCATTTGCCACTTCGGATTTGTAAAAACATTTTTTTTATTAAATTTCTAAATCATTATTTACAATTTTTTATATTTAAGTTAAAAAGTTCTCTAATGTAGCATAAAAACAGCGTTGGGCCAAGTACACTACCTTGTAGGATGCCGTAACTATTAGGTTGTTCATCGCTTACTTTGTTACCTATTCTAATACGCTGTGTTCGATTATGTAATTAATCCATAAGAAGTAGTAACTGTGCCCATTATTTCTAGTTTTTAGTAAACTTAGCGAAAGAGACTGTATCAAACGCTTTTTGAAGGCCAATAGAAATGATTAGACTTTTTTTTATTATCCAATTTCTTAACAATAAAACTTGTACAGCATCAGTTGTTGACTTACCCTTTCTAAAACCGTATTGAGCATTTGAATTATTAGTTTATCATTGGCAGTATTAACGTAAGCAATGAACTTTCTATTTTTTTAATGTATTTAAAACACATATTAGACATTTTCACACCCTTTCTCTATATAAATTTTAAGTATGGAGAATGTACCTCACACATTCCTCTGTGTGCGCAATGTCGTTAAAAATCGATGTAAAGATTTTCCTTCACGTATTAATATATAGATAGCATATTGTCTACTTTATCTTTATTAAGCAAAAATTGTTTAGTAAGGGTAATGATACTGCTATGCTGTTTCGAAAATCCCGCTGTGTTTCTTGCTGGTTCTTCTCAGGACAGAGGTTTTTTCCGAACCAGTGGTAAAGCTTAAATAACTTTTAAATAAGCCTTTTTTTTCATTTATTATTAAATAATATGTAGTACAGTTTTAAAATAGTCGCTAAACTCGGTTGTTTATCGTGACATTTTCTTCGTCACTCGCTTAAATTGATCTCACTTTTTCATGTGTGCAGAGAAACACAAAGTTAATATTCTTGTAATCTATATTAAATAAAAATGATTCTACTGTATTGTGTGAAGTCGGGTGACGGCGTGGAGCATGTGGTGGCGACGGTGGACCGCGCGCTGGCGTTCCCGTCCGCGGAGTTCGTGCGGCGCGCGCTGCGCAAGGCGGCCGAGCGCCACACGCTGCCGCTCGTGCTCGACGCCTCGCACGTGCAGGCCGCCGACTTCACCGCCGCCAAGGTACCAGTACAACCAGACTCACCGACATAACCCAACGAATGACTAAAATGAAGTGGCAATGGGCCGGCCATATAGCTCGAAGAACCGACAATCGATGATGAAGAAAGTTCTCGAGACCACCCCTCACCTTGAACCTCCTTCTTCCGATTCTAGTCGTGGGCTTATCCCATAGGTTATCTTTTTATAGAATAAGGGTGACAAACGAACATACAGTCCACGTAATAGTAAGTGGATGCTGTAGCCCATACACATCTACATTTATACTCGACTAAGAATCAAAATGCACATGTATTGCCACCCCTGAGACTAAAATAGATGCCTCGTTTCCAGTAAAAAACGTCTCCGGTTCTCTAGACTCACTGTACGAACACACAGCAGCATTATTAAGCTGCTATTTTACGCTGGTACTTGTAAGAGCGTGGTCTTAGCCCTATTAGCCGGTTCAGTGCGGGCGGCACGCCAGGCGTGCCATCGATTACTTTTGTGTGTGGCGTGTGACACGCGAGTCGTGTCTTTTTAAAAATCGTTATAACTCGCTCAAAATGCTTTTTTGGAAAATTTATCCAGAACAAAATATTCATTATTTTGCAAGTAGTTCATGCCTGCGGCTTCGTTTCTGGATATTTTGAAAATTTGAAATTTTTAGGGGTTGACAACCTTTTTTTAACTTGTACATGGTACTCTTTTTACTTTGTGGGTTTTCAATCATGTTGTTGGAAAATAGTCTAATAAGTACGAGGGTGGATTGAAAAGTACTCGGCCTAACACAGATCCATTCAATTCTAAAAATCAAATCTATCCACATTATTTAGTTCAGTTCAGACTAGTTCATTGTGTGAAGTTCGAAACGTGTGCGATAATTAGTTGTGATTTTATAAATTTATTAACAAAGTAATCGGACATAATTTCCGCGAACGGAGCAAATCGAGCAGCGTGCCGTCATTAAGTACCTCCATAAGAAGGGGCTATCATCAAAAACCATCCATGATGACATGGTCAGTACATTAGGCGATTGTGCTCTGTCATATTCATCCGTCAAAAAATGGATAGCAGAATTTAAGCGTGGTAGAGAGAGTGTGAAAGATGAACCCCGCTCTGGAAGGCCTTCGACGTCAACTACTGACGAAAATATTAAAAAAGTACTTGATTTAATAACGGGAGACCGCAGATTAAAAATTAGAGAGATAGCCGAGATTATAGGCATCTCTTATGAACGAAAAACGAACGAACTCAAAACATCATTGTCAACGAGTTGGGTTTCCACAAGGTGTCTGCGAGGTGGGTTCCGCGACTGCTTTCAGTTGAACAAAAAAGGACGCGATTGACTATTTCACGCGACTGTTTGGAGTTATTTGAAGCCGATGCAGATGATTTTTTGAATCGTTTTGTTACTATGGACGAAACATGGGTTCATTACTGTACACCGGAAACAAAACAACAATCAAAACAGTGGAGAAGACCTGGTTCACCACCCCCTAAAAAGGCTAAGTCGATTTTGTCGGCAAATAAGGTGATGGCTTCAGTATTCTGGGACTCGAAAGGTGTGATTATGATTGATTATCTTGAAAGGGGTCAGAATATAAACTCTGATTACTACTGCACCTTTCTACGTCGTTTACGAGAGGAAATAAAAGAAAAACGTCGAGGAATGCTCAGAAGAAAAGTCCTGTTTCATCAAGATAACGCCCGTGTTCACACGTCAGTACAGTCAATGGCTGAAATTCACAACTGTGGCTTTGAACTGTTACCGCATCCGCCGTATTCACCTGATCTGGCACCATCAGACGTCTTTCTGTTCCCTAACCTAAAAAAGCACTTGGGAGGTCAAAGATTTTCGACAAACGACGAGGTCAAAGCAGCTGTAGACGCATATTTTGACTCTAAGGAAGAATCATTTTTTTTCAACGGTCTAAATGCTTGGAAGGGGAGGTGGCAAAAGTGTATTGAACTTGATGGTGATTATGTAGAAAAATAAAAATATAACTGATTTAGTATTTGTTTATTTTCTTGGTTAGGCCGAGTACTTTTCAATCCACCTCGTAACAAATAATAGCACTCATTGCGATCGCTTACAAACACGAGTTGTAAATAAATTTCTAAAAAACAAGTCTTCTGTTAAAAAAAAAACAATGCGTTTGTCTTATTGTTTAATTTTACTTAAAATGGTTGAACTGCCGTCTTATTACTATCATAGGACCGAATAGACCTACGAAGTACCATGTGCTCTTGTGATATGTTATAAGGTTTATTTTTGCTTGAAACAGTTTGAAACCTTATAAAACATTAAATAATATTTAACATTTGTAAAATCAATGAATCATAAACCTTATTTTTTTCCAAATTGAGGATCTTGATTGTTTCATATTTACAAATGTTACTATTAGGTGAAAATTTAATTTAATAAGGACCAAGGTTTTCCAGGGTGATTTAGCTGTACTTACTTATATAAATGATTTTTTATAAAAAAAAATAGTACAAAAGGTTTGTAATCTCATAAAATCATTATATTATATTATATACATAATCATAAAAGAGTCACACTCTCAATTTCAAAGAAAACACATAGAAAAACACGTAGTTACCCACTAAAAACAAGTATCCTTCCGTTTGTAACTGATGTTTGATGTCAAATAAACTTAATTAGGTCAAAACAAGTAAAAAAAGCATAAAAAAGAACATTACTTTTACACATGGCCGATGGCACAATAGGCGTGTCATGAAAGTCTGTGGCGTATATAAATATTTGTTTGCCGCCACAGCTAAAAGTTGTCGAAAATCAGTGTCGCAACGAATCGGTTAAGCCGACCCATTCGTCTATTACAACCATAATATAGCTGCGGCGGGGCTCTACCACGTATATCGTTATTAGGAAGATGCTGCTATCCATCACCTGTTTTAATTTCCCTGTGTCACGTTACTCATCGGGCGTTTATTCAGTAAGTATAGAAGCATGAGCTGAACGTGTGTTCATTGGCCACAGAGTTAGTAATTGGGAAAAGGAAAGAGTTGTTTGCCGATTATTATACTCCCTGGCGAGTGAGCGTGCGACAAGGCTATAGACGCGTGGTTTGTCTTTTGTTACTTAGTGCGTTTTATATTACACTAATATGGGATCGTATGTCAGGGTATAAAGTCGCTGATCGAGGACTTCCACGCGCGTGGGCAGACGATCATCTTCTACAACGTGAAGCCGTCACTGGCGGCTGTGCTGAGGGGTGTGCGGCCGCGAGAGTTCCTACACTGCTCGTGCCGCGTGCAGCTGGACCGCCTGCTGCTGGACGCGCACCGCCGCGCGCACAAGCCACCGCTCCCCTGGTGAGACACACCCACATACACGCACGCACACGCACCCCCCCCCCCCCCACACACACACACGAGCTTCTGCACTGTTTTTACCTAAAAACATCTCAAACGTTGTCTTTTTTATCTTTTAAATTCGAAATGCGTGGTATTGCATTATTTTCACAGATTGTCATTCTAAATACATTTCTAACGCCTACTATTTAACTACGCATGCACACATTCGTAAGTGTCATCTGGTTATATGCGTATGCGTAGTTGTTGCCCATAAATCACATTCAATTTGGGATAATTTCAAATAAAATATAGTGTTATTTACTAATATTTTCAAAAATTTCAATCACTGTATGTATATCATTAGATAATTATTTGAACATAAATATAAACTTTGGATACCCTTTGAAAATTAACCCGTATATTTATAGAGGTTTTCAGACTTTTTCTTTAACAGTTAAACACGTTGTAAAAGCTTTTTATGGAAAATCAAACATTATTTTCCAGAACATGCCACATAAGAAGATAGGAACAGGGAAACCAGATCTCCGACGCAGTCGGCCGGCGGGTTAACTTCGAGCCAAAATCTTCTGTGCCTTGAATTTGCCTATTGGGATCATTCCATTCTTTATAGTATAAAAATAGTTCAATATATTTATTTGCATAGAGAATTAGATATTGTATTGTATGAAGGTCGAACCAATTAGACTGTTTGCGACAAAATAGACAGTATTGCTAAGTTGTATTGTACACATGTATTATATTTATACTTCGTAGTAAGTAATGTAGTTAATTTGTGAAAATTATACCTAAGGACCAAGTTAGTGAAATTGTATTGACTGAGAGCAACAAGTTTTGTTTGAATTGAATATATTAGATCAAAGATTACTTTTGTCCTTTACTTCCTGTACTGCGTTTATTACGACCACGCCTGACCACTCTCGTTGTCATTTCCATCAGTAAGTACATAAATATTTGGGATCATTATTCAGGTAATGATATCCAATGAGTCGGTGAGATTACTGTACGTCGCGATATCATTGACCCAAATTATTTATGATGTATAATTAAAAAAATCTATCAATGATTTGTTAAAAAGCGAGATAACATTCCATCTGATTCTGTTTTTTTTTAATGGAATGACAAACTTACAGTGCACCTGATGATAAGTGGTTATTGCAGAACATAGACACCTTTTTTTTATAAGAGAGGGGGCAAACGAGCATGCGACTCACCTGATGTTTTTTTTTATTATAGGAGAGGGGGCTAACGAGCATGCGGCTCACCTGATGGTAAGTGACTACCGCCGCCCATGAACAACTGCAACACCAGGGAGGGAATTGCATATGCGTTGCCGGCCTTTTAAAAAGGAGTACGCTCTTTTCTTGAAGGTCCCTAAGTCGTATCGGTCCGGAAAAATCGCTGATAGTAATCGATTCCACAAGGAAGTCGTGCGAGGAAGAAAACATCTTCTAAATCGCACAGTGGTGGACCGCCAATCATCCAGATGGTGTGGATGGTATCGGGAGTTCTGCCGCGATGTGCGTTCGTGAAATTTGGCGGCTGGGATTAATCCGAACAATTCCTCAGAGCACTCCCCATGGTAGATGCGAAAGAAAATGCAAAGGGATGCAACATCTCTTCGCAGTGCCAATGAATCGAGCCGATCGGAAAGGGATCGGTCGTCGACGATTCGAGCCGCTCTGCGCTGGATGCGGTCAAGTGGAAGGAGCTGGCACTGGGGAGCCCCTGCCCAGAGATGGGAACAGTATTCCATGTGAGGCCGAACCTGCGCCTTGTAAAGTTGCAGGCGGTGTGCCGGCATGAAATACTGTCCCGCTCTGCTGAGCACGCCAAGCTTTTTAGAGGCCAATTTGGCCTTGTCTTCCAAGTGACCACGAAACTGCACGTCACTCGATATGTCGACTCCGAGGATACCGATACTGGCTGAGGCAAGAAGGGGAGTGCCTTGAAACTGAGGAGATACGACAAAGGGGTTCTTTTTAGCGGTTAACGCGCAAACTTGTGTCTTCTGAGGATTAAACTGGACTAGATTTAGTCGCCCCCAATCCGAGACTTTGTTCAGCAAAGTCTCGACTTCAGACACAAGTTTGTTCCGGTACTCGGCGACGTTTTCCCGAGAAATATTGGCACGGCCTGTGTATAGAGCATCACCAGTGCTGTCATCCACATAGCAATTAATGTTAACAGTTAGCAACATATCATTGATATGCAGAAGAAACAGCGTTGGTGATAGCACACAGCCTTGTGGAACACCAGCGTTAATAGGCTTGTAGTCAGAACATGCACCGTCTACAACGACCTTGATGCTCCGATCTGCAACGAAGCTGGTGATCCAATTGCACAATTTCTCGGGAAGCCCATAGGAAGGGAGCTTCGAAAGAAGTGCTTTGTGCCAAACCCGATCGAAGGCCTTCGCAATGTCCAAACTAACGGCCAATGCCTCCCCCTTGGACTCTACTGCCTCCGCCTATCTATGAGTTAAGTAGACCAGAAGATCACCAGCTGATCGACCCCGACGAAAACCGTACTGGCGGTCACTAATCAGCTGGTGATCCTCAAGGTACCGCATTAGGTGGCAGTTTATAACGGATTCCATTATTTTGGAGAATAAGGGGGTGATGGCGATACGCCTGTAGTTGGACGGGTCTGAGCGGTCGCCTTTTTTAGGGATCGGATGGACAAAAGCTGTCTTTCATGATTTCGGGACTACGCCTAGGGAGTAGGAGTACCGGAAAGACGCGTTAGAACCGGTGCCAACTCCCGAGCACACGTCCTCAGCACAATTGGAGGGATTCCGTCAGGCCCACTCGACTTGTAGATGTCAAGGGAGAGGAGTGCTCTGCGAACCGAGCGCTGTGAGAACCGCACTTCCGGCATGGAGCACTCACACCACGGGATGGTCGGTGGTGTGTTCCCATCGTCATCAACAGTCGAGTTGGACGCAAAAAGGGAGCCTAAAAGGTCGGCTTTCTCTTTTGCGTCGTGGGCCAGTGAGTCGTCCTCCCTGTGCAGAGATGGTAGTGATGGCTTACAGAAATTCCCTTGGACAGCCTTGGCGAGAGACCAGAATGCACGGGTTCTTGAAGGAAGGCGAACTAGTTTCTCGCCAATTCTGCCTATGTGCTCTGACTTTGCCTTGGCAATAACTCTTCTGAAGGACCTGGAGGCGAAGTTATACTTCTTTTTAAGTATGCTGGTGTTTACATCCCGAGTCGCCGAAGCCGCAGCCCAGGCTTGACAACACTCCTGCTTACTGCGTAAAGCAGTCTTACAGGAGCGACCAAACCAAGCCTGAGATCTGCCTCCGATGGTTACCACAGATGATGGAATAAATAGCTCCATTCCCTGTAGCACCACATCAGTGACAGAGTCAGCAACAGCACTGGGATCATCCGGCGAGAAGCAAACCCGCCCCCATGGGTAGGAAGCAAAGAAAAACCGCATTCCGTCCCAATCCGCCGACCTGTAATGCCAAACACGGCGGCAACCTGCAGAAAGCAACTGCGAGGGGGCGTGAGTGGCACCACACTCCGGATCAGACAATGGTCCGAAGAGCCAAGAGGGGCATCGACGGAAACCTGATATCCGTCCGGATGAGAGGTCAGTAGAAGGTCCAACAGGGAAGGTGTATGATGCTCAACATCTGGAATCCGCGTAGGCGATGTAACCAGTTGTTTCAGACTATATGCCAAGGCAAAGTCATAAACAGATCTCCCCGCATGATCGGTTAAACGTGAACCGAGCCATTCGGCGTGGCGGGCGTTAAGCGATTTACACGATCTCTGCGGATGAGACCTGTTGTAGCAAGGAATTTGTAGCCATTTGGACGTGGTCGATGTTGATGGCGGAATTGGGCCTCCGGTCACCTGCACTCACCAGACGAAACGCGGAAGCTGAGCTACCACTTCACGCCGGTATTCTGTGAGGTCGTGGTACTAACCCGGCTCGAGCCGGCCCATACGTGCAACAGCAAAAGCTGCTGCGTGGCTCTACCACCGTAAGCTGCAGCCATCTTCTTCATCTAAAGCAACAGATGCGTTGTCACCTCTGAAGGCTAAGATGGAATGTGCTAGGAATGAGAGTAGATAACTGACAAATATTTAAACTCCCTCACTCGTTCAAGCAGTACAACGTACTGCGTAGACAACTACTTTAGGTCATTTAACGAGTTTTAATCGTTGTCGTCATTATGTCTGTGGTAGGGTAATTCTTTTGGTTGTTACCAATACATCACCTTTGCAACAGCAATGTTGCAGCGAGGCCGTTTGTGTCGCATCGGTGTTACTGTTGATTTGCACACTTCTCTATTTTGATGATACATATATTGTATTTACTAGAAGTAAATACATAGTAGTACTTTCCATGAATATTTAATAACGTCAAGTATTTACAAAGTGTCGTTCATTTATTTAAATAATTTTCTTACAAATGCCTAATAGCCTGTAAGTATGCTAGCTCTTTATACAGTTCACATACAGTTCAGATTGGAACTCGGTAGTGCACGCTGTTTTTTGGCGGCAGGATTAATTAATAGAGTACCTACCCCTATGGATTCCGAGAAAAGAAGTCCACCTAGGAATAATGCGGTCGGAGGAATTTCATGTTGGTTCCAGGAGTAACAATACATATGTAGCCTGCTTTTCTTGAAGTTGGTTGCTGGTATTCATGAGCTGAAGTAGCCACTTACCTTAAGGTGGATTGTCAGACACCTTGCACATTTTATGCTGCCTTGTTAGTCGACTGACGTCACCTACGGGTTGATGAGAAATAAAAGACGTATTGGAGATAATCAAATATATTTATTTTACAATCCTCGTTACACTGTAGCTCTGCGAAACGCACAGCCTTCGAACTGCGACATCGCAAACTATTTGGTTGCGTATCTTTACTTGACAAACAGTTTTGTGATACTCGACAAACACGTGTTGGCTAAACTATTCAATCAATTTCCCATATCAATAACCAACATCTGGCCAACATTTTATTAATGGACTAATTTGGCCGTTTAATTGGCATGCAGTGTACACAAATGCCAATGCCGGCTTGAATGCGAAATCGACCGAAGATAAAACATTATTCCGCTAAAGTTTCATTTATGTACGAGCAGTCTACTCAGTTCATTGTAGAAGAGCACCGCGCTTATATTATACTTACAGTTCCAAATAGCTATCAGACATAATGTGTCCAAATACTCTGACGCTACTCAATGTTAAGATATCGCGAAGTCTCGATGTGTCACTGTCATTTTGACTTAAAGTGAGAGACTTAACGGCATCTTAACACTTTTACTGTTCAATTTAGACACAATAGAAAGACAATAGCAATGACCCATATGAGAGTCACGGGACAGGGGAAAATTGAGCAGCGTTTGAATATTTGGGCATTGGTCTGATAAAATACTTCGTTTAATAATGTATAATTAAAAATCTGTACAATTCCGTACGCCCAAATGTTTAATTAAGTCTTTGGTTTCCACTCGTACATAAAATCGTCTTCGAAAATTCAATAAGGGCTAGTAATTTTACGCTCACCAGATGTCGCTAGTTGGGGGACTGAGGTGAAGTTTTTTGTTACACAAGGTCATTTAATTGAAAAGTTTCGTTTTAAATAAGTTTATCGGTTTCTAGAGTATTATAAATACACAAAACATGCTTAATTGCTTGTAAAAAAAAAACATTTTTTACATTTTTAACTCTTTTTTAATTTTTTACTTTAAGAAATATCCATACATTGGATTTATTCATTTTAACCAAAAATCGTTTAAATTCAAACTTACATTACAGAAAGAAACATTAACTCTTAAATTTTCCAAACAAATTAACATCCCCGCTATTCAATCTATAAAATATTCACCTCATTCCAAGTGGCTTCACTCTGGTGGCAAAAAATTCATGAACGCCCTCATTCCAATCATTTCATACCTATACAATTTCGCTAAACTTACACCGAATTTACAACACGACAACATTACACGGATTCGAACTTAACAACCTACGGTCCAGTGCATAGCACCGTTCTCGATTAGAATGAGTTGAGCAGGGGATAAATTCATAATTACAACGCAAACGGCCTTCAGCGCACTACTAAAAGTGAGCGAGGAAAAGGTCCCATTGTATCTGTAAGGAAGACATCCAACACGAGATCAAAACAACAAAAGTTACTACCGACAAATCAACAACAATTAAGAAAAGTCTGAACTAGGGATCTTTTTAAAAATTCTTAATATTGTAATAAAAATGTGACCAGCCAATGTTAAATAAAAAACTTCAATAATCTACTTTATGACACTCACTAATTACTGGACTTGTACCCTCCTGCACATTATCATTACGAACTATACTTTAAATCAACTAATTAGAGTCGAATTTTCAATAGACGCACGGGTTATTTAATACAATCTCAAAATAGGGTTCGTAGTGCACTAATAAAGATGAACACCGATTATAATCGTTATTTGGCATTACATCGAACGTTTAATATGTCCTAACTAATACGATATGACACGTTTTAAAACAGCTCCTCGCATCAGAGTCAAGAATTTAAAAACTTTAATTAACTAAATAGGATACAGCGAGGCGGATTTTGCAGCTCGCTTGCAAGTGTGGAACTGTATCTTCGCCGGAACAATATCTTCGCTAAAGGAATAAAGCCGCATCCACAGTTGCAATCGAGCTTGAATGTAACCAAAATTCAAACAGTACCTTACTTTTAATGTTCCCTAAATAACAACATCCCCATCCAATATGACGATAGTAGTTGCAATGGTAATTTCTTGGAATATTACATTAGCGAATTACTTAATTATAACGTACTGTCCAATTTTGATCCATCCGCCATCTCAAAATTACTAATATTGACCTAAACACAAAATCAGAACAAGTTCGGCTTAGCGTCATCGCTTCTGAATAATTGAAATAACTTACACGCTAGGAGTTTATATTAAACTATTATACGGTACAATAAATTTCCTAATACTAAGATTACAGTATAAATGCATTCCAATCTCGCAGACGTGATGTATGTGATGCAACGGCTATAGGGTCCAGATTGCCTTAAATCTCAATTTTCAATCGCGTAATACAATTTACTGACACCATTTAATTTAATTTAATCTGCCAAGGCAATGTGAACCTAATTCCGCTTTTGTTACGTCTACTTACAACCAATTTCCTACACTTAACTATACTACTCCAATTTCAGATTCACGTAAGTGTGTGAATGAACGTATAATATGTAATATATATATAAATCTAGACAATAGAATAACATAAAAAGAATCTTTCAGATTTAGAAATCAGGTTTGTGCGCCACAACCCGCGCTTACTTACAACTTTTACAACGAATATGATAAAATATTTAAATTCTGAAAAATCACTTAAAGCCAAGTCGACCGCTCACATCGATCGCGTAATTCTAGATCAATAAGGCTTGAGCCCAAAGAAACACTTATATCGTCGAAGAAAACAAATACAGATATTTATAATTTTATCGAGCTACATATAGAATTTTGTGATGTGACTAGGCGAAATATATTCATCTCATAAGTAGATTGAATTCTGCCTTTGACCACGGCTAAACCAATTAATTCATATGTTATGGACAAATAGAGCATTATTCATTATGTCTAGACAGTTTGAAAAAATATGATACGGGCTTTATGAATATAGTTCGTTAGATATAAGGCAGAGTAATTAAAAAGATAGGTGTTAGGTTGGTAAATAATGAAGTTTAAATCAGTATTAATTACGTAGCCCAACTAGTAATAATAAATAGTGCTCTGATTAATCGCATATACAACACAAGAGGAGGAGAAACGGTTTAAGTTGACCGCTTGAGTGACTAACACGCCAAATACGGAAAAGACTGGAGAAAAGAACAATCAATCTAGACCAGTTCTCCAGGAAGTGGCTTCGCTAGGCGATGTGCCAGTAAATGATATGTCATTTGGCACAATGGCTTTGCCTAGCGGGTGGTGACTAGCCACGGCCGGAGCCGACCACCAGTAACGTGCCAAGAGTATGAAGTATATGATAGCGCGAGTATAATTTTCGACAATATAAGTTTCATTCATTAATATTTATCTGAAATAACAAGAAAAAACACCAAATGTATAAAATATTGGGCAGTCGTATAATGGCGGTTACCATGACCAATTTCGGTCTCGTACGTACCTTTTCACTCAATATGACACAAAATAGGTACACTGTAACAACAGTACACAAGGGCGGTGGGCCCACAATACGAATATTATCATATGTTAGTATCAGCTAAAATCTCAGACGACAGACTTACGTATACTATTACATTTATTAGATATACTACTTGAAATTCATTCGCAAAATAAACCGTTCGGTTTAACACTTTCACTGTCCGGTTTCCAAACCCAATAGTAAGACCACAATGACCCATATGTGGTTCGCGGAACAGGGAACGTGTTAAATATTTTAATCCATTCCTTGTTCATTCATTCGCTCATAGTCGTTCACATTTTCTTTGTCACTACACATCAAGAAGTAAAATTTTTAATTACACGTGAATATATTCACCAAAGAGGTACGTTAATATTAAAGTATTTCTTAAAGTAATATCAAACATCGACAAGGTTTGAAGAATATCTCGCTCATATCTATCCGTTGAATAGATTCTACAAGTCGCCTCATAATGTAACTTTTTATAACTCATATTGAATATTTCCTCTGCGTATATTACAATGATCTGATACCATAAATTACTGGATTAATAAAAAGTGGTTTAATATGTGACCTATCGAGGGGCTGGTGACCTATAACTCAAGTTTTTATTATAAAATCTATAATAGGTAGTCTCTCACAACGTTAGGTCCTTACAACTAACTATTTTTTTACTTTAAAGTAGCCAGTAAGTAGGGAAGAGATAAATAAATTGAGTTGAGTTGGATTCAGTAGAATATACTTGGATGACACGAAACTTTTTGATCGAATGAATGAACAAAACTTCACAATGGCATATTTCATAAGATTTGTTACAATAGGTATATCTGCATCTATAATAATTTTGTTTCTATTACACTGAAAAAATACTCTATAAGGAATTTAGTTGCTACTGCCGGGACTGGCTTAGGATTGTCTGCTGCGTTGTACTGTCGGTCTGTTGCGTGCGACTGGCGGCTCAGTACCGCGCTAAGTCGTCGTGATCCTCGAGCGACAGCTTACTGTCTATCACTGGACACATAAAATATCATTTATCATATATTTTTTATAGAATAAGGGTGACAAACGAGCACACAGTCCACCTGATGGTAAGTGGATACTGTGGCCCATAGAGATCTACATTTATCCTCAACTACGAATCAAAATTCAAATGCGTTATCACCTCTGAAGACTGAGATGGAATGACTTGTTTCCAGTAAAATGCGTATCGGGTGTTCCACACTCACCATACGAAACACAGCAGCATTAAGCTGCTATTTTACACAGGTATTCTGTAAAAGCGTGGTCCTATATTTGTGCTACAACCATAATATAGCTGCAGCGTGGCTCTACTACATATAAACATATCATAAAACTAGACGTTTTAATAGGGATGGGCCGAATATTCATGTCAGGCGAAGTGGTAGGTACTAAAGATCACTGCATTGAGCATAATTGGTTAGGAATAATAAAATTTAATGGAATAGTAAAGAAATTATGCAACGTCTTACATAGTTGTTTTCATACAGTAAGTAATTTACAGTGAAACTTTATGCTTTTGAGACACTAGTTGTACTTGCGAGAACATTATTAAAAATATGCTTATCGAAAAATGCATAGCTGTATAATAAATAAGTCGATGTAATTACTTGTTTTACAGTGAAATTATTCATAATATTATCACGTCTTTAAGTAAGGAATGAAACACATTTTTTATGTTTAATCAATATTTACTGCAGCAAAAAATTTCATAATAGAATTACACCTTTTTAGTATATATCAATTATATTTATTACTAGTTCCAGCGATAGAAAATAAAAATTATTTATTGAAAACAGCGTTATAATTAAGTGCAACATTACACTTACGTGGGTCCGGGATAGTAGTACGGTGGTGGTCGCTCATACTCAGTAAGGCCGTGGTAGCGCGGAGGTCCTTCCTCCCAATGCCTGAAACCACCAACAGTGCACCTCAGTCACCGAAAAGATCCCATGTGAAGGTAGTGATGAACGCAATGGTATCGAGTATTATGATTTCTTATATTTACGCGAATACTACACATGGAATAAAACTTATTTTACGGATTTTATCGCGTTTAATTTTAACCTTTTTAATTCCCGACGTTTCGGGAACTTTACAGCACCCATGAGCATATCAATATACTTTATTTTGTGATAATTGATATACAAATATCTCTATTTTGCTAATCAAGGGTAAATAAGATTGCAGCTTTAGAAGTAATTATCAAAAATTCCCATCCTTGTTAAACGACAAAAATAAAATGTTGATTATGTAAAATTTTAAGATTGTATTGTATTATTCCCGCTGTGTGATGGAGCCGAAAGCGAATCCATTATGCTTCATAAACCCATGGGTGCGTAAAAGACGACAGAGGGAAACTGAAACAGGATGGTCGTTGACGTCATCATTACAGTCGTTCACAAGTCCACTACTAGAAAGCCTCCCTCGAGGAACGCTACAAAGCACGGTCATCAGCTACTAACACCATTGACTTCATGCATCTTTTACCAGGTTTTTGTAGCCCTTTCCATAGCTCACTGAGTGACCTTGAGCTTTCTCATATGAAAGATGGACCTATATATTTTGGAGCAATTCTCTTAACCGGGTACTTAAGAGCGTAGTCGGTCTGTGCGGGAATTGAGAAATAGGTATTTTAATAAATTATTGCCGTCGCGCTATATATGGACTCCCCCGTAGAGTGCGATAGGGACAACTGCATCTCAGAACGATTTTACCTACAAAAACCATGACCGATCAATATTTCGTATTCCCCTGTTTTCTCCTCGAAAACTATGCCGATGAAATTATTTAAGAAGAATAGATCTATGCTCATATCACTTGTTTTTATCTTAAAAACTTTTCAAATTTATTTGGTAGTCGTCTGATTACGGAGGTAAAAACGGGACAGTTTTTTAGGTTTTTGGAAAGTCATATTTATTTTCGTAATAATTTATTGGAAAAAATAAATGACAGGGGCATGTCTTCAATAGACCGAGATTTTTATAAACAAAAACGATTACTCTAGACGCATTATCCAGGAAGAGAATAGAGGAATACATTTGTATGGAAAAAATGCTGCCCGTCTACGCTCTTAACATGGCGGCATACGAGATGTCTTCTTTTAAATTACTAGATCTAAAAATAACTGAACCGTGTTGTGCAGAAATGATCTAACTCACAAAAACATAATGTTAGTCAGATTTGAAAGCTATAAGCATTTTGCTTATACTATGCTATGTATATAATTTTAAAGAAAATTGAATGGAGATTTTGAGACTCCTTGTTAATTTTCAGAATAATAATAATAAATTTATTCATAAGAAATATGGTAAAGATGTTCGTATAAAATAATAAAGTATGACATATTTCACCAATTTTGGTATATAAAAACTTATGGTTAGAAAATACAGTGTTAAGTAAAATTATTCGAGCAGCATTTTTATATTAGCCCTTTGAAATAGATCAAAGAAGAGACAGCGTTTAACAGTCACTAGAAACTTTCTTTTATTTTTAGCTATTCATTTACCGAATAAAATTGTTTTTCTAAAAGCCACTTTAGTACACCACTATTTTGTAATTTGTTAAACACTTGAATAGCCATCACATAACAATTTTTTAAGTACAGACTAGTTTTTAATGAAGGCAAAATATTTTTTTCTGGGAATCTGGTACTATATTTCACTGTATCTTTTATTATAATAAAAAATGTGGATACTTCTTTACGAATATTGAAAGTACAAAAATGTACATGGATGGCGGAGTAAAAACACCTAATTCTTTAAATATTGATTTGCAAGAAACAATTGGCCCGACTCCACAAATTGCTCGTATACAGCGTTTTTACGCTATAAAAGCACGGTACACGTCTGTCGAGTTTCCCCATAATATGAGACCACATCTTAATACACCAGCGACATATGCATGATATGCTATAAAAGAAGTGTTTCTTGAAGCACTTTTTTATAGCATATCATCACATCTTATATATTGGAGGTTGGAGCTAGTCTTCGTAAAGCAAAATTATATTTAAATATTTTGGAACAAACTTTATCTAAGTGATCTTTCCAATTACAATGTTTGTCTTACCTTATACCTAAAAATGTGGTATATTGAGTAGCAGTAATTTTTTTATTATTATACTTAATGTCAGTAATTGCGGTTTACTTTTAACATTGTAGAATTGCATAAATTTAGTTTTAGATAGATTTATACTTAGATTATTATTGTTTATCCATTCAATAACATTTCCAATTGTATTATTTATTTCATTTTCATATTCTTTATGACAACTAGAATTAAAATTTATTTTTGGTATTAATATAAAAATGTCGTCAGCAAATAATATTGTGTTATGTTTAATGTAATTTGGTAGATCTTTGGTAAATTAAAAAGTAAAGGACCCAAAACACTACCTTGCGGCACTCTGTAATTATTTAGAAGTACGAAAATTTAAATTAAAAAATTTCCTGCCGTTTTTTATCTTTTTGTATCCAGGTCTATGTACCCAGGAGGAAGCTGGACCTCTTATACCATACGCTTCAATTTTTTTAAGAGAATATCATGACTAACACTGTCAAATGCTTTACTCATATCAAAATACACTACCAAAATTGGTATGTTTCTGTTTATATATTCTGTTACAATTTTATATGGGGAAAAAGTAGCAAGTGTCGTAGATTTACCTTTTTGAAAACCATGTTGCTCTGGTTTTAATATGTTAAATTTATAAAAAAAATCTAAGTCTTTTTTGCATAACTTTCTCAATTTTGATAGTTTTGATATTATTATTGGTCTATAGTTATTAATGTTATATTTATCACTTTTTTATACAATGGTATAACAACGGAGAATTTCAATTGTTTGGGAAAAATTCGCGTTTCAAGTGATTTATTTATAAGAAAACATAATACGTCTACGATTTTTCGTGGGCACCTCTTTAAAATTTTTGTTTGTATTTCATCACAGCCAGTAGATTTTGTGTTATTAAATAAATAGTAGATTCATTTCTTAGACAAGTTACGCTTAATTTTCCCCTACTACGAGTATTTTATGATATTTTGTCGTTAATGGAATAGTTAAAACGCTGATTGAATGTTGTAGTTAGTTTAGTGGGGTTTTGTATATTTTGATTACTGGCTGTGAGTCTATCAATAAGGATTGGATGTTTCTGACTATTTTATTTTGTGATATTTTGTCGTTAATGGAATAGTTAAAACGTTGATTGAATGTTGTAGTTAGTTCAATGGGGTTTTGTATATTTTGATTATTGGCTGTGAGTCTATCAATAAGGATTGGATGTTTCTGACTATTTTGTTTTATTAGGTTCCAAGTAGCTTTAGTTTTATTTTTTGAATTTAGTACGTAATTGTGATTCATCTGCTTTTGTACCAACAAAATAGCTTTTTTCAAGGATATGGTCCCGTGAATTTTATTTTTATAATATTTATAGCGAAGTGCACGTTTGGTTCTGTAGGAAATTTTTATACCGGTTGTAAGCTATTTTAATTTTTGATCAAAACTATTTATTAGTCTTTCATATTTAGAAATAATTTGAAAAAACAAAGAGCGTCTGGATCATTATTTTAGCTAGTTTATGGGTTGTATCATGTCTGCAAAATACGTTCCAATCGTCGTGTGTTAGTGTAGTGCAAGGTGTTGCAAGCTAAACCTCCTATGTTATACTAGATCAGCAATCTTCTATACAAATAAATAAAATTGAAGTGTCTGTTTGTAATTTCAAAATAACAGCTTTTTACTTAATACATATCAAAGTATATACGGTACTAATAACAAAAATAAGTTCATAAAATTTTCGTCTGTCTGTATGTCCGTCTGTCTGTCTATCTATCTGTTTGTTTCGGCTAATCTTGGAAATGGCTGTACCGATTCTGACAGAACTTTCACTGGCAGATAGCTGACTTTATTAGGAGTAAGATAGGCTACTTTTAGACCGCGAAAAATGTTTAAACCAATGAAATCCAATCGTAAATTCCACGAGGACAAAGTCGCGGGGAACAGCCAGTTCAGAATAAAATTTGGCACGGTGAACATGCCACGTATTTTGATTTCAGTTGTATTTTCATTTACGACAGTTACTGTTTTAGGCAAATACCAAATAAAGTTACATACTTGTCTGAAATAAACTTTAAATCACGTTGAAAAAGTGCATACGTAAATAATTACAGCGGTGTTTTTAGACACAAAACAAAGAACTGGTGTTGTTAGCCGCTCGCAGTCGACTAAAGAAGTAACGGAGAATTGAGCGTAACTTAGTGCGCAATGTATTAGTTTTGTAGTGCCGTCTAATAGTGTACATAGAAGTGTGTGTGGTGTGCAGATGCTGTAGTGAAAGTAGTATAGGTGGGAGTGTTTGGTTGCGAGCGTGTGGTGCGTGTGGAGCGTGTGGAGCGCGCACTCACTTGGGAGCCATGTCGGTGTAGCGGCGCGCGTGCAGCGCGTCGAGCGGCACCAGCGGCGGCGCGGGCTCGGCTGCCCCCGCGCCCGCCCCCGCCCCCGCGCCCGCGCCCGCCGCCGCCCCCGCGCCCGCCCCGCTCGTCCCGCCCGCTCCCCGCGCCCGCCCCGCGCGCTTCTCCGCCTTGTAGGCGCTGCAAGACCTCACACTCAGGCGGACGGGGCTTCGCGCCCACCACACTATCACTGGCGACTATCACCCGCCAACCAACGACCCACTCAACAATTATTTTATTATTGCGTGGGTCGATTTCTGATAATCGATTGTCGATTATCTGATTCCAAAAATTAAAGAACCAAAAAGAGCGCTTGAATTATGTCAAAGCGTTCCGATCTTTTTTAGAACAAACTTATACTGCAACCGTTAGGCCAATAATTGTATGAGATGAACTAACTTGGACTACTGCCTGTTAGCTTTAATTAGTAATGATATTCAGCAGTAAATGACCAAAGTTACACTCCGGTGATAGTCGCTCGTGACAGTAGTACAAATATTTTTTAACTTCTCCTAGTAATAACCCAAACGGAAAGAAAATCACGTAGCAAGGAATTGTTTCATCAACTGTAACATTTATTGTGGTTTCCATTTGAATATTACGTCGGCAGAATAATCATTTTAGAAAACATTAATAGCCTAAAACATGCAGCGCCAATAGTACCAAAATTTGTCATCTGAAGTTTAAATAACAAGAGAAGCCACATGACATCCTACACATTCCAACAGGTGTAAGTTTTAAATTAGGAATACTGAGCGCAATTTGAAAAATAATAATCAGAAGTAAGAAGTCCTAAAAACGAATAAATAAGCCAACAAAAAAGATGTACGAGCATGCCAAATTAATCCAAAAAAGACAAGGAGCAAGCAAATGATAAATTATTGTTAGTTACCACGAGTGAGCAGACGTTAACTTCCACTGCTTTATGATGTGCCCTCTGTTCGAGTCTGAGACTTCACTCACTATTATGCCCAGTACTATTAAGACTAAAAGTTATCCTACAGTTAAAATAACAATTATAAAAAATCAATGAAAATCACAATTGCAATCAAATTATGGCACGTTAAAGTTTTACTTTAATAAATTAACGTTATTAGTAAATTTTTGTCTGTATTATGCACCCTTAATCTATACTAATATATCTAATTGCCTTATAGTGAAGGTACAATATTATAAACATCAAAATGGACCACGAATAGATACAACAATATACAAAACACTTATTGCAATAGCTTACAATACGGCATATAGCGGCGCCATACGTTACATTTCAAAAAACTACTTCAATTCACTGCAGTGCAATCCCTTAATACGATAAAATCGTAAAACAAATCCATTGCTATGAAATGTACATAATATCATCGTATGGGATACAGTTATTTTTAATTATTACAATTAATAACTGTCAGAATTTCTAGACAATTGAAAGTAAGGAAGCAATGTAAAAAATTACAGACAAAACTGATATGACAAAAAACAAAAAAGATATGATGTATCATTTATAAGTTAAAAAACAAGCAATACTCTTGTGTTTGAAATATATGTATGTTCCTAAATCGGTCAAAAATATGTGTTTAATATATATTGTTTAAATCCGCCAAGGGATAAAATTCACAGAATGGATTGTAGCAAATTCTGGGTGACATAAAAAAGTGATAGACGGAAGCTTTGTATGTATTTTATAATCGAAGCCACCACAAATATAATAACAATTTAACTTAATAGAAATTCTGACAGTTATTTATAAATATCAAGTTAATTAATACACGATTAATAATGAGTAGTAAATACAAGATTATAATTGATTTGTGTCTTTAAATACTGAATTGTAATAAACAGCATTACAAATATTCATTAACAATATACGAGCAGGTAAAAATTTATTTACAATACTTTTTAAGCAAAGGTTCACCTTTCGGATTCTATTCTAGTTTTATTTTCGGCGACATACTGCCTAAAATTTCTTACGGTACTTTAAAAAGCGCGCGTGCCCTTGGCAATATCCTTATATAAAACGTTTGTATATAGATACAAATTGTGACAGTCAAATATACACATATCTCGTATCAAAACTATGCAATAAACGGCTCAAAATCCCTACACTTGTATACAACTATCACTTTGGCTACAGTATGGAAATATTCATTTTTAAATTCATAAGTTGTACAAGCGTTGCGATATAGTATAAGAAAGCTACTGGACAAACGTTGGCTCTTTCTTGCCACTAAGTCATAAATTAGCACATTTAGATAAACATTAGTAAAATTACAGTTGCAATTTCCGGCTAATTTTTGGCTACAACGTTTGACCTTAAAGCAAGGTGAAAGCAGTCGGTGATTATACACAATGGACGTTTTGCGGCAATACAAGCAAAGCAGTATTTATATTAAGTATAGTTATATAACTTAGTGTTCAATAAATTGTAATCACCTTTTTCAAACCGTACTGAATGAGTATAAAATATCATTTAATACAGCATAAAAGATTTGGAAGACAACAGTTAACACTGTAAAGATTATAGTTGATTTATGCTCTATGAAGTTTCAAGTTTTACATTTCTCCTTGCATATTAATATTTATTAAAAAAAAGGGTTAGTACTGCCTGAATGTGGAGAAATAGGAGAATGTATGGATAAAATAGATATGATATTATTGATTTCATTATTATGAAATTTCGTTAAACGTTTCAAAGATTCACTTTTGATATGATTTACAACTTATAAGAGAGAAATAGTTTTCTGCCTAAGGCAATCATCAACGATATGCACTGGTAATAAAATCACAAACATTCACTAAAGAGATACAAAGTAAAACACTTCAAGTACAATCCTATACATGGTTGGAATACAGAATGTAAACGATTGGTCGAAATCGGAAGGTGTATGGGCGGACAGGGTTAACGGTGTGTGCGAGCGCGTTACTCGGACTCGTGAATGCCGGACTCGTTGTCCTCGTCCTTGGCGTCGAGGCGGGTCTTGAGGTCGTCGATGAGGGCGGGCGGCGGCAGCAGCGCGCACACCACGTCGCCGCCCTCCAGCATGAGCGCCGTGCCCGCCCCCGCCCCCGCGCCCGCACCCGCCCCCAGACCCTCCGCCGCCCCCACCCCCGCCGCACTCCGCTCGCGCCACTCCGCGATCTTGCCCTCGATGTCCAGCGTGCTGCGCTTGGAGCCGCTACACCACCCAACCGTGTCACTCCGCGTGTTCACAACACATTCCCTCTCCCCCGCGCATGCTTCGCGCTGCCAGACATTCGCACGCAACTCTCAACCTTATCACGTTTTGCTACGGTTCATTTGCCATTGGATTTCCTGTCTGACAACGGCGAGCTTGCTGCGACACAATGGTGAGATGATAAGTATTTAGTACAGCGATTTATTTTTTAATACTAGACTTCAATGCAATCAATCCGTTTCCTGTTCGACTACTAGTATAGTAAAAAAAAGCGGCCAAGTGCGAGTCGAACTCGCGCCTGAAGGGTTCCGTACCATCGTAAAACACGTTTCTAGTAGGGGAGCCCCCTTTAATTTTTAATTTATTTTTATTTTTATTATTTGTTGTTATAGCGGCAACAGAAATACACATTCAGAGAAAATTTCAAGTATCTATCTATTATGGAATACGGATCATGAGATACAGCCCGCTGACAGACGGACAGACGGACAGCGGAGGCTTAGTAATAAGGTTTATTTGGTTACCCTTTGGCTATGGAACCCCAAAAGTAATGCTTTTATACATCCCACTATTGGACAAGCCTTCTTTTATTTTTGACAAGTACCAATGTACGCTACCTGTACAAACACGTATAACAGGATACACATACAAAAGATATTAAAGATATCAGAGATACTAGAGACATTTTCGAAAATGAAAAAGAGGGAGAAAGAGTGAAAAAGCTATTTTTGAATGCACACTCCCAAAATTATATTAATTTTAAAAATATTGTTTAGCACAGTACTCTAGACAAGATACGTCTTTTTTTAAATATTTTCCTATGATATACCAAACAATTGTAACTGTTTAAAACAATCGAGATACACACACATACTAAATACTTATCAACGCACCATTGTATGGAAAGGTATTTAGAATTAAATTATAACAAATTATTTTACCAAAATCTTAGCAATAAACAACTTAATCCCGTTAAAATAGCCATCAGTCAATAATCACAAGGGTCCCAGTTTGGGGCCACAATAATATTTTAAACCTTTTTTTTTAAATCATAAAATATTACTGCAGTCCCCGGATCTTGATCCAAATACAATTAGTTCCTCACCGGTAAATAAAACAAAATTAACTAAAAGTAAATGAAAAAAAAAAAGATAAGACTAATTTACATAAGGGGTCCACGTGCTGGGAACCAAAGTTTACATAAATTTATATAAATTTACAATCATGCAATTGTATTTATACATGCTTTTGCATTCTTAATTAGTACAGAGTAGTTATAACTCGATCGTCTCTTTCTTACATCATGCTGATTACACTACCATCGCGCAGCAGCGTTACACAGAAGAGACCGAGAATTAGAATGTTCTATGTCCAAGTGGAAGATCAGTAACATCGCCGACTCCCCTCACCAGTGCACTAATCGCTACAGAGAGTTAGGTCCATGCACAAGGGTTGTACTAACACCCTTACTACTGTTTTATGCTACTGAGTCGCACATCCAACACGAGGAAACACTCTATAAGCACTACCACAAAAGCCTTAATTTTGTTTACACTTTTTATTTAAAATAAATTTATTGCTTCATTGAGAAAGAATGTGGTAGAATGAAATTGAGTTTCCTCATGAGGATAGAAAGCGCAAGCATTGTGTGATCGCGGCTACACTTACTTGGCGAGGGGTACGTTATCGCGGTCCGCGTACGCGTCATACAAATACTCGCTGCAACAGACAACACACGCACGTTGTAGGCGGCGTACGACCCCCAGGGGGTGAAAGATGTCCCATGGGGGTGTCACCGCACTTCGAATTTGGGGGTAAGGGAAAACCAATGTACTTACACACCCGTGTTCACTGACTACCGAATGAAAATTTTGCAAATCTGTTTTACAATTTAAACCATTATGTTTTAACAAAACTAAGCACTGAGTTAAATGAATCAGTGTAAAAATATGTGAAGACAAGTATGCAGTACGGAAAGAAACTCAAATATGGACCAATTTCATCAAGATATTGTTATATTAAGAGTTCGATTATAGTTTCGTTAATACACACAGAAATCAATGACTGAAGTTCAGTAACAGTGGAATTAATGGAATTAGAATTGAATGAAAAACTAAAACAGTTTTAATAGTAAATTATTATATAAAAGAATAAAATAGAAAGTAAATAAATATATTTGGTGAAATTACTAATACATTTAATATTGGTATAATCATTTTTGTTTTCAATGTTACGAGACACAATTATTAGAAAACTCTTTATAACATTCCACTGAATGACGATGAACAAAAAGAAACACACGTAAAAGTAAATGACCAAACAAAACAACCTCAGAGTGCAAGCATCTAAATTCTACTGCTACAAATATGCATGTAGATGATAGTATTACTAAACAAAGTACAGAAGTCAACGAAAATGTTAAATTTATTCTACAATCGAATTTACTCGAATACAGATTAGTATGCACGCTTTAACATTTTCATGGACAGATTGTACAAGACATCACTTGTAGGGTTAAGCATCACTAGTATACGGGCACAGCTAGAATATTATAATGAAGTATATTTATAAATGCAATTGAATTAATATATTTATTGTTTCTACGCAAGAAAGTACATAAAAATTCGTTCTCCAAATGTCTATATTTCTTCAAATCTACTATTGTTTCAAAATGAGGTTCTTCTGAACGGAGAACGCACAAAGAAAGGAACAGATGGACCAGAATTTCAACTTTTAATAGGAACATTTTTATATCCATTACCCAAATGTAAAAATAACCGTCTCTAGAAAATTTCGCTACTATAGGGGACGTACATTGTCACCAATTAGAAGCTCATAGAAGCTTGTTAAGCTCATAAAAGCTATTTGCTTCCAAAATCTCACGCGGAATTAATTTAAGTTTAAAGTAAATTAATGCCCATTGAAATACACAGTTGTAATTATTATTAGTAGTATAATTGCATATGCTATAATTTCTAAATATACAAGCAATGCATGCTCAAGCTACAAACTGGTTATAGGAATCGTTTATAGATGTTCATGTCACAACATACTGGGTACAGGGAACTTAATTCTAAAAACTCTTTGAAAATAAGGGATTTTACTTTAACTACTAAGACATTATTTCCATCAATTATATTTTATTTTACGTTAATATTTCACTGGATGCGTGTTATGTAATAAACGAGCTGAAATTTAACGACCAAAACATTTAATGAAAAAGTTCACTGTACAAAGAAAATATCAATTAGTTTGTAAAGTATGCGTATTTTGGGATTAAAAGGAAAATGGACTAAAAGTAATGAGTAATTATATAATATAGTAGAAACATCAGAATATGATGAGAAAATACTAGCAAAGATAGAAGAGACTTGACTCGTTAATAGCGGTGAAAAGTTACGTGACGTAAATACTATCACAGAATAAAATAATGAGCATGACCAATCTAAACGCACGTTTAAAACAGAATTGATACTAAATTCTAGTCTGAATTGGTTGTGCCAAGTCGCAGTAAACGAGAAAAAGAAAATATAATAAATAATACAGTTAAATTGTAAGTTTAGCGTGTATGACATCTCCTTTTAAGTGCACGCTTAATCAACTCAAATACTTCTTACAACTTCTTTACGAGGAATCTAACGAAGGACTACAAACTAAACAGCTGGTGATCTGACAAAAATTCACTTTTCAATGAAGAAATTTATCTTTCTGGGTCATACAACAACTGGAGGAATATACAAACAATAAAAAAGGAGTGTTTCACTTTATCAGTAAAAATATTTATAATATATGTCAATAATTATTGGAAAATCAATAAAATTAATGAGAAAGTCAAAGGATGAATTTTAGATGGTAATTAGATAAAAACTATTAACAAAAAACAACTAAAAATCATACCACAAATGCAAGCATAACAACACTGATAGCTCACTATGACTAAAATGCATGTTGCCAGAAATTCAAAACAATTAAATAAAAAAAATGAAATAAAAAAAACAAAGTTGATAACACAGTTTAAAAACAAAATAACAAAATTATTGAACATAAATAAATAATAAAATAAAATGATATTAGAAAATAGTCGTTGACTGTTCCCTGTGGCAAGTATTACGTAATAAATATATAATCAAAATTACATTACATTACTGTTCTAAGTTTAAAATAATTTACAATATCAAGGAATTTTATGAATTTTATATTTACAATTAAATTATCGAAATGTGTTAAAACAAATTGCAAGCAGTAAGTACACAAGACCTTACGTAATATTTGCCACGTCAACGGTTTATTAATAAAATGACTGATGTGTGAAAAACCATAACTTTTGATTGGGTAATAATAAAAATATTTCTGCGGGGATTGTATTAGGCTACCTTTTTATATATTATATAAATGGCCGATAGTATTTTTTTTAAATGAAGATGTTAAAGTTGTACGCTAATTAAATATTAAATTTTTTATATTGTGCAATAAGTTCATGGGGACTTATTCGTAAGTTTATATGATTTTTTATTACTTAATATGAATAAATGTTTATACCAATGATGTTATTTAAAGTATAGAGTACCTAGACGATCAAGTTTTGCTTGACATTAGAAAATAACTTTTAGGGATATGACATATTATATACTTATCATTTTATTCAATATGTCCGATCCATGAGGGTACTTTTAGGTATCGTCATGTAATTCTTTTCCAATAACAATTAAAAATAATAGAAAAAGAATTTAATTAAATGGGCAAAATCTCACGTCATTACACGCAGCGCGGGTGGCTGTTAAGTAAATCATTCTAAGATACAGTTGCTGGCCTTGGTGTTGCCAGATTTTAAAAATTTACTAAACATCATATTTATATTTATTTTTATCATATTTAGTTTTAACAACAATATAATATGTTGCTACGCGTAATTATCTATACCTTAAAACATCATTGGTCTCTGCTGTGTTTTCTATGATAACTATATAGACTGCAATGGATGTGAATTTTAGCAATTTCCCTTTCAACTTAATTTTCTTATGATTTTTTAAATACCAGATTTATTAACATTACTAATATTTCCTTTGACCACTCCTAGTAAACTGAACATACTTGTGTTAGAAGTGGTTCACGACAGTAGTCGAATGGTGGATTCGAACCCACTACCTTTTAAGTTCGCGATCAGCACCCTATCATTAGGGTAAGTGGATGATAGGGTTCATATACATCTATATTTATCTTTAAATAAGAATCAAAATGCAGATGCATTGTACTACTGACGACTGAGATAGAATGCCTCGTTTACAGTAAAAAGAGTATCCGGTTCTGTACACTCATCATAAGAAACACAGCAGCATTAAGCTGCTATTTTACTCTGGTGTTCTGCGAGAGAGTAGTCGGGAGCCGACCCATTCGTGTTATGACCATAATATTGCACCATGTAACCATAATAGTGGCTCTACCACATATAACGCCTAGACTTAGAGTTTGTGTAAGCGGCTCACAGTGTAGTGATAGTGGTGTGAGTGGTGTTGTTGTGTGCGAGTGGTGTGAGTGGAAGTGATAGTGTACTCACGCCTCGACGAGGGGTCCGGGGTAGGGGTCGGCGTGGCGGTACAGCCGCGACAGCCGCTGCGCCACCAACAGTAGTGGCACGAACAGCACCACGCACCACGCCAGCGAAATCCAGTACCCGTTCTGCAATGAAACGTCTACTTCACTCTTCTTCTTTTTAACATCCGACTATAAAAGTCCACTGCAAAACATGGACTGCATCTCTCCAGATTTGCCATTATAGCCACGCTACGTAGTACTGGCCAGGACCAATGCCTTCCTGTCGCAAGGGTTAATATTTGTACTCCTTAAATACGAATCCCTCCCTCTCATCCCGTGGATGTCGTACGAGCCGACAGAGGGAAATGCCATTAAAAAAAAGAGACCTTCAGGCTTCCCACGGATGGCGGCATAACCATCCCAGTCATCGTCAGACCAAAAATGCCCAGGCCTGTGATGGGCAGCAGCATTACAGGTGCGATGTGTCTGGCACTGCGATCGCCAATCCGCTTGCCCAGCATAGCGATTAAGGGCAAATCCTCCCGTGAACAGTACCACAAAAACACGGCCACCAGTTCGCGGTCGCCTCATTATTCCTGACCGTGGTGGCGGTCATGGCAACGGTGGGGAAGGGGGTGAAAATAATCCTCGGGAGAGGACAGGATAGGACTTGGCGACGTTTTATGGACGGTCTCTGCGGCAAGACGGAAACATTTACAAACTGGAAGCTGAGCTGGAAAATATAAGATTGCATATGGTAGGGTTAAGTGAATTCCGAAGAGAGAGGGAGGACACACCCTGCAATCCGGCCATCTGCTCTACTTTCGAGAGGGAGACGGCCTTTCCCAAGGCGGAGTAGGTTTCCTCATTCACAGGGTCTTCACTAACAACATTGTAGAAATCTCCAGTGTGTCGACACGGATAGCATACCTTGTACTGAAGTTATCAATCAGACACACTTTGAAGATCGTACAAGTTTATGCCCCGACCTCGGCACATTCGGATGATGAAGTTGAAACAGTTTATGAAGACATTTCTACGGCCTTACATAGCACCACTAAGGTTCACTACAAGCACAAGGGCGTCGAGTCAATTTTGGGACCTCACGGTTTTGGAAGCAGAAATCACAGGGGACAAATGCTAGTCAACTTCCCCAAGAAAGAGGGGCTATTTATGATGAATTCATTTTTCGAGAAGAAGCCCCAAAAGAAGTGTACCTGGCGCAGTCCCGATACCAAAACAAAAAACGAGATAGACTTCATCATGACAGACAAAAGGCACATAGTCAGAGATGGCTCAATGATCAGCAAATTCAATACCGGAAGCGATCACCGCCTTGTCCGAGGGACTCTAAATATCGATTTACGCTTGAAAGGTCCCGATGGATAAAGTCCACCCTTCGACCAAATCTGCATCAAACCGTGACTGGCTTCCAACGCATCCAGCTAGAACTTAAAAACCGATTCGATGCCTTGAAAATCACGTTGCATATTGACGAGGACCTTATCATCGTGATCAAGATCTTTAGGGATGAGGGCAACAGGTTTTGTGGCAAGCAAGATACGAAAGTCCAAGTTATCAGATGAGACACTTAAGCTTATGAAAAGAAGGCGTGAGTTAACAACAGCAACGCCAGCGGAACAGGTGACGTTAACCAAGCTTGTGAGGAAAGTTGTGAGGCGGGACCTGTGTCGCTTTAATGCGATTGCAATACAAGCGGCAATAGAGCGAAAGAAGGGATCCAAAGTCTTTGCTTAGGAGCTTGGGAGAAGTCACATCGCAAGACTGCAAACGAATGATGGCAAAGTCCTCTCGTCAATGTCTGAAGTTCTCTCTGAGATCGAAGACTATTATGTCAAACTATATGACTCATATAAGCCACAACCTGACCCTAAATGCGATGATCCCAGAGCCACGCTGACCCGCCCCTATACCAACGAACTGTCCAGACATTTGCCTTGAGGAGATTGAGTTGGCCCTCGGCCAACTTAAAAATGGAAAAGCCCCTGGAGAAGATGGAGTTACAACAGAACTCTTAAAGGCTGGGAGTCAACCCTTGCTAAAAGAGCTCTGCCGAGTTTTTAACTGCATCTTACGAGATGGGAGAACTCCAAAGGCGTGGAGCAGAAGCATTATCTTGTTTCACAAGAATGGTGACAAGACTAAGCTGAAAAATTAGGGACCCATCTCGCTTCTGAGCCACGTCTATAAGTTGTTTTCAAGTGTCATCACAAATCTACTCGATAGCAGACTCGACAACTTTCAGCCTGCGGAACAGGCTGGGTTTCGAGGAGGATTTGGCACCATAGACCACATTCACACAGTGTGGCAAATAATACAGAAGACAACAGAGTATAATCGGTCTGATGTGTCTTGTATTTATGGACTATGAGAAAGCTTTTAACTCCATCGAAACTTGGGCTGTTCTGGATTCTTTGCAGCGGTGCCAAATTGACTGGCGGTATATCGAAGTGCAGAGATGTCTTTACAACACCAGTACGATGTCCGTCCAAGTACAGGGCAGTATAACAAAACCAATTCAGTTGTATCGCAGTGAAACAGGTGACATTATATGCCCTAAACTGTTTACAAATGCACTGGAGGATATTATTAAGATGCTAGACTGGAAAGGACGCGGCATTAACGTAAACAGTGAGCACATCTCACACTTACGCTTTGCTGATGACATCATCGTCATGGCAGAATCGCTACAAGAACTTCAGGACATACTTAACAGACTGAATGGATCCTCCCGACGTGTTGATCTGTGTATGAATCTGTGAATCTGAACAAGACGAAAGTTATATTCAACGATTAGGTCTTGCCAGTTGTATGTCATTACTGTTGATGGTGAAATTCTTGAAGTTATCCAGGAATGGACCTACCTCGGGCAGATATTGCAACTAGGTAAGAATAACTTCGAGAAGGAAGCCGATCGGAGGATTTATTTAGGCTGGGCAGCATTTAGAAAACTCCGTCGGGTTTTCTCGTCGCCCATACCGCAAAGTCTGAAGACAAAAGTGAAGACTTTTGTTTTTTTTTTGGACACTGACGACACGGCTACACCACAAGCTCAAAGTCGCTCAGCGAGCGATGGAAAGAGCTATGCTCGGAGTTCCTCTGGTAGACAAAATTTGAAATGAATAAATCCGCCGGAGAACCAAGATTACTGCCATAGCCTTCCGTGTTTGTAAACAGAAGTGGCAATGAGCTGGTCACGCCTATTGCCATAATTGACAACTGGTGGAGCAGACGTGTTATGGAGTGAAGACCGCGTCGAGGCAAACGTAGTGTGGAATGCCCCCTGACCAGATGGAGCGACGATCTGCGAAAGGTGGCTGGTAGAAACTGGATGCGTGTAGTCGAAGATCGGGCTAAGTGGTGCGCTACGGTCGAAGCCTATGTCCAGCAGTGGACTGCCGCAGGCTGATGATGATGATGATGAAATACGAATAAATTTATATCTTTATCCGCCAACTGTCCTAATATGCATTGTTATAATGATTTCTTATATTTACGCGAACACTACACATTTTTAAATAAAACTAATTTTACGGATTTTATCGCGTATATTAACTTATTTTAACTTATTTTTATATTCCCGACGTTTCGTGGTCACGGGGGACTGAGTTGTTTGACGTCCTGCTGTCATAGTTAGCCCGACTACCTTCAGTTTTTTAATATAATTTTTGGTTCGATTTACGCAGAATGAGCTTACAGTATCTTGAAGTCTAGCAGTGGTATACTTGGGTTTGGATTTGATTTTATTAATTATGGGATCCCAAGCAGATGGCAGCACCCATCCATCTTCTCTATTGAAATTAGGATGTTTTTTAATTTCAATAGCTTCGCGAATCATCCTTGGGAGGAATCGGTGTTCTTTTGCGAGGATTTGTGGTCTATCAAATCTAATGTAAAGTGCTGGAAAGCACCCGAAACGTCGGGAATATAAAAATAAGTTAAAATAAGTTAATATACGCGATAAAATCCGTAAAATTAGTTTTATTTAAAAATGCATTGTTATGTTACGGTTTCGGTTTTATTTTTATAGTTATGGTCACGAGGCCAGTGACGTTCCCACCAAAAAGCCAGGATATTCTTTGCACATCACCACATGCGTTCCATGATGTACAGCTCTTAACTCCGAGAGTTTAACTCAGAGTAAAGCTCAGTGTACAGCTCAGTGTACAGGTGTTGCAGGTGAGGTGAGACAAACACTCACGGCGGGCATGAGCAGCGCGCGGCAGAGTGCATCGCGCGTGCTGTTGAAGGCGCGCGACAGCGGCGCGCAGCGGCCCAGCTCCGTGCTGTACAGCTCAGTGTACAGCTCAGTGTACAGGTGTTGCAGGTGAGGTGAGACAAACACTCACGGCGGGCATGAGCAGCGCGCGGCAGAGTGCATCGCGCGTGCTGTTGAAGGCGCGCGACAGCGGCGCGCAGCGGCCCAGCTCCGTGCTGTACAGCTCAGTGTACAGCTCAGTGTACAGGTGTTGCAGGTGAGGTGAGACAAACACTCACGGCGGGCATGAGCAGCGCGCGGCAGAGTGCATCGCGCGTGCTGTTGAAGGCGCGCGACAGCGGCGCGCAGCGGCCCAGCTCCGTGCTGTACAGCTCAGTGTACAGCTCAGTGTACAGGTGTTGCAGGTGAGGTGAGACAAACACTCACGGCGGGCATGAGCAGCGCGCGGCAGAGTGCATCGCGCGTGCTGTTGAAGGCGCGCGACAGCGGCGCGCAGCGGCCCAGCTCCGTGCTGTACAGCTCAGTGTACAGCTCAGTGTACAGGTGTTGCAGGTGAGGTGAGACAAACACTCACGGCGGGCATGAGCAGCGCGCGGCAGAGTGCATCGCGCGTGCTGTTGAAGGCGCGCGACAGCGGCGCGCAGCGGCCCAGCTCCGTGCTGTACAGCTCAGTGTACAGCTCAGTGTACAGGTGTTGCAGGTGAGGTGAGACAAACACTCACGGCGGGCATGAGCAGCGCGCGGCAGAGTGCATCGCGCGTGCTGTTGAAGGCGCGCGACAGCGGCGCGCAGCGGCCCAGCTCCGTGCTGTACAGCTCAGTGTACAGCTCAGTGTACAGGTGTTGCAGGTGAGGTGAGACAAACACTCACGGCGGGCATGAGCAGCGCGCGGCAGAGTGCATCGCGCGTGCTGTTGAAGGCGCGCGACAGCGGCGCGCAGCGGCCCAGCTCCGTGCTGTACAGCTCAGTGTACAGCTCAGTGTACAGGTGTTGCAGGTGAGGTGAGACAAACACTCACGGCGGGCATGAGCAGCGCGCGGCAGAGTGCATCGCGCGTGCTGTTGAAGGCGCGCGACAGCGGCGCGCAGCGGCCCAGCTCCGTGCTGTACAGCTCAGTGTACAGCTCAGTGTACAGGTGTTGCAGGTGAGGTGAGACAAACACTCACGGCGGGCATGAGCAGCGCGCGGCAGAGTGCATCGCGCGTGCTGTTGAAGGCGCGCGACAGCGGCGCGCAGCGGCCCAGCTCCGTGCTGTACAGCTCAGTGTACAGCTCAGTGTACAGGTGTTGCAGGTGAGGTGAGACAAACACTCACGGCGGGCATGAGCAGCGCGCGGCAGAGTGCATCGCGCGTGCTGTTGAAGGCGCGCGACAGCGGCGCGCAGCGGCCCAGCTCCGTGCTGTACAGCTCAGTGTACAGCTCAGTGTACAGGTGTTGCAGGTGAGGTGAGACAAACACTCACGGCGGGCATGAGCAGCGCGCGGCAGAGTGCATCGCGCGTGCTGTTGAAGGCGCGCGACAGCGGCGCGCAGCGGCCCAGCTCCGTGCTGTACAGCTCAGTGTACAGCTCAGTGTACAGGTGTTGCAGGTGAGGTGAGACAAACACTCACGGCGGGCATGAGCAGCGCGCGGCAGAGTGCATCGCGCGTGCTGTTGAAGGCGCGCGACAGCGGCGCGCAGCGGCCCAGCTCGTGGCGCGCCGCGTGCTGCACGCGCCGCCCGTACAGCTGCAGCTGCTCGCTCACCGCCGCCGCGAACTCCTGTGTCAGCTGCAACCATTTCGCACGTTGCATACACCGTCCACAACACTACCATAAAATATGTGCATACCAATCTTCAGCATGATCATATAAAGTAATTGAGATTTGAAAAAGCTTTAAAAGTGCGACACACTTGCGTTCAATTCTAATTATGACAACAATTTTATGGCACGGCGGAAGCAAAAGAAGAAAGATAGAAAGAAAAAAATAAACATATATTTGACCAATACAAAACATTGAAAAGCATAGAAATCCTTACAAGGTACAAATTGGGGATTAAGCAGTGTTATAATGTCAAAAGGACCCCGCCTCAACAAATTATCCAATCAGATTACCAACAATTAGCTATATATCTTTTTCAAACTGATACTGTTGCATCTGCCACAACATTAGAATCGTTATGTTTCATGAATAAAATGACGTACACATATTAACCAAAAGAAATTTCTGAGTGTTTTCTAACAATAAGTACATATTTTATTTTTAAACTATCCTTAATATCGTGTTTTAATCATCAACAGGTAACATAAAAGATCAAATGTATAAAGTTAAAGACAGAAAACATATTAAGGTCATTCCCCTCGGCTTAACTAATGCCCTGAGTATGATCAAGGGAGCAGGTTCAAGTGTATCTGTGTTCCTGGATCTCAAAACAGTATTCGACACGGTCTCTATCCCTATTCTTGTACTTAAACTACAAAATCTTTATATAAGACCAATTGCACTGTCTCTTTTAAAGATTTATCTCTAGCGTCGAACTCAAAGAGTGAAGCGAAATATATCCATGAATGATGATGTGTCGTTATCATACGGTGTGCCGCAGGGTAGCGTATTGGGCCCCACGCTTTTTCTATTCCATAATAACGACCTGTCTGTGCCTGTTTGCTGTCTGACAATACAGGCTGTTAGTGAAACGCTCCCGAAAACGAAGACAGACGATAGTACTAAAGACAATAAGATACCTTTGATGATGCATCAGAAAGAAAATCGATCCCGAGGAAAAAAAATCATCTTTTCACGTTTTATTAGCTTTATTTACGCTCCCATCATGTGAGTACAACTAAATGAAACGATAATGTCATAAAAAAATCATGAAAATACTTAAACATAAAACCAGCAGTGTAATTCAAATCAGCTAAGATCAATAATAGCGCGGACGCCAAATGCGCGCGGCTCGCATTTAGCGATCGTACCAATACCTAATAATTTACAAAACTTGTCTAAATACCTAACTTATCTACTTAACCTACTATTTTGTCGCTGTACTTGTCTCCACCCCACTTTAATTCGAATTCACAGCTTAAATAAACCAACTACCTGATTCGATTCCCCGCTAATGAAAAATTTACTTAAATGAAATGTTAACAAGGATAGTCATGCTTTTATCCTTCGTGTAGGTAGGTTTATTATTCTGATCTATTCAGTTATGTATTTATTCAGATCAGTTCAGTACTAAGTCATTTAAAAATAATTAGGTATGAAACAGCTTACCGATCTAAATCCTCCGTGGCCTTATGAGATTCTCCAAGGCACATTAACATGTTGCCAAATTAACGAGAATTATAAACGTACGCGTTAGGCATTACTAAAACAAAGCAAGAAACACAAAACGTAACATCAAGAATAATAACAATAAGTAATAACAACAAGAATTTAATAGTCAACACGGAACTGGCTCAAATCCAAATATTAATAACCAATCCCGCCAAAACAAAATGCCTACCGTTAAGTGCGTGCGTCCTAACGTCCTTGCGGTGAGCCGGTAAGCACTTCAATCGTTTCCACAGATCGTTAAACCATTACAACATTGCCAACTTTAATTTTATAAGTTTAGTTATCCCCACGACTAGTCTTCATATGGAATTTAGAAGTTATAATTATCATTTTTAATACAATTACACAATCAAATGACGCAACAAGCAGTTCGTTACTACAAAAATAATATTGAAATTAAAAAACACACCTAATTGGGTTCTCACTTACACAATTATAAACACTATTTCATCGTTATCTTTGATTTTGTACAGGAAAATAGAAATGAAACGGTACTGAATAATTTAATAGTTAAAATCAATTGGAATTATGATCGACAGTTAATTAATCTAAAAAATATTTTTTTTTACTTTATTTTAATTGACTTTCCGTTATTATTCCGTCCAATACTTTGAATTTAAAAAGAGGTCCGTCAAACTATTAAAAATTATTTGTAAGCAAGCAAATCTTAGTAGGTAAATTTCGGTGCAGCAAGGCAGCGTTGCCAACACCAATTTATCAAATTCTCCAAAATCCATGTCAAGTTCCCCAATTTAAGGACAAAACTTCAACTGAGAACATAAATTCCCCTCAATTATATTTTGATAAAAATGAAATAATTTTTAACTTATTTTATAAGATTTATTTTTTTAACGAACATTTTTTTATTTTGTGGCGAAATTTTTTTTTCACACCATATTTTTGTAACAACCATTTTACTCCATGGAGTATTTTTAATTGCTTCCCTTGTTGCCATTAAAAAGTCCCACAGTATCTGCATTTATATGCATGCGATTCTCTGCTTTAAAATTAAAAAATAAAGTAATCAAAAGCATTAAATTATACACAAAAGTTGCCGAAATAAATGTGAAAATTAAATCTGGTGCAATGAAGATGATTAAAATAAGAGTCCTAAGTGCCCTTAGTCAGCTGATTTAAATTATACTGCTCGTATTATGTTTAAGTATTTCCATGATTTTTTTAATGACATTATCATTTCATTTAGCCGTACTAACATGATGGAGCGTGAATAAAGCTAAAAAAACGTTGTGAAAAGATGATATTTTTTCCTCGGAATCGATTTTCTTTCTGACCCATCATCAAAGGTATTAGTTAGTACTATCGTCTGTCTTCGTTCTCGGGAGTATTTCACTAACACCCAGTGTAAAGCCCACATTCTCTCGTACGCCTACGATACTATTGTTGTTTTAACTAGAAGAGATTGGAATGCAACGAAGTATATATATATATATATATATATATATATATATATATATATATATATATATATATATATGTGTACATATTATTTTTAGGGTTAACAAAGACATAATCCGGTACTCCAGACAAACATCCCTTAAATAAAACAACCAGATTTCATGAGATTGAAAATTTTATTAACACAACATGAATATTACTAATCATCATTCGGGTTTAAAAATTCGCTGATACTCTTTCAACTATATTTCTGCTGATTTTAATAAGTTGCTCCCCTTACCTTTATCTGTGACCAAATAACAAGCAGTGCATGCACTGCTGTACCCCAGTCTGATGGGTATGAAGAAACATGCTAGGAGGCATTCCATTTTAGTCGTCAGAAGTGACAACGCATGCGTCACCTTTATGTTGAAAGTTGGTTGCAGGTGCCTATGACTTAGAGTAGCTACTTACCATCAGGTAGACTGTAAATTTGTTAGTTATTTCAATTAAATGCACTTGTACATTCTATTATTTATCAGCAGCTTGACTGACAGTTGCGGTTTTTCCGTCTCAAAGTTCAAGCAATTAGAAGAAATGCATGAAACGTTTGTGAATGGAATAATAATTTGTGAGTATAAAATGTCAAACCTAAAAATACCTTCAGAGCCGCTTTTAATCAGTTTACAGAAGCCTCTGTTCACAATAGACAGATTTTATTAAGTAATATAAGCCACCTGATGGTAAGTTGTGATCCAGCCAAGATGGTAAAATACACTGACAGATATCGGATCCGATTAAGGCTCAAATAGTTTCCGTACTCAGAGAAAGCTAATAAAATAAAATTCTGGGAGACCTTCAACCTTCTCCGATCAAAGTTGGCTACAGGTGTCCATGGACTGTAGTAGTTATTTACCATCAGATTAAATATAAGTTCGCTAGTCACTTCAGTTTTATAAGCAAAGTGTGGAATTGTAAGGGGCACTGGCAAAGAACTGGCCTATTAAACTTCACAGTCAACAAAAAAGTCGGGATCAGAGTGATTTGAATAGTTCTATACAAAATGTTCTGCCTATAGGGCACTCGATTTTTATCTGCTCTAATATCTAACAAGTTTAAAAGGGCCGTAAGTGTATGTTAAGTATAGCCATAAGAAGAATTCATCACCTGATAACAATAACAAATTGCCCTTTGAATTAATTAATTCCCTGATGACGTTTCAATCACGAATACTTTTAATAGTGTTATTTTTAACCTTGTTGACATTAGGTATGACTAGCTGTTATTAGATCTTTATAGACGATGTGGTAAATAATGTAATAAACATGCACCTGGGTCGATTTATATTTTTTATTGCAATTGAGAGATTAACTTGCAAGTATAATAACAATAAAGCCCTTTTATTTCCGTATTCTTACATAGTATATTGCTTAAATGTAACAGGTTAAAGAATGTCGCTCAATTCGCCTAGTTTTAGTTCTCCCACGGGACCGCCCGTACGGTGACAGATATGTTGGTTGTTGTGAAGTATAAAGTTGTTGTAATTTTTGAACTAGCAAGTATACTACTTCAATAATCAATATACTTTATAGCGATGTTTCAACACTTCACTATTGACTGAAGCTATATAATGCAGTTTAGAACACAAATAACTATGGTTCTGTGAAGTATGTGACGGTGTTAAGTTACTTTAGTTAATGTCGAATACGTTAATTTTAAGATTCACATGGTTTTGAATCTGTAAAACAAAGATAAAAACTACTAACAAAAAAAACATATTACTTACGTTTTGTACAAGTTCTGGTCCTTGATTGTTAAGGAAAACTTCGGCCTGGGTGGTTTCATCCATTAAGAAATAAATTGCTTCTCGTAACGATGTGTAGTTAAAGCGTAGTCCGTCGCGCAATTTTATTGCGGTTTGCTATAAGCAAAATAAAACATCAATATATTGTAAGTTTATTTGTGCTGTGGGATGTTATTAAATAAACCTTTTAAAAGTAAAGTAAAAAAAAAGTGGCGAAAAATTACAATTAATTTATACAACTACTTGACTACTATAAAGAAAATAAAACGTCAATAAATTTTAAGTCGTGAATTACTTGTCCTGCCAGCCTGTTTAAATTCCAGTTTGGGCAGATTTTCTTGTTTTTCAATAGTACAATGCTGAAAATAGCTCTTTTCAGAATCGGAATAACGCAAGCGAATAAGGGCTAATAATCTTACTTTAATCAGATGTCGCTGGATGAGACTAAGGCAAACTTATTTGTTAGGCTGATAGTCCCACAGTGTCATAATCGAGTGATCATAATATTTAATTATAACTAATAATATAACTAATTTTCGGTTTCTAGTTAAGGTGTAATTCCCAAACTTGATAATAAATGATATTAATGATATAAAGTTTTCCATGATATGTATTTCATATTATGATATTGGAGTAAAAAGGAAAACGATTGCTTGATGTGGATGCTTGAAATGCATTGATCGCCGAGTACTGGCACATAAAAGTGCTGAGTTAACAAAACCAAATACACAAAGGTTATTGCGAAAAATGTACGTTTCATCGTATATATACAAAACAATGCTTCTGCGATGTATTCTTTAATTTTTTACACATTTTTAACTTTATTTAATTCTTCTACTTTTAAAAATATCCGTAGTTTGGCTTATTCATTTCAGAAACTGTTTTCTAACAAATTAACTTTCACCGTCATGAAATCTGTTTAATATTTCATTTTATTCCCAGGTGGCGCCACCTTGGTGGCAGACAGATTCATGGATATATACTACGTTGACTCACTTGTTTTTGTTTGCAGACGATATTTAGAGCTGCGCGGCCGCGTCGCTCAGTCTGGGCGCCACCTGCAGTAGCTGCAGTAGCTGGCGTGCATACTCACGTTGATGTCGTGCGTGTGCTGCAGCATGGGCTGCACGACGTCCGCGTGCAGCGCAGCGAGCTGCGCGGCCGCGTCGCTCAGTCTGGGCGCCACCTGCAGTAGCTGCAGTAGCTGGCGTGCATACTCACGTTGATGTCGTGCGTGTGCTGCAGCATGGGCTGCACGACGTCCGCGTGCAGCGCAGCGAGCTGCGCGGCCGCGTCGCTCAGTCTGGGCGCCACCTGCAGTAGCTGCAGTAGCTGCAGTAGCTGGCGTGCATACTCACGTTGATGTCGTGCGTGTGCTGCAGCATGGGCTGCACGACGTCCGCGTGCAGCGCAGCGAGCTGCGCGGCCGCGTCGCTCAGTCTGGGCGCCACCTGCAGTAGCTGCAGTAGCTGACGTGCATACTCACGTTGATGTCGTGCGTGTGCTGCAGCATGGGCTGCACGACGTCCGCGTGCAGCGCAGCGAGCTGCGCGGCCGCGTCGCTCAGTCTGGGCGCCACCTGCAGTAGCTGCAGTAGCTGACGTGCATACTCACGTTGATGTCGTGCGTGTGCTGCAGCATGGGCTGCACGACGTCCGCGTGCAGCGCAGCGAGCTGCGCGGCCGCGTCGCTCAGTCTGGGCGCCACCTGCAGTAGCTGCAGTAGCTGACGTGCATACTCACGTTGATGTCGTGCGTGTGCTGCAGCATGGGCTGCACGACGTCCGCGTGCAGCGCAGCGAGCTGCGCGGCCGCGTCGCTCAGTCTGGGCGCCACCTGCAGTAGCTGCAGTAGCTGGCGTGCATACTCACGTTGATGTCGTGCGTGTGCTGCAGCATGGGCTGCACGACGTCCGCGTGCAGCGCAGCGAGCTGCGCGGCCGCGTCGCTCAGTCTGGGCGCCACCTGCAGTAGCTGCAGTAGCTGACGTGCATACTCACGTTGATGTCGTGCGTGTGCTGCAGCATGGGCTGCACGACGTCCGCGTGCAGCGCAGCGAGCTGCGCGGCCGCGTCGCTCAGTCTGGGCGCCACCTGCAGTAGCTGCAGTAGCTGCAGTAGCTGGCGTGCATACTCACGTTGATGTCGTGCGTGTGCTGCAGCATGGGCTGCACGACGTCCGCGTGCAGCGCAGCGAGCTGCGCGGCCGCGTCGCTCAGTCTGGGCGCCACCTGCAGTAGCTGCAGTAGCTGACGTGCATACTCACGTTGATGTCGTGCGTGTGCTGCAGCATGGGCTGCACGACGTCCGCGTGCAGCGCAGCGAGCTGCGCGGCCGCGTCGCTCAGTCTGGGCGCCACCTGCAGTAGCTGCAGTAGCTGCAGTAGCTGGCGTGCATACTCACGTTGATGTCGTGCGTGTGCTGCAGCATGGGCTGCACGACGTCCGCGTGCAGCGCAGCGAGCTGCGCGGCCGCGTCGCTCAGTCTGGGCGCCACCTGCAGTAGCTGCAGTAGCTGACGTGCATACTCACGTTGATGTCGTGCGTGTGCTGCAGCATGGGCTGCACGACGTCCGCGTGCAGCGCAGCGAGCTGCGCGGCCGCGTCGCTCAGTCTGGGCGCCACCTGCAGTAGCTGCAGTAGCTGCAGTAGCTGGCGTGCATACTCACGTTGATGTCGTGCGTGTGCTGCAGCATGGGCTGCACGACGTCCGCGTGCAGCGCAGCGAGCTGCGCGGCCGCGTCGCTCAGTCTGGGCGCCACCTGCAGTAGCTGCAGTAGCTGACGTGCATACTCACGTTGATGTCGTGCGTGTGCTGCAGCATGGGCTGCACGACGTCCGCGTGCAGCGCAGCGAGCTGCGCGGCCGCATCGCTCAGCCTGGCCGCCACCTGCTCGTAGCCGGCGCGCGGGCCCAGCGCTGAAGCCGTGCTGCGCAGCTGGGCCGCCAGCCCCTCCAGCTCCAGCGACGTCATGTTCGTCTCCAGCTGTACACACGCACGCACGCAAATATAAATATATTGTATACAACGGACCGGATATATCCAACAAATTAATTGGTAAACACAGAAACAATTGAGGCGAATGGAGATGCTGAATGTGTGGTCACGCGGCGAGCCGCAGGACGCGCGCGTGCGCGGGCACAGCACTCACAGCATTCGCAGCACTCACCGCCTGCAGCACGCGCTCGAACTGGAAGTCGGAGAGGCCGGCGTCTGCCAGTCGCTGCAGGTGTGCTCGCGCTGCGGGTCGCAGGATGCGCACGTCGCGCGGCAGGGACGCGCGCAGGGCTGCGGCCCGCGCCGCCACGCCGCTAGACACCTGCTCCGGCAGCGAATCCAGATCGTAGATACGCCACAGTTCCAGCGTCTGTACAACACACGTCCAAAATATATCACATTCAATAAAACTAAAGCACTAATTCAAAAACCAACAAAAAATAAGTAACGACTACAAGCAACCTAACTTGACGATGCTAGTTAGGTTGCTTGTTGTCGCTATTTTGAATCAGACACTTAACCCAACAAAGTTAAAAAAAAAAGTTACTCTTACTAAGTCACATTACGACTGCGTACGAGTAACATGTCATTAACATGTCTAGGCCATCCGAAGCTGACCTTAACTCTTTAATCTGCCGATCAATGTTTTCTATAGCTTGCCCGAAATTCTCTGACGCATTAATCGTATTGATGGGCATCGATATATTGATGATACTATTGACAAGCGCGATCTCTGGTGCAAAGATCACCATAGGCAGCTGGTTTATATCCGGCTCGAAGGACCATAAAGATGTACGTTACAGCTAAGATGCTGCTGCTGATAATATAAATAAAATATGCTGCTTGAGGTAAAATAGAAAATATATTTAAAAACTGCTAATAGCTAATGATGAGCACACGAACGCGCTGTGTGGCGATGCTATGTGAACTGATTCGATGAACAATAAAATAAATATATGAGACAAAAATGCTGATCGGGCATTTGTGCGGTTGCACCGTACAGTAACTTTTTATTAATGTTTTTAGGAAATTTTAACAGTAGTCCGGAATTTTAACAAGACCAGTTTTGTAAGTTATACGTGTCATTTTGTAGAAGACGGAACGAAATACCAATCATTGATTTTTAAATAACTTGCCAAAATTTAAAATTTACTACATTTAAACCACTTTCCAATATTCACAAATATCAGGGAAAGAACGGGAGCCTTGTAGTAAGTACGCTTGAAGTAAGAACCAAGTGCCTGCAATCAAAGCTTAGCTTAGCTTGTCAGGGGTTGTGAACATAGATAGATATGGTGAATTTCATATTTTATACAGTAAAATAAGTCCGAAGCACTGACCCAATACGCGTTGGTGGATTTCACGTCTTCGAAATATATTTCTTTATTTCATTTTGAAGACATGATTGTTCATGAGAATTTGCGGGTACGATGACGAAATATCAAATAGTTAGCATAATATTCAAGTGTTCATGTACAAAACGCAGATGAGGTGGAAGTAGCTGGCAAGCTGGTGAGTGGCGCGTGGGGAGTGCTCGCGGCAATATTAAACGTGTGAAGTTGTTTGTGTGTGAGTGTTTACGTTGAACTAGCGGCGGAGCGCGCGATTGGCGCGCGGCTTCAGATAAGATCAACCAGTTTGAACTTTGAATGACAGTCTTCTGGTATATCCAAAATTCTAAAAATCTAAAGGATATTCTCTTAAATTATGTTGTGTAGCTCGTCGTGGTAGCTCAGGGAATAAGTTGTCGTTGTAAATATCACAGTACGTGAGCAACCCGGATTCGAGCTTTGTCGGTATCAATGAAAATTTTAATTACAATTTAAATCCTAATTTATTACGTACCAGGAACGTAACGCACTCCATTTTCACTAAAAATCTTAAAAAAGATAAATTTTCAACTCGCAATATTAATTCGCTCAAGTAAACACACAGAGTAAACATTGAAATGTGAAGTGAAGTTGCAATAATATCGTTATCGCCCGGGCGCCTCCACGCTCAAATAACTTCACACCAAAAACCGGGCTTTTGGCTCCATACTAATTGCTATATAAACAATCGTAGTTATATTTCATTATAGAACATTTTGCCACAGGTTAGAAATGGAGCGATCGTCTTCTCAAAAGCCCGGTAAAAATCCCACGCGTGCGAGAGAGACGACTAATGGCTCAACTCAACTCCTTTTTTATAACAGCAGTATCGCGCAGTAAAGCAATCTGCCAAGTGTTGACGTTACATAATAAGGCTACGAGGTCACGAACTGTGTAGAACAGAGGAGCGCTTTGAAACAGTTTACGAGTTATTTTATTAGTTGATATTATTGATTGAGCAGATTTATAGGGCAAGCGTGGCTTCTCGACTTCTATGGAAGCTTCGCTACCGGATCACTTTAATCTTTGCCGTATTATAAAACTTAAACTAGGAGGAAGACAAAGATACAAAAATGTTGTCGTATATATTAATAAAATATAACAAACAAGTTTTGGCAATAATCAGGAGTAGTTTGAAAAAAGATCTTGAAAAAACCTAACTACATTATTCAATACTAAAATTGACTAAAATATTTAGCATAATGTCGACTGTCATAATGGCGTCACTAAAGCAGCACGCGTATTATTTGATTGATTGATGAAGAACTATTGTATCGCAAAGCTATCTATGTAAACAAGGCTGTAGTTTTTGAGTTATAAGAAAGTGACTATTTTAACCTGACGACCATATTACCCTCACGTACTATATTATATAATAATAAGTTATATTTTTAAGGGGGAATAAATTAATATTATAATTTTTGTGTTTAATTAAATTAATATGGTTTCATAAATTTGTACAACCTACTTTATATTTACAACTACATAATTCAATTAATAATTAAAGCGCAAAAACGCATAGGTGTCGATATTGGCGCATCACTATCCAACCGCATTAATTATGTAGGTATCAATGTTCGCGCCAAACGCTAATTTCAGGAACTAACGCAAGGGGGCGCTCGGCGCGGTGCATTCATACCGGTTTGACGTTCGCGCAAGAGAGTTTTTTGCTACCAGCAGCGGGGTCGAGTCGAACAGTTGCTATAATACTGTGCTAACGAGAGCACGTTTAAGGACGCCCGGGAAACCTCCATTTTTGGAGTCGGTTTTGTTAGCAGACGCTGCCACGACGAAGGTTTCTTTGTTAAGTCTAGAATTCGACGCCGGGCTGACAAATTGTTAGGAAGTTAACATTGACTGCGATCAAAGTCTGAATTGCGTGTTAGGCGCGCCTAATTTACCGCGAATTTGGTTATTCTAATTTGATAGCGTATATAAGTGATTTGATAATATTAATTGCTCGTGCGGTGTGTTACGTTTTCGCTTATAGTAACGGGATTTCGTATAGACCGACATTCTGTATTTGTTTTGGGTGTGACGCTTTATAACAAATTAGAGTTAGTGGCTTCTGTAAGTTAGTTAATCGTACGATAGAGTTAATGGACTGTCATCGTGACGAACGAAGAAAGTGACTGTGGACGGCGCCGCGGAAGATTACCTCATTTTGGAGCAGCCTGGAACTCGGCCGCTGCTGGTCGCCTATGCTTGCCAAGGTCCCACACATTCACACCTCACTGTACACTACTCGCCATCCACTATTACTCACGGCCTGTCCAAGCCTTGGTGCGAAGTTAGCTTCGGATAATGGTAAGTACGATGTGTTTCTAGCTTTCTCCCATATAGTTTATTGTATTTAGAACATATTCCACGTGGCCATATACTGGCTCCGCCCCTATGCTGCCCGTCGATGGGATTACTCATGGGCCCCAATCCCGTCAACCTTGGTTGGGGCAGCTAGGGGCGTGTACAAACTGGTAGCAGAGCGCGGTTCCGGGTTTCATTCCCCGGTTGATCCCGACCATAGTGTTTGATAAAAATTAAGCAATTCTGGTGGCAGGGAACGTTGGTTTGATTGGGTTAATTTTGTGTCTACAATCACGTTTTCCTTTGTTGCTTTGTTGCTTGCCTTTTTTTGGTTAGTGGGTAGATTTGAAAAGCCGCGCCCTAGGTTGCGCAAGCGGGAGTTTTTCTAGAGGTATACGTCATGTAGGTAGATGGTTATTATCACGTAATCGGTTAATTATCGTTGTCGGATAGTTGTAGTGGATTACTTATCTAAGGGTCGATTTCCGAGCGAGGCATTTTTTGTTGATTGACCGTGATGTGTATCTTTAGTCGTATTGTAATTTGTATTTGAGCTAAAGAGTAGTGATTTGTATTTGCGCAATTTGAATTTAACTTGATTTGATCGCACTAGTATTTGTTATTTGTTAATTTGATTTGTGTCTTCTCTTTTGTGCTAACTTTAGTATTTGGTTTGATAAGTAGTAATTCGTATTTGTGTAATTTCTATTCAACTCGATTTGATAGGAACTGCATTTGTTAACTGTTAATTTTTTGTTGTATTTGTTATTTGTAATTTTTGTAATTGGTGCTCTAGCCGCGTCGTAATTTATATTTAGTAGTGATATCATCGCCCAAGCTACTAATCCGTTGCCTGCGGACTGAGTTACGCTGGGCCACAGGTGCCCATGCTTTGATAGGTCGACCGGATAGGGTCCATAACTTGATGAAGCGGTTCGAGCAAGTGGATGCTCGAAGGGCCTCAGTGGAGGAGGCTTACGCTGAGCTCGAGGATTCGGATGTGGAGAAGGGAGTCCTGGACTCCTGCTTCGCGGACTATGAGCAGTTCTTTTCGCTCACGGACGAGTTGATCGAGGCTGAAGGCAGGTATGCCGAGGAGGCGCGTGAAGCTCGGATGAGTGGCCTGCCCGAGTCCTCTCGGAAGCAGCTTCAGCCGGAGCTGTTGGGACGACTCCCAACTCTGGACCTGCCAAAGTTCTCCGGGGTCCTTTCCGAATGGCTGACCTTCGTTGGTCTTTTCGACAGCCTAGTGGACGCCCGGAGTGACTTGACCCCGAGCCAAAAGATGACGTACCTCCTGGCCTCACTAGAGGGGGAGGCCCTGGGCGTCATCGGCCACTTGAGATTGTCGGACGACGCCTACCAGACTGCTCGGGACCTCCTAACCAGAAGATACGCCAACGTCCGGCGAATTGCGGACGAACATGTTAAGCAGCTTCTAAGCCTCCCGCTGCTTAGTGACCGGGCCAGACTGCGTCCGGACCTGTTGGATCCAGTCCTGGTGGCCTGTAATACGTTGAGGCGGCTGGATTTACCAGTGGGCGAGTGGGCTTTTTTGTTGCTCCGCATCGTGCTGTCCCGTCTACCTCTCGACCTTCGAATCCATTTTGAGGAGAGGTACGGCGGGGACGAGGCCTCCTATATTCCGCCCTTCTATGACCTGCTGCGGTTTTTGGTAGGAGCAGTGCCGGCAGATAGAGAACGCGGCGGGCACCGTTGACGACTTACGGGCCGTGCCCAGTGAGAGGCTGCATCCGCCAGGCAAGTCGTCGTCAAGCCCCCCCCCCCCCCCGCCCCTGCTCCTATTGTCGGGCATCTGATCACCGGGTAACGTCGTGCCCTCAATTATTAGGTAAGCCGGTTCCGGCGAGGCGAACTATCGCCAAGGAGCGCCGCTGGTGCTGCTCATGTTTGGAAGGGCACCTCCAGCGAGACTGTCCGCATCGGCGGCCCTGTCTGCATTGCCAGGGCAAGCACCATGCAGTTTTGTGCCTGGGTGCGAACGGCGTCTCCTCTCGGAGCTCTGCCAGGCCCTCGACCCCCACGGGCGGGGGCGCTCAGCCACGCCCTCTGACGGGCGACTCTCGGCGCCCGCCGGCCAGCCACTAGGCCCAAAGGTTCGAAAAGGGTCCCTCCCCCGATCCGTCGGGGGGTAATTCCCCCAGGGGCGGGGGTGTCATCAACCCCTCTCAGCGTTTGGGGAGGAACTTCACGGCCACTCCTCGGTCCGCTGGACACTTCTCACTCCCGTTAGCTGAGGGGCCGCGACTGGTGTACCACTGTTCCCCATTTGATGGAGGCGGCCCTGGCTAGCTGCCGCCTTAGCTCCCACCACGGCCGCCTCCACTGAGCCTTAAGCCGTCAACAGTCCACTTTTCAAAATGTTCTGTTGCTGACGGCCTCAGTGAAGGCGTACAACCCGAGTGGCGACTGTTAGCGGTTCGCCCTCTAATGGTCTCGGGTTCACGCCGTGTGGCCTCCCCTTGGTGGTGGGAAGATTAGGGCCCCCCTGGAGCGTTGAATCACGCTGTCAAGGGGTATTAGATTTGGTTTGGTCGAGCACTTAGTTAAAAATTCTTTAAATTAAAATTAAAAATGCTATTGGGTTTTCCGCAAAATTTCCATATTTGTAGCGGTTGTGATTAAAAGAATTGAATTTAATCTACTCCTTTAAATGCTGCTGCATATGTTTGTAAATATATTTAATCACTGTGTTTGTTGCTGCACGGAAAATTGAAATTGAATTATGTGCCCTTTTTGAATGCTTGTGCGTATGCTTTGTAATTGTATTTGATTGTTGCGCCTGGTTGCTGAAAAGAAAGTTTGAATTCATTTGAAATTGAATGTCGCGCTATTTGGAAAATTATGTATATGTTTTGTGATAGTGTTTAATCATTTTGCTTTGTGAAAAGGAAGGCTGAAATTAGATAACCCTATTTGTGCCGAAGTAAATAAAAGTCAATTCTCCTTTGGTTTACATTTTGTTGGCACTAAGTTACTTAAATGAGAAATAGGGCTGTCTCTTGTGTTTATTGTTTTGTTTAATTTGCAAGTTGACCTATGTGCATCGGTGATTAATTTGGTTGAATTAATTCTGTAGTTGAGTATTAATGCTCTTGAAATTTGGTTGAAATATAAGCATAGGACTGCATCTCTAAAGGGCTAGCTAGTTGAGAGATTGTCAGATTGAAATCAGCTACTGCACAATAAAGTAAATAGTTATATAGTAGATGGCCTGATTATGCCTACTGTTTGAAAATCTATACTAAGGACTATCTGTGCGTTTCGTTTGGCTCACAGACGACGTTCATGTGGAATTTGTGGGTGCTCTCTGCACTGAAGCTTAGGAGGCCACGCTGGGCCGCATCGTGTCGCGTCGCTATTTGCAGACCTGATCCGGTCGGATTGCGGAACTAATCATAGGGGCACAGATAGGTGTTGAAAGAGGTCGTCGGACTTCGGTCCAGTACAGGACTTATTGAGGTGCTGCAATGCTCACCAGGGGCATCCAGCGGAGGTTGACCACCCGGCTTGCCCCATTGGGGCTATCTTTTGAGGCGGTGGCTAGGGTTGCAAGATCTGATGTGGTGCCTAAGGTGGCCTAGTTTTGGTGTAGATTCGGTCTTGCAACGTGCCGTCGCGACCCTGTCCCGCTTGCCGGTTTGGTCGCGGACATAGGTCCTTATGTCCGGGACGGGGGTTTGTTCGCGCCAAACGCTAATTTCAGGAACTAACGCAAGGGGGCGCTCGGCGCGGTGCATTCGTACCGGTTTGACGTTCGCGCGAGAGAGTTTTTTGCTACCAGCAGCGAGGTCGAGTCGAACAGTTGCTATAATACTGTGCTAACGAGAGCACGTTTAAGGACGCCCGGGAAACCTCCATTTTTGGAGTCGGTTTTGTTAGCAGACGCTGCCACGACGAAGGTTTCTTTGTTAAGTCTAGAATTCGACGCCGGGCTGACAAATTGTTAGGAAGTTAACATTGACTGCGATCAAAGTCTGAATTGCGTGTTAGGCGCGCCTAATTTACCGCGAATTTGGTTATTCTAATTTGATAGCGTATATAAGTGATTTGACAATATTAATTGCTCGTGCGGTGTGTTACGTTTTCGCTTATAGTAACGGGATTTCGTATAGACCGACATTCTGTATTTGTTATGGGTGTGACTCTTTATAACAAATTAGAGTTAGTGGCTTCTGTAAGTTAGTTAATCGTACGATAGAGTTAATGGTCTGTCATCGTGACGAACGAAGAAAGTGACTGTGGACGGCGCCGCGGAAGATTACCTCATTTTGGAGCAGCCTGGAACTCGGCCGCTGCTGGTCGCCTATGCTTGCCAAGGCCCCACACATTCACACCTCACTGTACACTTCTCGCCATCCACTATTACACACACTCACGTCCTGCCCAAGCCTTGGTGCGAAGTTAGCTTCGGACAATGGTAAGCACTATGTGTTTCTAGCTTTCTCCCATATAGTTTATTGTATTTAGAACATATTCCACGTGGTCATATACTGGCCCCGCCCCTCTGCTGCCCGTCGATGGGATTACTCATGGGCCCTAATCCCGTCACCTTGGTTGGGGCAGCTAGGGGCGTGTACAATCAATATGTATACAATATCTAACTACGCTTAGCATAAAGAGCAATGAATGACACGCGCGCTCTATAGTTTGCTTGTTTGTGCTCTAAGAGCAAAAACGTTTCAAATAAAGTAACTTCTTGTCTGTCGAATGTGGCATGTTGGTTTCGTGGTGGGTAAATATGCAGGCAAGTTATAAAATCGTCAGCTTAAGCATATAAGACAAGCGAAGGTGAGGGAATAACCTCGTAGATGGTGCGGTTGGCGTGGCAGCGCAGCAGCACGGCGGTCAGGTTGAAGCCGGGGTCGCGGCGCTCGGCGAACAGCGCGCGCTCCAGCTCCACGAAGCGCTCCACGTCCGCGAACACGCGGCTGCCGCGCGGCTCGCTGCACAACATACCGTCTCTATTGACACTTAGCTCCGACACACACGCACAGACAGACAAACACACCGTTGCCGCTACAGCCTACTAACACTCCACTTCTAAACAGCGCGCGCTCCAGCTCCACGAAGCGCTCCACGTCCGCGAACACGCGGCTGCCGCGCGGCTCGCTGCACAACATACCGTCTCTATTGACACTTAGCTCCGACACACACGCACAGACAGACAAACACACCGTTGCCGCTACAGCCTACTAACACTCCACTTCTAAACAGCGCGCGCTCCAGCTCCACGAAGCGCTCCACGTCCGCGAACACGCGGCTGCCGCGCGGCTCGCTGCACAACATACCGTCTCTATTGACACTTAGCTCCGACACACACGCACAGACAGACAAACACACCGTTGCCGCTACAGCCTACTAACACTCCACTTCTAAACAGCGCGCGCTCCAGCTCCACGAAGCGCTCCACGTCCGCGAACACGCGGCTGCCGCGCGGCTCGCTGCACAACATACCGTCTCTATTGACACTTAGCTCCGACACACACGCACAGACAGACAAACACACCGTTGCCGCTACAGCCTACTAACACTCCACTTCTAAACAGCGCGCGCTCCAGCTCCACGAAGCGCTCCACGTCCGCGAACACGCGGCTGCCGCGCGGCTCGCTGCACAACATACCGTCTCTATTGACACTTAGCTCCGACACACACGCACAGACAGACAAACACACCGTTGCCGCTACAGCCTACTAACACTCCACTTCTAAACAGCGCGCGCTCCAGCTCCACGAAGCGCTCCACGTCCGCGAACACGCGGCTGCCGCGCGGCTCGCTGCACAACATACCGTCTCTATTGACACTTAGCTCCGACACACACGCACAGACAGACAAACACACCGTTGCCGCTACAGCCTACTAACACTCCACTTCTAAACAAACGCCTCTCTCATAGAGTGCCTCATAAGCAATATTTTGCCACTTGGCAGGCGGGTTGTTATCGCAGTCTGTTCACTTTTGTTGCACTTGTTTCAGTTACTCTCTGTCACCTCTTACAACACCCACAGGACAATATGGGATAGTAGATATTTTTACAACGCCACTATACAGCCAAAGACCATTTAATTACACTGCCGGCCAAAAGTTCAAGACCACACTTAAACAACATAATTATCTATAAATTGTAACGAAATCCCATTAAATGAATAAAAGAAATGTACACCAGCATATTCTATTGTTAATATCGAATATCTAAAGAAGTCATTCTTTTATTTACTTTCAAACTATTGGGCAATAAACATGTATTGTTTTCAAACACCGACAAACGCTGCGTTAGAGCCAGGTGGTAGAATCGTAATAATATTTTTATGATAGGCTAATAACTAATTGCTTTGCTTTTGTTTCCCATTGGTCAATAATTAGGACTATTTAGCTACTAAAAACACGTGTTTCCGACTTACTATTACCTGAGTTTACATGATATTGTTCACAAACAATGTCAATTAGTGTAAACTTATGGTTTCGACATTAAAGACGTCTTAAAATGGGAAAAGCACGCAAAATTAGCAATAGAGTGCGTTCTGTCATCGTAGTTTTACATAATGAAGGCAAATCCGAACGTGAGATTGCTTTACAATTAAAGTTATCGAGTGTGCATGGCACAATAACTCGATACAGGGAGACAAGCACTTTTCAAGATCGTCCACGCTCGGGAAGGCCGAGAGCTACCACGTCAAGTGAAGATCATTTAATTGTTGCGCTTAGCTTTCCATTGACTCCCGTCAAGTTGGAGGTTGATACGTATTTTTACAGAAAAGTTACACTATTATAAGCACACACACAAAGTTACAACATGCGGAAACGCGTAATTTTTGAGAAAAAAGTTATTGAAAATCAATTATTCTTGCATTGTTTATATCTAATCCTACCATAAAACTGACGCCATTTTGTAATGTCATTGTCGTCAGTAGGGATGTCGATTATTTCTGAAAAAGGTCGATTTTTAAATCGATTCAAATCGTAAGCTGATGTATCGATTCACAAAAAATCGATTTCTGAAATATCTATATTTTTTATGTTTGCATTTATAATGTAAATATGATTCCATTTTATGAAAAACAAGAAAGATATCATAATAAATGATCTCTTATTGAAATTTGTTTTATTTTAACAGTACCAATTAGGGCAGATAACAAATAAAATAGGTTAGGTTCAACTTATGTCAAAGAACCGAATTGATTGACCCCGACTCCACCTAGTACGAGTCGGTCCTACCCCAAGAGTGGTTTTAAATCGCCGGAGACGTAGCAGTCTCAAAATAGATACAGAAATCCTTCTGAATCAGTCCCCCTATATTTTATGACGAAGGGGATTTTTTTCTCATGAAATGGATTTATATTTACATTATAAACGCAAACATGAAAAAAATATAGATATTTTAGAAATCGATTTTTTGGGAATCGATACATTAGCTTACAATTCGAATCTATTTCAAAAATCGATCTTTTCCGGAAAGAATCGACATCCCTACTGATAATTACAATAAAAAATGGCGTCAGTTTTATTGTAGGATTAGACATACATAATGCAAGAATAATTGGTTTTCAATAACTTTTTTCTCAAAAATTACGCGCTTCCGCATGTTGTAACTTAGTGTGTGTGCTTATAATAGTGTGTGTAACTTTTCTGTAAAAATACGTATCAACCCCCAACTCGATGGGAGTCAATGGAAAGTCGTACCAATTGTTGTTACCAGCAAGCGAAATAGACGCTTAACAGCACCGGAAATCCGCGTTGAAGTAAAGAAAACCCGAGTTAAGCCTTTATCATTGACTACAGTAAAACAGCTACTGAGAGATGCGAAATTGTATGAGCGTGTCGCCGTTCGAAAACCTCTGCTAAGGCCACAAAACAAGAAAAACGGATGCAATGGGCTCTTGCCCATCGATATTGGACGGAAGAAAATTTTTAAAAACTTCTTTGGACTTGAACTTGGACTCTTTGGAAAGCTATTTGGTTCAAAACGAAGAATTTACGTTTGACGCAGTGATCAAGAAAAGATGATGCCAGACTGTGTAGTCCCAACAATCAAGCATGGTGTTGACTCAATTATCGTCTGGGGTTGCTTTTCTAGCCAAGGAACTGGCGATTAGATCAAAATTGACGGAATTATGAAAAAGGAATAGTACAAAAAAAAATTTAGAACAAAATGCCGTTCCTTCGGGGTTGCGATTAATTGGAGATGGATTCATGTTCCAACAGGACAATGATCCTAAGCATAGCTCAAAATTATGCAGAAGATATTTGGAAGATAAAGAGGCACAAGGGGTGTTAAAAAACATGGTTTGGCCTCCTCAGAGCCCGGATCTCAATCCCATTGAACTTTTGTGGGAAGAGCTTGATAGGAACGTCCGTAATTGTGGTCCATCCTCGCGAAAAGAAATGTGGAATGCTTTGTGCGAAAGTTGGAGCAATGTATCACAAGACACTATCAACAAATTGATTTCCCGTATGCCGAGACTTGTGAAAAAAGTCATAGAATGCAAAGGAGGATTTTTTGATGAAAAATCAGTTATATAGTCTTTTTTAGCATGGACTGTTAATATTTCATTACGCTTTTCAAGTATATTCATTGTCAAAAAGTGTTATATTGGATGATTTAATAGTTTAATTAAGCATTTAATATTTTATTGGAGTTTTATTTAATTTTCCTACTTTAATTAAGATAGTCTTAAACTTTTGGCCCGCAGTGTATATCAATGTAACAGAAATAAAATAAGTTATTAGGATAAAATAAAGCCTACTTCTTTCCTGACATTTCTCTCTAAATGTTTATTAAGTAACAACCGATTCAGCCATTCCAAAGATTAGTCGGGACAGACAGACAGACAGACAGACAGGCAAACAAACAGACAGACAGACAAACAAAAATTTTAAAATGATTAGTTTATCTTAATAAAATGCAAATAACACTAGAGCTTAAAAGAAACCAGTTATTTCAATATAACAGACAGACACTTTAATTTTATTTATATGTATAAATAAGCACTTACGTAAGCGGGTCGCAAACTAAACGTTGAGTGGCGATGCCTACCACGAAGTAAACCATCATCACCACCGTTATAACCCCGCCAACTAGGAACATCACCGCCATACCACTGAAAAACATCATTGAAATTAAACATTACACGACAAATTAATACTTGCGAAAATTAATAATGAGACTATAAATGGCCTCACATCTATTCACCTCTCACTTACACACAGCCGATGTCCATACTCACATCCACCGGTAATAATCACAAAAAATAACGACAGAACTTACATGTTATAGTTTTATTCTAAATATTAATTTAAGTATCAATTATTAAATTACAATAAAATTATTATTTGTTAATTGGCTTAAATCCCTATTTGATATTCTGTTAATAATTTAAGTACAAAATTTAACTGATTTTAATATACTATATAGTCAGTTTTTTTCGTATAACTAATAATTTCCACATATAGCTCGAAGAGCCGACAACCGATGGGGAAAAAGATTCTCGATTGGCAGCCTCGTACCGGCAGGAGAAGTGTAGAGCGTCCCCCCACTAGATGGAGTGACGACCTGGTAAGTAATGCAGGTGGTTCAGGACCGTGCTTTGTGGCATTCCTTGGGAGAGGCCAATGTTCAGCAGTGGACTTGTGAAGGTCTGTAATAATATATATAGTATATGTGTGGATGTGTGTGATGATGTTGATGAACGTTTTAATTAATATAATATCGCTATTTGTAATATAACGAATTAACGTTATAGCAGCGCTTTCGCTTGACGTACTGTGTAATCTGACAGTACAAGCTCGGCGCGCCGTCATTTTTAATCTCATTAGTAGTACTAAAAATAATGTTGATAATTAATTCATGAAATGAATAGTTTTCTTTGCATCGCACTCACCACGACAGACAGTTGGCACCGGCACCTTTATTGCAGCAGTCGCTAGTGCCGTATACATCGGGACGTTTGCCGCACACGCCACAAAGCAATCCCCATGCCATCAAACAAGTTATCTAAAGGATAGAAATCGAAAATTAAATATTTAGTAAATAGTTAAAGTATTAAGTAAATAGTAGTATTTTATAATAAACTAGAATATAAGTAATTAGAACTACTGAATAGTTTACTATAAAATAGAATGAAACGTGTTAATTTGTATTTTTGGAATTACATTTTATATAATTTATGAGCTTATCATTTAAATCGATCCACTTCATTGCAGTCTTCCAGGCATTGAAAACGATTTTGTAACTCCAGCTGAAAGGTTTCGGAACTTTGCACTAGAGCACGAGGGGGACGGAGTGTTGACTTCATTAGACGAGACCTCTCCAACTTAACGTTTAGGTTCAGTGTGCCTCTATCTCCGTGAAGTCGGCCAGCTGCTGGCCTTTGGGTTCGGTTGCCCTATTCCGAATTTTCCTACTTTCAGCTCAACGTTCTCTCTTGTGCCTAGTTTTGCATTGAAGTCTCCCAAACTCGATAAGCTCGTGGAAACTGTCCATGCGGTCGGAGCAAAATTCTGCAAGACCCGCCGCAGAAGAACACACAAACTCTCCGACCACACTCTTAATCTCATGGCTGTTAGACGGGAAATGAAGCTGCAGTCTTCAGCAAATTTGACAGACAACTGAACAGACAGATCTCCAAATGCATACGCAACTTCAATACAGCTTGTATTGAAGAAGCGATCGAGCGGAACCAAGGCTCCAAAGTCTTTGCCAGAGATCTGTCTGCCAGAAAGAGCCAACTGTCAAAGCTGTACACGTCATCATTGGAGCCACACATTATACGTGGTAGAGCCATGTTCCAGCTATATTTCTGGTATAGTTGTAGCACGAATGGGTCGGCTCGACCGAGGAAGGACCACGCTCTCACAGAATACCTGCGTAAAATAGCAGCTTGATGCAGCTGTGTTTCGTATGGTGAGTGTAGAGAACCGGAGACTCTTTTTACTGGAAACGAGGCATTCCATCTTAGTCCTCACGGGTGACAACGCATTGTTGAGGATAAATGTAGATGTCTATGGGCCACAGCAACCACTTACCATCAGGTGGACTGTGTGCCCGTTTGTCACCCTTATCCTGTAAAAAAAAAAACGCAAGTGTGAGTGACGATCCAAGAACGAGTTTTATCCGACCCTATTCCGAAGATATTCTGGACTACAGCCTGAGCAAGATTAGAATGGTTCTCCAGCACCTTAAGAACGGCAAGTCCCTCGGCGAGGACGGAATTACAGCGGAGCTTCTGAAAGCGAGTAAAAACCGGTACTTGAAGTCCTTCAGAAGCTCTTTAATTCCGTCCTCCATGGTGGTACTACACCAGAGGCCTGGAGCAGAAGTGCGGTGGTCTTGTTCTTCAAGAAAGGCGACAACGCTCTCTTGAAGAACTACAGACCGATTTCCCTTCTGAGCCACGTCTACGTGCTGTTTTCGAGAGTCATTACGAATCGTCTCGCGCGCAGACTTGACGACTTCCAGTCTTCCGAACAAGCCGGTTTCCGAAAAGGCTTTAGTACCATAGACCACATACGTATGTATGTGGTCTATGGCAAATTGTACAGAAGTACAAATCTTCGGCGAATTGTACAGAAGATTGAAGAGTACAATCTGTCACTTTGCCTTGCGTATGTGGACTACGAGAAAGCCTTTGATTCCATCGAAATTTGGGCGGTGCTGCAGTCCCTTCAGCGGTGCCAAGTTGCCTATCGGTATATCGAAGTGCTGAAGTGTTTGTACAGTAGGGCTACGATGGCTATCCGAGTACAGAACCAGAGTACGAAACCTATCCAACTGCAGAGATGTGTAAGACAGGACGACGTTATTTCCCCGAAACTCTTCACCGCTGCATTGGAAGATGTTTTCAAGCTGCTGGACTGGAAAGGATACGGTATTAACATATATGGCGAGTACATCACTCACCTTCGATTTGCCGACGATATAGTCCCTATGGCAGAATCGCTGAAGGACCTAAGCACTATGCTCAATGACCTCAATAGTGTTTCCCAACGGATAGGTCTTAAGATGAACATGGACAAAACAAAGATCATGTTTAATGTCCATGTCACACCCATGGCGGTAGTTGTTGGGAACACTAAGCTCGACTTTGTTGACGAGTATGTTTACCTGGGACAAACAGTCCGACTTGGTAAGTCCTGTTCGACTTCGACCGAGAGGTCAATCGACGGATTCAACTCGGTTGAGCAGCTTTCGGGAAATTACTGCACATCTTCTCGTCAGGTATACCTCAAAACTTAAAAACGAGACTATGCAACCAGTGCGTGTTGCCAGTGATGACCTACGGAACTGAGACGTGGTCCTTCACTGCTGGCCGTATGAGGAAGCTCAAGGTCGCTCAGCGAACTATGGAGAGGGCTATGCTCGGAGTTTCTCTGCGTGATAAAGAAATGATGATATCGGCAGTAGAACCAGAGTGACAGACATAGCCCAACGGATTAGTAAGCTGAAGTGGCAATAGGCTGGCCATATATCTCGAAGAACCGACAACTGATGGGGAAAAAAGGTTCTTGAGTGGCGGCCTCGTACCGGTGGACGAAGTGTAGGGCGTCCCCTCTCTAGATGGAGTGACGACCTGGTAAGACATGCAGGAGGTCGATGGATGCAGGTGGCTCAGGACCGTGTTTTGTGGCATTCTTTGAGGGAGGCCTATGTTCAACAGTGGACTTATGAAAGGCTGTAATGATAATTATGAGTATTTTTGAATTTTAACCATAGATCTAGGTTATATCCAGCTCGAGGGACCATAAAAAGATTCAACGATGTTGACAAATAAGCTTCACAAGAATGTTTTAGACGGCATAATACGAGAAGAGGAGTTGATGACGTATATTTACAATGTTGAATTGGCTTTTTTTATATTTATACATAAATAGAGAAAATTATCTTGATATTTGAATTTAAATAACCTTTTTGTCAATGCTGGCATGTCTGTAATTTAGATATATTTTATATTTCTATAAAGTTTTGTATGTGTTTTTTTATTGGATAAGGGTGACCAAAGAGCACACAGTCCACCTGATGGTAAGTTGTTCTCGTGGTTTATGGACATGTACATCTATTTTCGATTACGTTAATGCTGTGCATAGCGCGAGGGCATTTGTGTAGTTGGCGTGGTTAATATGTCAAGCAGTTGTATTTTCATCTATTGTAGTTACTGTTTGAAGGTAAGTAGAAAATAAATTTACATATGTAATTATTTGAAATTGATTTTAAATTACGTTGCAAAGGGCGTATATAAGTAATGATATCGTTTTTAGTAATGTGAACAAAGTCAGTTTGAAATTGTTGAAAACAATGTTTGAGGTTTTACAAAATTAAGAAGTGTTTTTGCTTGCTCGCAATCGACTAAAGGAGTTATGGTGAATTAATTGTAACTTAGTGTGCAATGTGTTAAGGCTGTAGAGTTTGTTTAGTAGTATACATAGAAGACTTTGATCGTAAGCTTTTATTAAGTTAATACAGGTAGAGTTATGTACAGACGTATTGGTAGTGGTGACATGAGTATAGTTTGTACTGCAAGTTTAATGAGAGTAATTTTTTTTATTAATGATTTTTCATTTAAGTAGTCATTAACTCATAATAGTTTCTAAATGAAATGAAATATGTAAATAATTTGAATGGTAGTTACAAAATAATATAGTAGAAGGAATAATATATGTGTGTACGTGTGCGTGTGTGTACGTGTGCGTGTGTGTACGTGTGCGTGTGTGTACGTGTGCGTGTGTGTACGTGTGCGTGTGTGTACGTGTGCGTGTGAGTACGTGTGCGTGTGTGTACGTGTGCGTGTGTACGTGTGCGTGTGTGTACGTGTGAGTACGGGTGCGTGTGTGTACGTGTGCGTGTGTGTACGTGTGCGTGTGTGTACGTGTGCGTGTGTATACGTGTGCGTGTGTGTACGTGTGCGTGTGTGTACTTGTGCGTGTGTGAACGTGTGCGTGTGTGTACCTGTGCGTGTGTGTACGTGTGCGTGTGTGTACGTGTGCGTGTTTGTACGTGCGCGTGTGTGTACGTGTGTGTACGTGTGCGTGTGTGTACGTGTGTGTACGTGTGCGTGTGTGTACGTGTGCGTGTGTACGTGTGCGTGTGTGTACGTGTGCGTGTGTGTACGTGTGCATGTACGTGTGCGTGTATGTACGTGTGCGTGTGTGTACGTGTGCGTGTGTGTACGTGTGCATGTGTGTACGTGTGCGTATTTGTACGTGGCGTGTGTGTACGTGTGCGTACGTGTGCGTGTGTGTACGTGTGCGTGTGTGTACGTGTGCGTGTGTGTACGTGTGCGTGTGTGTACGTGTGCGTGTGTGTACGTGTGCGTGTGTGTACGTGTGCGTATGTATACGTGCGTATTAGTACAGGCCGGGTGGCATGACGGCGGTAGGTCACACAGCGTGTGCGTGCGTACATGTGTAGGTGTGCGTGTGCGCTACAGCTACCGCTGAGGCCGCATAGCGCTCAGTGTGCGTGTGTACATGTGTAGGTGTGCGTGTGCGCTACAGCTACCGCTGGGGCCGCATAGCGCTCAGTGTGCGTGTGTACATGTGTAGGTGTGCGTGTGCGCTACAGCTACCGCTGAGGCCGCATAGCGCTCAGTGTGCGTGTGTACATGTGTAGGTGTGCGTGTGCGCTACAGCTACCGCTGGGGCCGCATAGCGCTCAGTGTGCGTGTGTACATGTGTAGTGTGCGCGTGTGTGCACGCACCAGCAGCAGCGCGGCGGCGGCGGCGCGGCCGGCGTGGCGGCGGTAGGGCCCGTAGTCGTCCAGCGCGCGCTGCAGCCGGTCCGCGGCGCCGCCGAAGCGCGCCAGCCGCGCCGACGCGTTGCCGGCGCGCCACCCCACCTCCTCCGCCAGCGCGCTCAGCCGCCGCCCTGCACCACACAACCACTGTCAACCACCCTCACCTTTCCCCCTCCCCACACGTCTTACCCGCAAGCAAAACGTTTGCCGATAGCGTCTAACGTCACGCGCCACGGAAACTTTGCTAGCGGTACTGAAAGGTTTTTGAAATAAATTTATTTTTATAACTTTGAACACGCATAAATAAATATATATTAACGCTAAAAAAGCTTCAAAACTTGTTGAATGAACGAGTACACAGTGTCGTCTCATGATATTATATAAATAACTCTAACAGTATTAACAGAATGAACGAACACATAACGTTGACTAATAAGTAGCGCATAGTGTGCAGTAACTCCAACAGGGGTGACAGAGTTGAGGAGGTCATAATGTGTAGTTAACTTCAACAGGAGCGACAGAGACAGAGCTAGGTGTCACGTGGTGCTGTCTCACCGGTGTGCGCGAGGGCCTCCTGCACGGCGGGTACGTGCTGGTCGACGGAGGCGCGCAGACCGCGCTGCAGGTTGCGGAACACGTCGAGGCCGGCCGACACCTCGGCCGTCATGTTGCTCTCCACCAGCTGCCCCACCTCGCCCAGCAGCTCCGACACGTCCGGCATCTGAACACCACAAAGACTTTCATTTATACTACTGAGCGAACATATAGTTAAGTCATCTACGCACCACAAACACTACTATGTATACTACAACGCAAGCACAACGGTACTAATACGTTAAGTGACGCTCAATTCTTCATAACTTATTTAGTATTATGTATTATATATAATTAGTTGCTATATTATTCTTCATTATCAATATTTGCATAGCCCTCCCTCTACTATTTATTATATCCATCTTTTTTCATAGGCAACATTCATGTTTGATTGGAGATGGTTGGTATTACATATTAGCAACAAAACTAAGACGACTAAGAATAAATTTAAAATGACGTGGAGTATAATTAACAGCGAAACCGGTAAAGACAAACCTCGTAACTCAAAGTATCAATTAAAAATTAACAATGAATTAACTAAATCAAATCAAGAAGTTGCAGCGGTGTTTGAGAAATATTTCACTGATGTTCCTATCTTGATAACAGAGTCATTGAATACTTCTCCATCTGTCGCCGAGTCATTACTCAAAAATATTAATACCTGTTTAAAAGAATTTAGATTTGAAAAAGTATTACCGCAAGATATTGTAAAATACTTCAAAACCATTGATATAAAGAAAACCGCAGATTTGTAGGAGATTTCCGTAACAGTTATTGCGTCCATAATAGATTTAATTGCACCTAATCTTGCTATTATTTTTAATACTTGTATCGATTCTGGTGTGTTTCCTGATTTAATGAAGTATAGTAACGTAATACCGTTATTTAAATCTGGTAGTACATAAGACCCCGCTAATTTTAGATCTATTTCTGTACTACCAACTCTCAGTAAAAATTTGAAAATATAATTTTAGATCAATTGTTAACTTTTTTTAATTAAAATAAATTACTTCATAAAAACTAATTTGGTTTTACAAGTGGTAGCTCGACGTCTGACGCTGGTGTTGAGCTTATGAAATATATTTTTAATGCCTGGGAGAATTCACAAGATGCCTTAGGTATTTTGTGTGATCTTTCCAAGGCATTCGATTGTGTTCATCATGAGACATTTATCAGGAAACTACAACATTACGGTGTAAAAAATTTGGCGCTTAGACTTTATTACTTCATATTTAAGTAACAGAACTCAAAAAGTGGCCAATGGGCGTTCCCCAGGGCTCGATTCTTGGCCCATTCCTATTCCTAATCTATATTATTGACTTCCCTTGACTTGTAGGAGACAATCACGATATAGTATTATTTGCTGACGATACCTTTGTAATTTTCAAACTCAAACGGCAGTAATTAATTATGACGATGTAAATAATGCTCTATCGAAATTAGTACATTGGTTTAACACCAACAATAATGTATTAACTTTACAATACCTAATGTAAAACATTCGAATACTAATGTGCTCTTAAATTGGGAGGGGTTGAGTCTTGTGGATACCAATGTTTTTTTTTTTTGGTATTACTATTGACGCGCAACTTCAATGGGGCCCCCATATATCTAAATAAGCAAGCAGACTTAGTTCTGCAGTATATGCTGTAAGAAAGATTAGGAGTCTCACAGATGTTGAGACAAATAGATTAGTGTATTTTAGTTACATTCATAGCGTAATGTCTTATGGAATTTTGCTATGGGGTAATGCGACTAATATTGAAGTAATATTTGTTTTGCAAAAGAGAGCCGTACGGGCGATTTATAACCTAAATTGTAAAGAATCCCTCAGAGAAAAATTTTAAGAAATAAACATATCACCTTTGGCATCACAATATATTTATGAAAATGTAATGTATGTACATAAAAACATAAATAGCTTTAATAAAAATAAGGATGTTCATACCTTATACACTGGGAACAAACATAAGCTTGTAATGCCAGTTACTAGACTCCACAGAATTAGTAATTCGTTTATGGGGCAATGTATACGCTTTTACAACAAAATCTCAGAACATGTTTAAAGTTTGTCAATAAACAAGTTTAAAAGTTTTATTAAAGAGAACTGTACAAAAAGGGTTATTATAATATCAAGGTGTAGACGCCCCTAGTTGCCCCGACAAAGGTCGACCATACAGGGGCCCGTATAGCTGTAGATTCGACGGACAACTAAGGGTGGGGCTCAAAATGCCTGATGGACAATTATCCTACACAATAGATGTAAGGCTAGGTAATTAATAAGAACTTACCTGGTTCCGAATCGAGAACCGACCCCAAGGCGCGGTCAGGCGTTAAGTATGTGCATGTAAGTAGTGTGGAGTAGTGTGGACATGTGTAACCTGATTTTACCGTGGAAGTCGAACCGCAGATCTGCAGGCGCTGCGTTTCTGCAAATGTGCGATCCTCCAGTGATAGTTCACTTTATCTGAACTCAAGTCTGACGTCACTTCACTATTTCAGTCTATCAACTTTATTGTACATATAATTAACTTCAAAGTCAACCAATTCAACGTTCATCGAAATCAAACACGTGACACCCGACACAAGTAACGAACAGTCGTTCAAAGTTCAATATTCAATGTTCCGGGTTCATTTAGCACCAAATTACAAACAGGGAACGAACGCGATCTCTTCTCGAGTCACAAAGTTCAGCGTTCCAAACAACAAACTAAATTCCTTCGTACGATATTAAATACCACGCCCGCAATCAGAACTCAAAATCCGCCTCGTTGACACGTAAAACGATAGAAAATAGTCAACACACAAAAGGCACTTAACGCGACGTTACAAATCAACATTAACTTCCAAAAACAATTAACTGGGCCACGTCTTGCAACGAAGTTACTTTAATCACTCAAATTCAATATAAGCCTCTTGTCACGAAACGTACAAATTAGACAAACTAATTCGAGGCGGTCTACCCGAAATCCCAAATATTCAATACTAAATTAGACTCGCACAATTACTCAAATTCTAGACCCTCAAATCAACACTGGCCGCGAGCAACCGATCCAGCGGTCGTAGACAATACAAACTAGTCGACGAAGCCGCAACGGTCAAGCAACTGACTTCGCACTCGCGTCCTGTGCTCGCGCCCTCTGCCGAGCGACCCACACGGGAGTGGGAGCGACGGTGACCTTTACAAAGTCAGCGGAAGGGCATGCGTGTTGAATGCAAATTTCAAATGTTAATTATTTGGCCTAAACACAACGAATACATGAATGAAGATAACCCCTGGGAATAAGGTGATCGCCACTATGAAAATTCATTATGAAAATTCATTCATCTATCAAAATTCATTTAAAAATTGTATAAACAATTTTTGTGTATATGTTTAACAAAAACGTCCCACTGGGTTTCTTGCTGGTTCTTCCCAGGACAGAAGTATTTTCCGAACCAATGGTAAATAAAAAAATGACTTTCAATAAGTATTATGTAATAATCAATATTGAATAAAAATAAAAAAAATAATACGTCTGGTGACGCAATAACGGTGCTAAACATTGCTGTACAAAGACTTCTATATATACTACTAGGTGTGAATTACTCTTAATTCTATGTAATTTCATTAATGGACTGCTAGAGGCCGAGAACTAATTCCTTATTTTGTAAACCGCCCAATCGTCACCCGCACGATCCACAGCTGTGATACAATTTTTGTTCAAAATTGCCGGTTAACATTGCATCCACAATGCAGACATACCTACATTTCAACAAACCCTCCACTTTTAACATTAATTCGAAATTTTCACTATCACTGTCTCAATTTTACGATATGCCACATTACCCAAAAACTCACCCTCTGTCCTCAATCATCAATCAAGTTAATTCATTCTACATACTCGTATATTTACACAAATTTTCTTTAATATACAACGTGTCCCAAAATTCAACGATAAGCCAACACCGGAGGATAGACCTGCCCCGGACTAATCGGGTAAAAAAAGAAAAAAAAATATATCCCAATTATATTTTAAGTTATATAAAAAAAATGAAATTCTTCAGAAATTGAGACCGTTTATGATATTTTTCACTACCATGACCACAATTTTTTAAATATTTTTTTCTTTTTTTTTATAGGCAACCTGAATAGTACTGCTATCTACCACAATTCTTAAAAACTCCAGAATAACTCTTGTTTTATCACGAAAATTAATGAAACTTATTTTATTCCCTAAATTTTTTGAAGACTTTTACTTTTAACCAAATTTAACTTATCGTGGTGTAAAAAAAAAGTATGAACACTAGTATGGCAAGTTTTTTTTAAAATTGACGCAACTAACCAATATTCCAAAATGGTATAATACTCTAGGAAAACAAGTTATAAAAAAATATGGGCCTATTATTTCTTAACAGGGGCCAAATTCCTTAAATTGTAATTGTCAGTAATCACTTTTACTACATGCCCAAAATGGGTTCCTGTTACAATTTCTAGGAATTCGAATGGGGCATTAATACCTTAGATGTTAGAGAGAGATAGATAGATAGAGATATTTACGTTAAAAAGAGACAACAACAGGGCAGGTAGAGAAGCTGTTATTATTCTCAGCAAGTCGGTTCAGTACGCTCTGCTCCTTTGTTTACTGCGCACCGTACCCAATTCAACTTACGTGGCCCTCGTACATACTATCGACTTTTGGCTTGGCTTTTTGGACTGGAATCGACCTGCAAACTTAACTGACCTGGCATTATTTGGACTGGAAGTGATCTGCAAACTGAACTGACCTGGCATTATCTTGGACTACGATTGTGTGTTTTGTGATTTAGAGTTCTGGCGCATTTTGGACTGTTTGGCGTTTAACATGCCGCAACCGTACACACCACAGGAATACGCTAATATGCATTTAATCTATGGAGAATGCCGATGTAATGCTAACGCTGCTAGCAGACTGTATCCAGAAAGATACCCAAATGCTCAAAGATATCCTGATTATCGAGTGTTTATTAATGTGCATCAAGCGTTTTCGGAGGGTCGTATGCCATCCAATAGGAGCAGCGCTGGAAGACCTAGATTGGATCGTGATGAAGAAGTTCTCAAGGAGATAGAAAATGACTCGACTACTTCGGTACGTGCCATAGAAGAAGCTACAGGAATCCCGAAAAGTTCTGCACATCGAATATTAAAACGTCACAAGCTTCACCCATATCACTACAGGCGTGTGCAGACGTTATTACCGCGGGACTATCCGCTACGGGTCACATTTTGCCGTGTAATGCTGCAAAGGCACAGTGAAGATCCCCACTTCCTAGACAAAATTCTATGGTCGGATGAAACAACGTGCAAGAAAGATGGGTATTTAAATCTTCACAATCTACATAGTTGGAGTAATGAAAATCCACACTTGATGAGACAAGACAAATCCCAATATCAATTCAAGGTTAACCTATGGACCGGCATATTAAATGGAAAAGTAATTGGGCCCTTTGAGTTACAAGGAAACTTAGATGGCAATAGTTATTTAAACTTTTTACAAAATGACTTGCAAGAATTGTTAAACGACGTGCCCTTAAGTGATCTTCAAAACATGTGGTTCCAAAATGATGGTTGCCCAGCACATTATGCCCGTCCTGTGCGAGAATATTTAAATCAAGAGTATCCAGGGCGTTGGATCGGGCGACTTGGTCCTATCTTATGGCCACCCCGTTCACCCGATTTGAACCCCCTGGACTTCTTCTATTGGGGTTGTCTTAAAAACAGGGTCTACTCAAAACCCATTGTGACATTGGACGAGCTTCGTCGAAATATCACTCAGGCTGCTGATTACATTAATAGCAGAAGATATGCAAGACAAATAAAACGATCATTTTTAAGGCGATGTCGTGCATGTATTAATGCTGGTGGCAAACAGTTCGAACATTTGCTATAATGTTAATAACTTAATAAATTACACGTGAAACTGTTTGTACCATTTGTTTTGAAATATTAAACATTTTTCAAGAAATAATACTTTTATTACACCCGACCGTCATTTGGCCCCTGTTAAGAAATAATAGGCCCATATTTTTTTATAACTTATTTTCCTAGAGTATTATACCATTTTGGAATAATGGTTAGTTGCGTCAATTTTTAAAAAAACTTGCCATACTAGTGTTCATACTTTTTTTTTACACCACGATAAGTTAAATTTGGTTAAAAGTAAAAGTCTTCAAAAAATTTTGGGAATAAAATAAGTTTCATTAATTTTCGTGATAAAACAAGAGTTATTCTGGAGTTTTTAAGAATTGTGGTAGATAGCAGTACTATTCAGGTTGCCTATAAAAAAAAAGAAAAATATATTTAAAAAATTGTGGTCATGGTAGTGAAAAATATCATAAACGGTCTCAATTTCTGAAGAATTTCATTTTTTTTATACAACTTAAAATATAATTGGGATATATTTTTTTTTCTTTTTTTACCCGATTAGTCCGGGGCAGGTCTATCCTCCGGTGTTGGCTTGTCGTTGAATTTTGGGACACGTTGTATAAATATCGCATTTTTTATATTGCATGCCTTAAGCACAAAGCGCGTAGGTATGTTCTACTAGCGCCTAAAAATCAAGATTTCAACGTTTTGTCGCATGAAATAGTATCTAGCAATCATATTATACTTATAAATAATATAAAAAGCACATTGACAGAAAGATAAATGATTGTTGAGCTTATTCATATATTTTTTAATTGATTAGTTGGTATTTTTAATAAAAAAGGGGTTTTAGTGGCTTATGGTGTGGACTTATCAAGTCCGCATGGCTTCGTAAACACGATAACTTTTGAAAATATCAATTATTCAAATCAATCTATTTTTAAAACTCTTCATATTATGTGCGAAGCCATTGAATGTAAACGGCAGTTTAATTTTGTTCTGTTTAGTTATAATTAATTTTCTTTCGGTTGCAAAATGTCGAAATTTTCGGTGTTTTATTAAAGCAGCCTTGTATGAGTTTATTTTACTAAATAGAGAATGCCTCACTCACTCAGTTTGTTCAACCACCGTCGTGAGTGGATACTGTATCGGTTGTTTGCAGCGGCTCAAAAAGATCGCTGTACAAATACAAAATATACTGTTCGCGCCAAACACTTTCAAGGATTGACGCGAGATGTCACTCGGCTCGGCGCGATACCGGTTTGACTTTCGGTCGTGCGAAAAACGCCCAAGGGCAGTCAATCGTCTGTCAGGTGTGCTAACAATTGGCACGCTGCCAATTAAGCGCGGGAACTCGGAATAATTAAGCGCGGACAGTAAAAATACGGTCTAGGAATTTTGTGGCGCGTATCCCTACTGGAGAGCTTCCCCAGGACTTATTGAGTCCGACTCAGAATCTGTATAGTGCATTCGACAATATTAGTTAGTGCGGCCTCTGTATTCTAGAATTAACTGTTGCTACGCGAAACGGTAGTGACCTTTGACCCAGAAACTCCGGGCGTGTTTTGTGCGGTAACCTTATACCCCGCGATAGTTAGTGGCTTCTGTAAGCTAGTTAATAGTACGATAGAGTTAAGTGACTGTCATCGTGGTGAACCAGAAAGTGACTGTGGATAACCTCGAAAGGCCCCCTCAAGTTGGAGCGGTGCCGACGCTCGGGCTGCTGCCGACGGCTAAGGTCTAGGTTCAATCACCATCAGTCACACCCAGATACACACCACATCACCATTCTTTCCCTTGCACTACACAACCACATGTGACCTGACCGACTCCGGAGGGACCAGTAGCCTTGGATAGAGGTAAGTGAACTCCGCCAAATTTCTTCCGGTCGACTGGCCGTAGTATAACGCTCCCCCATATATTTAATGTAATTAGGAATTTCCACGTGGCCACATTGGAGCCCGACCTACGTCTGCTCGGGAGGCCTTCAGCTCATGGGCCCCTGACGGTCTGGTCCTTTAAGGGAGCAGCCGTAGGCCGTAACATATACGAAAAACCAAATTTCATACATACATGATTATTACAATAATCAGACATTTTTATTACAATATTTTAAAAGCACAGAATAAATAATAATAGTACGTACTAAAAGTATGTAGGATGTAATATTTATACTTAAATAATCCTTAATAATCCAAATCACTCGAAGTCGGTGTCATAAGCTCTACGATATTTGTGTCAATAATTACAAACACTATGCAGAGACAAATATTGCTAAAAACCCATTATATTTTTGGAATTATTTCAAACGGAAAAAGAAACGTGAGTCATCTTTTCCTGCATTAATGAACCTGGACAACAGAGTTGCTAGTACTGGTACAGAAATCGTTAATCTATTTGCGAATCATTTCTCCTCAATTTATACCCAAGAGGCTGATCAATATCCAACTACTAACTTACACCAAAACGGTAACACGCAACAGCTATCCAAATTTAAATTCCTAGAGGCAGATGTGTTAAAGAAAATTAAAACGTTCGACATTCGAAAGGGGCCAGGTCCAGATTGCCTTCCGCCTGTTTTTGTAAAACGTTGCGGTATAGGTCTTGCATTCCCTCTTACGCTGATCTTCAATCGTTCCCTTGATGAAGGTGTATTTCATGAAGTGTGGAAAAGAGCACGAATCATACCGATCTTCAAAAAGGGTGATCGAATGGATGTTAAAAATTATCGTCCAATATCAATTCTATCATGTTTTTCAAAACTGTTTGAAAGTCTTGTGCATCCCATCCTCACCAAACATTTGAACAACTTTCTAACGAGCGCTCAGCACGGTTTCAGAAGCGGCTTATCAGTTACAACTAACTTGTCAAACTTTACCTCAGATCTGTTGGCAGAGGTAGATAATGGACAACAGATCGATGCTATTTATACCGATTTTAGCAGCGCATTTGATAAGGTTGACCATCAGATTCTAATAAACAAGCTTTCGCAATACGGCATCGATGCCTCTTTAAATAAATGGTTCAAATCCTATCTAAGCCAGAGACCTCAGACGGTAGTAGTAAATGGGTTTGAATCTGAGAGATACATAGCTCGCTCTGGGGTACCACAGGGGTCTCACCTCGGGCCTTTGTTGTTTTTGGCCTTCATAAATGATATTACCACAGAGGTAAAGCATTGCAAATGCTCACTTTTTACCGATGACTTAAAATCTTTAAAATTACAAAGTCGGATTAAGACACAAAATTAATACAAGAAGATCTTGATAGAATCACAAATTGGTGTGGCGTCAATAGTATGACTCTTAATGTTAACAAATGTTTTCATGTAAAATATACCAGAAAAAAAAAAGCCACTTGTCTCAAGTTATTCAATTGATAATATAGTATTACAAGAGATACCAGAAATCAACGACTTAGGAGTTACTATTGACAGGAAGTTAACTTTTACATCACATGTAAACAATATTATTAAAAAAGCCACACAGTTCCTCGGATTCATTAGACGAAACACAAAAGGATTTACCCGCAGGACTAAAATTATTTTGTACGTGTTTGTGAGAAGTTGCCTCGAGTTTGCCAGTGTCATTTGGAATCCTTACTATCACATACATTCCCAACGCATTGAAAACGTACAACGCGCTTTTACAAGGCACCTTGCATTCCATGAAACTGGTATCTCACACAGGCAGCCCTATAATCAAAGATTGGTTGAATTTAAAATGATGTCTCTCCGAAACAGGCGGGAGATACTTGATCTGTGCTTCTTGCATAAAATAATTAATTCCAAAGTCAAGTGCAGTAAGCTGCTTGAACAGGTTTCTCTATCAGTACCTATTAGATATCCTCGCTGTTGCAATACTTCTAGAAAAACATTTCACATACCTTTCACTAGAACGCATCTTGGTAAGCAAGCTCCCATGGTTCGCATATGTGCGAAATATAACGAAATATCTCGAGCTATACCTGGCATCGACATATTCCATAACTCTTATGCTGTCTTTAAAAAAAAACTCACCGATCATCTATCGGTGAGGCCGCATTTACATTGAGAGAAAGGAAAAATGTATATGCGCGTGTGTATGTACGTATGTAAATGTATGTGTGTGTGTGTGTGTGTGTATTTATATGTGTATATGTGTGTATATGTACATGTATATGTGTGTATATGTATATGTATATATATATTTGTATATGTATGTATATATATATATATATATATATATATATATGTGTATGTGTGTTTATGTGTATATGTATGAGTATATATGAATGTACAATAATAAGTGTGTTTTCTTTTTTCCTTTTTTGTTCATTCCCAATGTTTACATGTATTTTATTTGGTAAATGTTATGTACACTTGTTATTGATATACATATCAGTGAGCGTGTTACTTGTTATATAATCTAGTGTTAATGTTTAATATGTATATTGTAAGTGTGCTTATGAAAATAAAATAAAGACGACTTGGACTTTATTATTAATACTAATTGGCGCTGCGAAGAGATCTTCGCAGCGACAATGAGTCGAGCCGATCGGAAAGGACTCGGTCGTCGACGATTCGAGCCGCTCTAAATCCAATTAAATCCAAATATGCATGCCCTAAGCGCATTAAAAAAATTACGTATAACATGATTATAGGGAATTTTTTTAAAGTAGTTTAAATACACACAAGTTTTCAGTAATAACCTTATTGTACTTCCAATTTTCCGATTATTTTATATCAAACTTTAATTTTTAAAAAAGTTTTGAAAATCTAAAATTGCACGACTCATAATGCTCATATTATGATCATCATATCATCATTCAGGTCACTCCATAAAGTCCAAGTCGTATTTAAGTATAAATATTACATCCTACATACTTTTAGTACGTACTATTATTATTTTTTCTGTGCTTTTAAAATATGGTAATAAAAATGTCTGATTATTGTAATAATCAAGTATGTATGAAATTTGGTTTTTCGTATATTTTGTATTTGTACAGCGATCTTTTTGAGCCGCTGCAAACAACCGATACAGTATCCACTCACGACGGTGGTTGAACAAACTGAGTGAGTGAGGCAGTCTCTATTTAGTAAAATAAACTCATACAAGGCTGCTTTAATAAAACACCGAAAATTTCGACATTTTGCAACCGAAAGAAAATTAATTATAACTAAACAGAACAAAATTAAACTGCCATTTACATTCAATGGCTTCGCACATAATAGATGAAGAGTTTTAAAAATAGATTGATTTGAATAATTGATATTTTCAAAAGTTATCGTGTTTACGAAGCCATACGGACTTGATAAATCCACACCATAAGCCACTAAAACCCCTTTTTTATTAAAAATACCAACTAATCAATTAAAAAATATATGAATAAGCTCAACAATCATTTATCTTTCTGTCAATGTGCTTTTTATATTATTTATAAGTATAATATGATTGCTAGATACTATTTCATGCGACAAAACGTTGAAATCTTGATTTTAGGCGCTAGTAGAACATACCTACGCGCTTTGTGCTTAAGGCATGCAATATCAAAAATGCGATATTTACATATTAAAGAAAATTTGTGTAAATATACGAGTATGTAGAATGAATTGGCTTGATTGATGATTGAGGGTAGAGGGTGAGTTTTTGGGTAATGTGGCATATCGTAAAATTGAGACAGTGATAGTGAAAATTTCGAATTGATGTTAAAAGTGGAGGGTTTGTTGAAATGTAGGTATGTCTGCATTGCGGATGCAATGTTAACCGGCAATTTAGAACAAAAATTGTATCACAGCTGTGGATCGTGCGAGTGACGATTGGGCGGTTTACAAAATAAGGAATTAGTTCTCGGCCTCTAGCAGTCCATTAATGAAGTTACATAGAATTAAGAGTAATTCACACCTAGTAGTATATATAGAAGTCTTTGTACAGCAATGTTTAGCTCCGTTATTACGTCACCAGACGTATTATTTTTTTTTTTTTATTTAATATTGATTATTACATAATACTTGACCAGACGACAACTGTTCAGTGATGTCTCCGTGATCGCGAGGGTGAAAACTGGTAGCGATCACCGAATGGTTAGAGGCACACTGAACCTAAACGTTAAGTTGGAGAGGTCTCGTCTAATGAAGTCAACGCTCCGTCCCCCTCGTGCTCTGTTCCAAAGTCCCGAAACCTTTCAGCTCGAGTTACAAAACCGTTTTCAGTGCCTAGAAGACTGCAATGAAGTGGACGATATGAATGACAAGCTCGTGGAAACTGTCCATGCGGTCGGAGCTAAGTTCTGCAAGACCCGCCGCAGAAGAACACAAAAACTCTCCGATCACACTCTTAATCTCATGGCTGTTAGACGGGAGATGAAGCTACATTCTTCAACAGACTTGACAGCATACAGGCATCTGAACAGACAGATCTCCAAATGCATGCGGCGGGACTTACGCAACTTCAATACAGCTCGTATTGAAGAAGCGATCGAGCGGAACCAAGGCTCCAAAGTCTTTGCAAGAGATCTGTCTGCCAGAAAGAGTCACCTGTCAAAGCTGAAGACAGAATGTGGCAGCATCGTTTCCGGGACACCTGAGATTTTGAGTGAGATTGAGAGGTTCTATGGGCAGCTGTACACGTCATCGTTGGAGCCACACGCAAGTGTGAGTAACGATCCAAGAGCGAGTCTCATCCGACACTATTCCGAAGATATCCCGGACGTCAGTCTGAGCGAGATTAGAATGGCTCTCCAGCACCTTAAAAACGGTAAGGCCCCAGGCGAGGATGGAATTACAGCGGAGCTTCTGAAAGCGGGTGGAAGACCGGTACTTGAAGTCCTTCAGAAGCTCTTTAATTCCGTCCTCCATGGTGGCATTACACCGGAGGCGTGGAGCAGAAGTGCGGTGGTCTTGTTCTTCAAGAAAGGTGACAACGCTCTCTTGAAGAACTACAGACCGATTTCCCTTCTGAGCCGCGTCTACGTGCTGTTTTCGAGAGTCATTACGAATCGTCTCGCGCGCAGACTTGACGACTTCCAGCCTCCCGAACAAGCCGGTTTCCGAAAGGGCTTTAGCACCATAGACCACATACATACCCTTCGGCAAATTGTACAGAAGTCCGAAGAGTACAATTTGCCACTATGTTTGGCGTATGTGGACTATGAGAAAGCCTTTGATTCCGTCGAAATTTGGGCGGTGCTGCAGTCCCTTCAGCGGTGCCAAGTTGACTGTCGGTATATCGAAGTGTTGAAGTGCTTGTACAGTAGGGCTACGATGGCTATCCGAGTACAGAACCAGAGTACGAAACCTATCCAATTGCAGAGAGGTGTAAGACAGGGTGACGTCATATCCCCGAAACTCTTCACCGCTGCATTGGAAGACGTTTTCAAGCTTCTGGACTGGAAAGGATACGGTATCAACATCAATGGCGAGTACATCACTCACCTTCGATTTGCCGACGATATAGTCCTTATGGCAGAATCGCTGGAGGACCTAAGCACTATGCTCAATGACCTCGATAGTGTTTCCCAACGGATAGGTCTTAAGATGAACATGGACAAAACAAAGATCATGTTCAATGTCCATGTCACACCTATGCCGGTAGTTGTTGGGAGCACTAAGCTCGAAGTTGTTGACGAGTATGTTTACCTGGGACAAATAGTCCGACTAGGTAAGTCCAACTTCGACCGAGAGGTCAATCGACGGATTCAACTCGGCTGGGCAGCGTTCGGGAAGCTACGACACATCTTCTCGTCAGACATACCTCAAAACCTGAAAACGAAATTGTACAACCAGTGCGTTTTGCCAGTGATGACTTATGGAACTGAGACGTGGTCCTTCACTGCTGGCCGTATGAGGAAGCTCAAGGTCGCTCAGCGAGCTATGGAGAGGGCTATGCTCGGAGTTTCTCTGCGTGATAAACTTAGGAATGAGGATATCCGCAGTAGAACCAGAGTAACCGACATAGCCCAACGGATTAGTAAGCTGAAGTGGCAGTGGGCCGGCCATATAGCTCGAAGAACCGACAACCGATGGGGAAGAAAGGTTCTCGAGTGGCAGCCTCGTACCGGTAGGCGAAGTGTAGGGCGTCCCCCCACGAGATGGAGTGACGACCTGGTAAGACATGCAGGAAGTCGATGGATGCAGGTGGCTCAGGACCGTGCTTTGTGGCATTCTTTGGGGGAGGCCTATGTTCAGCAGTGGACTTGTGAAGGGCTGTAATGATGATGATGAATGATGATTACATAATACTTATTGAAAGTCATTTTTTTATTTACCATTGGTTCGGAAAATACTTCTGTCCTGGGAAGAACCAGCAAGAAACCCAGTGGGACTTTTTTGTTAAACATATATGACGGCACCTGCACCGTTGTAGGTGCGGTGGCGTCGGTCTAGCTAGACAGAATTCTTGTAAACGACACGTGTACCGCACACCTGCGGCATTGCACCTGCGTTGCCACCCGTCCTGCTTGTATAAAACGGACGGAGCGGCCGCCGTTAGAATAGTCTTGGCTCTGACGTGGAACAGTGCGCTTGTCGTATTCCGTTACTAGTCTATCCTCGACTCGTTGGATAATTAATTCGTGTAAACGAATTATTTATTATTCCTAACTACAAAATCAGTTTCTGTACTATACCCACTATACTTCCTACATCAGAAGTGGGATAAAGTCCCTATTTTTGCCCACATACAATCTTCGAATAGTACGAGGATTATTACATTTGTGAAAGACTATAATGCATTCTGCATTGATGATTCTGTTTTTATGTTAAATACCGTAATGAAATTTGCTGTCCTACTTACGATATTGTCGTATCATTAAAGTGTAGAGAAAAGATAAAGTGAAATTATTTAAGCCAAAAGATAAATCCTTTTGTTCCACTTGTATTAAAAGTACCCTCAAGTATTTTCATTATTTCTGACGTACCTAAATATATTAACAAATAGAAGAAATGTCGGAGGCTTTCTAGACGAGTCATCGTTTGCATTGAATGAAAAATTAACTTGTTCAAGTTTTGTTGTAATTTGATAGTTCATGCGAAACATAATTATCATCTGTTATATTTTGAAATTCAAAACGTTTAAGCGATGTACCAAAATAAAGGATTAACTTTAACATGCTAGGAATTGAAAATAATAAGTAACATTTTTGTGTTCTAATGTGTTGATCAGTGTTGCAGTTTGCTCCGAATACTGTGTGGTCGACAAGATTGGGGTTTGAAGTCGAGAGATTCGTAGAAATCTCTACATCAATGATCAATGAGGAAGATGTTGTGACGGCTAATCGAACATGGTCAGGTACGGCCGAGCGCTAGTAAAATTGAGCCTACACCGCTAGTCGGTAACTTATCGGCTGATCTTACGGCAAGGCAATTCAAGCGGCCGCCGAACAAATGGTGCTTTGGCACTGTAACTGGACGTTTGAGGCTTGGACGGCTTTCGTAGATTTTGCGCGGTTGCCTCCTTCCCTTTGAAATATGTTGTAGTATTTGTCTCTACACATAGTTTCCGTTTTTTTGCAATGTTTTCAAATGGCATATACTTGCCGTTTCTTAAGAGAATCTCGGAATTCCATGGTTCGCGATACATTTATCTCGATTTCTTTTAATTTTGCAAAGCAGTGCGACGATTTGCTAGCACTAGTACGGCGCGACGGCTTGCTTGCCCGAATATGGCACGAACGCAGCAGAACGAAAAGCTGTAGTGCGTTTGCCTGGAGGCAGCCATATCGGCGCGTTCCAGACTTAAATGAAGTCTGGGATGGTCGACCGTTATAATATTTAACAAGAGTTAATATCTGTTAGCAGGTGGTGATAACTGATAGACCGTATGCTGTTCACTGTCAACCGCACGAGGACGTGCGACAGTCAGAGGTAGCCGTGTCTGTGCATCAAACAAATACTAAAGACGTTGCAACACTCTAACGAAGTAATTATTCTAGTGCAGGAAAGGAACATGAAGTTGCAGGGAGGCTGGTCTGTGCTGCACTGGGATATGTGTCAAGTTGCTGATGGTTTACATACTTAGGTGTTATCGTGTCACTACGTCCCTCACGATACACATTTGTGTGATTGTGACAGGGACATGTTTGCGGTGTGGCTGGTCTGTAATTGTTCTATACTGAATTGAAAAAAAAGAGAAAGTAAGAAAAAAAAATGGTTCTTACTATCATTGCAGGGCGTTTGCCGGTCCAATGATATGGCTATAGGGAATAGTTATTCCGGACTAGCGAAAACAGTACTTGAAAAAAAAAAGAGAAAATAGAACAAGCTACAGACTAATCATTCCGATCTAACATAAAGATGATTAAAGTTTTGTAGGGCATACTGCCGGAACAAAACTGACTGTCACCCAAGTCTGAAGGGTCAATATAGACCGGACCAGACGCTGTTATGTCAGGATAGTCGAACGATGTTTTTTTGTCTACAGACAACTAAAATTGTGATGGAGCGCGTGCGAGGACGCACGCATGTCAATATGGCCGTGACGGCACCTGCACCGTTGTAGGTGCGGTGGCGTCGGTCTAGCTAGACAGAATTCTTGTAAACGACACGTGTACCGCACACCTGCGGCATTGCACCTACGTTGCCACCCGTCCTGCTTGTATAAAACGGACGGAGCGGCCGCCGTTAGAATAGTCTTGGCTCTGACGTGGAACAGTGCGCTTGTCGTATTCCGTTACTAGTCTAACCTCGACTCGTTGGATAATTAATTCGTGTAAACGAATTATTTATTATTCCTAACTACAAAATCAGTTTCTGTACTATACCCACTATACTTCCTACATATACACAAAAATTGTTTATACAATTTTTAAATGAATTTTCATAGAACCAGCATGGAGGCGATCACCTTATTCCCAGGGGTTATTTTCATTCATGTATTCCTTGTGTTTAGGCCAAATAATTAACATTTGAAATTTGCATTCAACACGCGTGTCCTTCCGCTGACTTTGTAAAGGTCACCGTCGCCCCCACTCCCGTGTGGTTGCTTGACCGCTGCGGCTTCGTCGACTAGTTTGTATTGTCTACGACCGCAGGATCGGTTGCTCGCGGCCAGTGTTGATTTGAGGGTCTAGAATTTGAGTCATTGTGTGAGCGTAATTTACTATTGAATATTTGGGATTTTGTGTAGACCTCCTCGAATTAGTTTGTCTAATTTGTACGTTTCGTGACAAGAGGCTTATATTGAATTTGAGTGATTAAAGTAACTTCATTGCAAGACGTGGCCCAGTTAATTGTTTTTGGAAGTTAATGTTGATTTGTAACGTCGCGTTAAGTGCCTTTTGTGTGTTGACTATTTTCTATCGTTTTACGTGTCAACGAGGCGGATTTTGAGTTCTGATTGCGGGCGTGGTATTTAATATCGTACGAAGGAATTTAGTTTGTTGTTTGGAACGCTGAACTTTGTGACTCGAGAAGAGATCGCGTTCGTTCCCTGTTTGTAATTTGGTGCTAAATGAACCCGGAACATTGAATATTGAACTTTGAACGACTGTTCGTTACTTGTGTCGGGTGTCACGTGTTTGATTTCGATGAACGTTGAATTGGTTGACTTTGAAGTTAATTATATGTACAATAAAGTTGATAGACTGAAATAGTGAAGTGACGTCAGACTTGAGTTCAGATAAAGTGAACTATCACTGGAGGATCGCACATTTGGAGAAACGCAGCGCCTGCAGATCTGCGGTTCGACTTCCACGGTAAAATCAGGTTACACATGTCCACACTACTCCACACTACTTACATGCACATACTTAACGCCTGACCGCGCCTTGGGGTCGGTTCTCGATTCGGAACCAGGTAAGTTCTTATTAATTACCTAGCCTTACATCTATTGTGTAGGATAATTGTCCATCAGGCATTTTGAGCCCCACCCTTAGTTGTCCGTCGAATCTACAGCTATACGGGCCCCTGTATGGTCGACCTTTGTCGGGGCAACTAGGGGCGTCTACACCTTGATATTATAATAACCCTTTTTGTACAGTTCTCTTTAATAAAACTTTTAAACTTGTTTATTGACAAACTTTAAACATGTTCTGGAATTTTGTTGTAAAAGCGTATACATTGCCCCATAAATTAATTACTAATTCTGTGGAGTCTTAATGTGGGATGTTTAAGGTATAAACATCCCTATTTTTATTAAAGCTATTTATGTTTATATGTACATACATTACATTTTCATAAATATATTGTGATGCCACAGTTAATATGTTTATTTCTTTAAATTTTTCTCTGAGGGACTCTTTACAATTTAGGTTATAAATGGCCCGTACGGCTCTCTTTTGCTAAACAAATATAACTTCAATATCAGTCGCATTACCCCATAGCAAAATTCCATAAGACATTAAGCTATGAATGTAACTAAAATACACTAATCTGTTTGTCTCAACATCTGTGAGACTTCTAATCTTTCTTACAGCATATGCTGCAGAACTAAGTCTGCTTACTTATTTAGATATATGGGGGCACCATTGAAGTTTCGCGTCAATAGTAATACCAACAAAAAAAAAACACTGGTATCCACAAGACTCAACCTCTCCCCATTTAAGAGCACATTAGTATTCGAATGTTTTACATTAGGTATTGTAAAGTTAATACATTATTGTTGGTGTATGTAATGTACTAATTTCGATAGAGCATTATTTATATCGTCATAATTAATTGACTGCCGTTTGAGTTTGAAAATTACAGAGGTATCGTCAGCTCCTACAAGATAAGGGAAGTCATTAATATAGATTAGGAACAGGAATGGGCCAAGAATCGAGCCCTGGGGAACGCCCATTGATACTACCGATCCGGAGGAACCTTTACCATTGATGGCCACTTTTTGAGTTCTGTTACTTAAATATGAAGTAATAAGTCTAAGCGCCAAATTTTTTACACCGTAATGTTGTAGTTTCCTGATTAATGTCTCATGATGAACACAATCGAAAGCCTTGGAAAGATCACAGAAAATACCTAAGGCATCTTGTGAATTCTCCCAGGCATTAAAAATATATTTCATAAGCTCAACACCGGCGTCAGACGTCGAGCGACCCCTTGTAAAACCAATTTGGTATTTATGAAGTAATTTATTTGTATTGAAAAAAATTAACAATGTAGTTGGTAGTAAAATTAGCGGGGTCCAATGTACTACCAGATTTAAATAACGGTATTACGTTACTATACTTCATTAAATCAGGAAACACACCAGAATCGATACAAGTATTAAAAATAATAGCAAGATTAGGTGCAATTAAATCTATTATGGACGCAATAACTGTCACGGAAATCTCCCACAAATCTGCGGTTTTCTTTATATCAATGGTTTTTAAGTATTTTACAATATCTTGCGGTAATACTTTTTCAAATCTAAATTCTTTTAAACAAGTATTAATATTTTTAAGTAATGACTCGGCGACAGATGGAGAAGTATTCAATGACTCTTATCAAGATAGAGACGGCTCGACTCATTGGCGCTGCGAAGAGATGTTGCATCTCTTTGCATTTTCTTTCGCATTTACCACGGGGAGTGCTCTGAGGAATTGTTCGGATTAATCCCACCTGCCAAGTTTCACGAACGCACATCGCGGCAGAACTCCCGATACCATCCACACCATCTGGATGTTTGGCGGTCCACCACTGTGCGATTTTGAAGATGTTTTCTTCCTCGCATAACTTTCTTGTGGAATAGTTTACCACCAGCGATTTTTCCGGACCGATGCGACTTAGGGACCTTCAAGAAAAGAGCCTACTCCTTTTTAAAAGGCCGGCAACGCTTCTGCAATTCCCCTGATGTTGCGGTTGTTCATGGGCGGCGGTAGTCACTTACCATCAGGTGATACGCATGCTCGTTTGCCCCCTCTCCTAAAAAAATTACCAATATTTTATAATATTAAGAAAAAAGACATTATTCATATTATTCGCGTTTACTTACCTTTCCTTAAATTCCTAATAAATATAATAACGTAGATCAGATTTAACAAATCCTCGCAATGAAACACAGTTGCCTACCAAAAAAGATTCAAGAAATTATAGAAATTAAAAAAAATACTCCGATCTTCATCGAAAATATGACTGGGTGCTACGATCTGTAAGTACGATTAAGTAACTCTAAAGGAAAACACTTAACAACTAAGTCACTTATTGTCAGGACGTCAATCAAAAAAAGCACTCGAAACATCAGGAATGTAAAATAAAATAAGCTAAATGAACGCGAAAAATTTGTATAGTTTTAGTAAAAATAATTATTATTAACAGTGGCCTTTTACGGTACAATTACTTACGGTTGGAAAATACTGATCGAGCATCTAGACGAAAGCAGCATGAAATTTTAAAGTAATTATATCCATTAATATGTTCATGAGAAACAAATGAGCAGCAGCTACGTAACAAATTTAAATATTAACAACATCACATTCAACGCCGTTTTAAAATCACAGCTGGATAAACGCCTCTAAAATGAGTTTGTCCATCCAGTTTTGAATTCAACGTTTTAGAATGATTTTCCTTGATCGGTCGGTGCTGCACCAGCACATATATACCACGGTGCAGCGCATGCAGGTAAGGTTAACATTTGAGGTTGAAAGGCGACATATTCCCAGAAAAAAAACCTCAATTTTTTCATAGGATTTCAAAGAAAAGAGCACATAGCATAGCACTCACCTGACGGTAAGTGGATGCTGTGGCCCATAAACATCTACATCTATCCTCGATTACGAATCTAAATATAGATGCGTTGTCACCCGTGAGGACTAAAATCGAACGTCTCGTTCCCAGTAACAAGGGTCTCAGGTGTGAACCTTTTTACTGGGACTCAGCAGTGTTGAGCTGCTATTTTATACTAATATTCAGTGAGAGCGTGGTCCTTCCCCGGTCGAGCCGACCCGTTCGTGCTACAACTATACCACTAATATAGCTGCAGCATGGTTCTGTCGCGTTCAAAAATTTTGTCAGAGAAAATAAAGATAATAAACAAATATATAAGTCTTTACACAATAGGACTCTCTAGGACACTATCGGTCCGTGGGTTCCACGTGCAGTGAAGTTCTTAAAGGTACTATGTCGCCGATGCTGATAAGAAGACTGGTTCTTTTCTCAATCAAATGCTCTATATAGCCATTCAACGAAGAAAGGCAGCCAGTGTTCTTGACACAACACCGCGGGGAGTAACATTGTCTGATAATTTAACTTTTTAGTTTTAGTGTTTTTTTTTTTTATTATAGTAACAAAAATTATATGTATTTGAATAATACGTAAAGAGTATTGAAATCGTAATCATAAGAAAGAACACTCTAATAATAAAACAAATTGTACAGTTGGTTTTATGTATTAGGCTATTTATTGCATCACATTCAAACGTGGTTATAATTGAAATTTGTTAGTTTCGGATTACACAATATAAAGAGTATGTTATTGTTGCGCGCCACTATTGTCTTGTACATGGCAACACTAGTTACACTAGCGCCCCCTAGTGTCGAGTAAATGAAAGTATTGCGCGCCACTATTAATGTCTTGTACATGGCAACACTAGTTACACTAGCGCCCTCTAGTGTCGAGTAGCAGAACTAGGAGAGTCAAGATCCTTCCAGAAATTTCGGGACCGATATGAACTCGAACATTCTAAATGTCGCTACAGTAGAAGATTCTGGAAACTATCTGAGGCCCTATATAAGGCCGGTATAGACCACGACCGAGGAGTATTGAATTGGCGATACAAGAGAATACTTCGAAGCGAAACAACTGCGAACTTAAGTGATCAGTAGAATTATTGTGTTTTATTATTAGTGTGTTTTAAGGTGTAATTAGTATCCGTAATTAAAGTGTCAAATTTGGTAATTCAATCGGCAGTTTTTAATTTTCTCGAAGCTCGTAACATTATTTTTATTAACAATACTGAATTACATTAGCACAGTGTCATCGTTGTAGAAACAATTAGAACTCTTTGGTTCTGTTTAATAAAAATATTGATTGGGTTATTTATGTGAAACTTTTGAAATGTTCAAATTAAATAACAGTTTAACATATAAGTACCTGGCTATATTGGATCTCGGTGTCCAGTTGTCCGATCTTGTACTTTTCCTTGAGCTCCCTGCACTTGGGCTGCTCACAGTCGTTCAGCGTCTGGAGCAGCAGCGCTTTCACCTTGCGGAGACCTGAATATGGCCAATATTGGTATGTTACATTACATTTAATGTAATTGTTTGGCAAAGGGTTTACATTTTATTAATTCTAACACATCATTCTCTCAGATATTATGACTCTTTTTTATAGGATAAGGGTGACAAACGAGCACACAGTCCAACTGATGGTAAGTGGTTGCTGCGGCCCATAGACATCGGCATCTACATCTATCCTCGATTACAAATAAAATTGCAGATGCGTTGTCACCCGTGAGGACAAAGATGGAATGCCTCGCTTCCAGTAAAAAGGGTCTCCAGTTCTCTATACTCACCATACGAAACACAGCAGCATTAAGTTGCTATGTTACGCTGGTATTCTGAGAGCCTGGTCCTTCCTCAGTCGAACCGACCCGTTCGTGCTACAACTATACTATTATAGCTGCAGCATGATTCTAGCACGTAAAATACTTACGACTTTGACATATAACAGATAACCATTTCGCAATGTCAGACCTAATTAAGCAGAAAATTAGTAATCTTGCCTCGTTTCAGAATGTCGTAAAGAACATTTATGGGAAGAACTAAAATCTAAAATATTCCAATATCGTTGGCAAGTAATGGCATTCAAGTATACATTGGTAATTCACTAGTATTTTAGTTTGTCTGTTTGTTTGCTGATTGGTGCAAATAGAATTCACTTAATAGTAAGTCTCTTTTGTTTCTATTCACCTATTTCTATTACCAAGCAGCGGTGTGAGTCAGTGCAAATGTGTCTGTAACGTTCTTTGTTAGAATTTGAATGAAAATGTTCAATGGACTATATTAGCTAGTCGCCATCAAATAAAGAACTAGAAGTTTTGTTGAATAGGTCTGCTTCATCACCGAACTGGTGATGAAGCAGACCTATTCAACAAAACAAGTTCACTCAGGCGAATTGGTGGATTGTAGTAGGCTCGTAGTGCTGATGCAGCGGAGGAGAAAACTCAGAATTAATGCGTTGCTCTTCCTAACAGCAGTGCGATTGTTTAACTCTGCGAATGATGCCAAAAGATGTTGCCATACCTTTGCATTTTTTCACCTTGTGATGTTTTTGCGAGGTTTTGACGATAGTTTCAGTCAGCAGACAGTCGGTGGCGATATTATTAGGTCCTTACATATGAAATTAGTGTTTTGTCGTCATGACCACTTTGATCTGAAATATCTCCTCTTTCAATTTAAATTTCAAATTCAAATTTATAAATTCATTGAGCTGGTACATCTGAGTTTTGAAAACAGTTATTCATTTGTTTTTTACTCATTTTTTTTTCGGCGTCGCTTATTACCGCACAATGGAAAACATGAAATATCGGTATATTTATGAGTACGAGTTCTACCGTGGCACTTTGCTGCAGAAACAGCTCGAAGGATTAATGATATGTACGGCGCTGGTGTCGCAAAAGAAAGCACGGTACGTTTTGGGTTTCAACGTTTTCGTTCTGGAAATTTGGACCTCCAGAACCAACCCCATGGACGGCTGGAGACCAAAGTGGAAAATGAAGAATTAAAGGCAATTGTGGAAGCGGATCCATCACAAAGCACTTCAGAGATGGCTGCAGGCTTCGGGGTAAGTGACAAAACTATATTAATCCACTTGAAGCAAATCGGGAAAAAAACTTGAACGATGAGTACTTCTTGAATTGAGTGAATCGAACTTGCAAACACGCGTCGACTGCTGTGTTACTGTGTTCAACCTACACAATAATGAAGGGATTCTAAATCGAATCATTACTTGTGATGAAAAGTGGATACTGTACGATAATCGGAAGTGCTCGTTGCAATGGTTGAACCCGGGAGACCTAGCCAAATCCTGAGTGTTTGGTGGACTAGCGCCGGTGTCGTTCACTACAGCTTTCTAAAATCTGGCCAAACGATTACGGCAGATTACGGCAACTGCAAACCATGAAGGAAGCTGCTAAACAACCGAGATTGGTCAATCGCTCTAGGCTACTGGTGCTTCACGACAACGCAAGACCACGCACTGCACAACAAACGACCACTAAGTTATATGAGCTACAATTGGAATGTCTGTAACATCCACCGTACTCTCCGGACCTTGCTCAAACAGATTACCATTTTTCCGGAATTTGGACAACTTCTTACAAGGAAAAAGTTCAACTCCGATGTGTCAGTTCAAACCGCCTTCAAAGAGTTTTTTTGTAAAGGGATCAATGAACTACCTATAAGATAGCAAAAGTGCATAGATAACAACGGTGCATACTTTGATTAATTAAATATATTTTACAAAAAATATTACTTTATATTGTTTCCGTACAAAACGTCAATTTCATTTATAAGGATCTAATATTATCTTTTCGGTAGTATCGGAGGCTTTATTTGATCGTTTTGTAGCAAATGCAGCGCTAAATGTGCGGGAAGAGGCACTCACCAGAGTTGAGCCGCTCGGCACCGGCGCGCAGCGAGTGCGTGCGGTCTCGCAGCAGGCGCAGCGCTTCGCGCACGGCGGGCAGCTGCTGCAGCAGCGCGCGCAGCGAGCCCAGCGCCGAGCCGCGCGACACGGCGCCCAGCCGCGCCGACATCGTGGCGCCGCTGTCTGCACGCACACACACGTACACTGCCCAGCTCTACACGCATCGCACACACACACACACACACTATACAGCGGTACACGTATCGCTTGCTCAGCATACACTCTCAATCACAACGTAGACTCGTAGATCGACACAAAACATGATCATAGTGCACGAGTGTATGCGCAAGCACAGGTGCACTCTCTATTCTCTCATTCTCATAGTCTGATGTAATGGCAATCCAACACGACCGGAGAGAGGTCAGGCGCAAGACCAACGGCTTTACGTGTTTTCCGAGGCATGAGTGTGAAACACCGCCGTCTTCCTGACTCCGGCCTGTTACTGAGAATTTCTCAACGGATAAACTCAATAACGGATTTTTGTTAACAAATTAAAAAGTTGGGTTAACATAAACCGGAACCAGCGTTCTATCCATTATAGTATATTAAAGTCGACTGCTGAACATAAGCTTCCTCCTATAATTTCCTCTTAAGAGAGGGTTCATATTTGTCACGCTTGGTAGGCGGGTTGGCAACCGTAGTATTTTATAACTTTTACTTGTTATCAGAAAGATGTTGCTGCCCATCTTCTGTCTTAGTTACTACCGTGTTACTATCATGTATATGATCATTAATAATATAAGTTTCTATAAGCAAGGAGCCACAGCATCCACTTACCACCACATGGGATATGTACTAATTTGTTGTCCAAATAATTTTCAAAGAAAACATTTAATCATTTAAGTAATATGATGCATCGTCGTCGTGATCGTCATTGATACAGCCTATCACAAGTCCACTATTGACGGCTCCACGGCGCAGTGGCTTAGCAATGAGTTACAGCACTAAGGAGGGTATGTAGCGGATAGAATCCCATACGGTATAAGTATTTGTATGGTCTACAAATAATTGTTTCGCGTCTAGATGTTTGTCCTTGTGAAATGTATGTATGTAAACTACCTCCACGATACAAAAGAAAATTCAAATGTAGAGATAACATTTTTTTAATTGATAATGGGGCCTCCTCCAATAAAATTCACAATGCCGGTCCTGAGCCACCAGCTTTCATCAACTTCTTGCATCTACTATATGTGATGAGCTTTACTATATGTAGTGAGAGCCACCAGGTCTCCTTTCAGACTCTTCATCATATCATTCATATTATTTCGAGATGTATTTTAACCATTAAAGCTAATGAATCATAAAGTTGGATTATCAATAATAATTAAATTTTGACACCCATAAACGCAATTTTTTGGAAATATAGTATAGTAAACTTGATAAAAACACCTATGCATACAGAATAAAATAATTTTCTTTGTACAATAAGCCTAATAAAAGAGTCACAGTTCAAAAATGCAGATACGTTGTCATTCCTGAGGACTAACATGGAATGCATTATCTTTTTCAATAAAAAGGGTATCCGGTCCTCTACAATCATTACACGAAACATAATAGGATTAAGTTGCCATTTCACGCTGGTATTCCGTGAGAGCGTAGTCCTTCTCCAGTCGTGCTACAACTATAATATAGCTGCAGCATAATTCTATCTCAAATATGTGATAAAATCGTTCTTAACTGAGGGCAGACTTACAGGTGAGCATGGCGTTGAGGCGTCGCTCGAGCTCGGCGTAGTTCTGCACGAGGAGATGTCGCGCGTGCGCCTGCGTGGCGTTCAGGAACTCCCGCGCGTCGCGCACGCCGCGCCGCAGCGCGTCCGGCGTCTGCACCGCGCCGCTCTCCACCTGCGAGTCGGTCGCGAACGCGCACACCACGCCAAACCTGCCCCGTGCAAACACGCCAACCAATGTACACTAAAAACTTATTTGGAAATTGACACTGAATTAAATGTCTTATCCAACTCTCATAATTTATACTTATCTTTAGATTTCATATCCAACATCATCATTACAACCCTTCCCAAATCCACTGCTTAATATAAACCTCTCCCATAGATTGCCTCATAGGGGGATACTTGCCATAATTACCACGCTAAGGAAGCGGGTTAACAACCACAGTTTTTTCTATTTTTAGTCGTTATTAGGAAGACCTTTGTTTCCCTCTGTCGCCTCTTACGGCACCCACGGAATGATATGGGGTATTGGATATTCTTACACCGTCACTACACGGTAATCCGTATCGAATAAAAAAAATTCATGATAAAGAAAATTAAAATCTTGGATTTCGTTTATATCGCAAAGTGAAATGTTAAACTTACAGGAAAAGCGTCAGCAAACCGATGAGAACGATGGCGAGGATACCCTTGATACAGACGTCGTACTTTCGGTCGAAAGGCCGCCGCCGTCTGCCAACGCGACACCACTGGCAACAACACCAGAACAGTCTGAAAGACAAACGAACACATGACAGCTATTTAAAGAGTCATCCCTGTCATCCATTACAACCTATAAAAGTCCACTCCTGAACATAGGCCTCTCCCATAGATTGCTTCACAGAGAGGATCTTGCCATAGTTACCACACTTGGCAGGCGGGTTGGCAACCGCAATTGTTACCAGGAAAATACTGCTGCCCATCTTCTGTTTTAGTTTTACTTATTAGGCGCATTTTTACCATTATATTAATTAGCAATTAACATCAAACATTACGGACTCAGCAGAACCTATCCGATTTATCAGCGAGTTATCATCCTTATCAAATGTTATCAATAAATGTTACACATTACTTGACTGTTAATTTTCCGAAAGTTGGTTATGATTATAAAAAATAATGTCCTCCAGACCAATTTCAGTCACAGCGGCGTGGTGTCCTGTCTCAACGGAGACTAGCCACTAAAATATTACAGTGCCCAGTGTATGCACAAGCACAGATGCACTCTCTATTCCCTCACTATCCACTATGAGACGGTTATCCGACACGACCGGAGAGAGATAAGGCGCAGGATCAACGGCTTTACGTACTTTTCGAAGAAGCGGGATGATTTACCACCAACTTTCTGACTTCAGGCTGCTACAGAGTATTTCTTGACAAAAAACGGAATAACTGATTTTGGTCGATCCAGGATTCGAACCCGGGATCTCATCATCACCAAATGCTTCTAAGATCACTAGACCAACAAAGCAGCCTATTTTCCGTTATCATCCTTAACAACTATCATCAGTAAATGCTACACACCACTGGACTGTTAGTTTTCAGTCAACAGGTCCAAAATTTGATTATGCTTCATTTTATACCAGTTACCCGGCTGCCCAAGAAGGAGGGTTTTTCGAAAGTAATTGTGTGTGTTGTGTATATTTCTTTGGCACGCTCTGTAGTCTAAACGGCTTAATGGATTTTAATATATGGGGTGTCGTTACATTCGTCTTAGTCGTGGAAGTATAGGCTATATAATATTTATATTTTGCACCTGCAAATACAATAAAAGGGAGCGGTAGGTTGTTTTTCACGCAGACGGGTTTTTACAAATACTGTTTTAACCATTTTGCTTGCTGGTTCGCATGGTGAGTGTAGAGGATCGGAGACTCTTTTTACTGGAAGCGAGGCATTTCATGTTAGTTCTTATGGGGGACAAGGCATCTGCATTTGGATTCTTTATTGAGGATAGATGTAGTTGTCTGTGGGCCAATGCATCTATTTACCATCAGGTGAACTGTAGATTTTATTCTATGAACAAGAAACACTGCTACCAAAAAAGACGAGGGATCCTTTGTTCTTGTTTCTTGGTTCTTGGGAAGGTTTTTCATTCTACGCAGTCGGGGTTCTTTAAATTACTGTCTTAACCATTTTGCTTGTACATAGTGTTTATACTGACCCGGCGAGCGGTAATGAGGCTGCGAACAGCGCAGCTATGAGCAGCGCGGAAGTCGGACCCGCGTAGTGCGTGAGCAGCGGCCGCCAGTTGTCCCGCGCCGAAGCAACCTCCACGTGACCGTCCGACACCGACACTATGCCTGCAACAGACCAATCTACACTCAATCTTGTTTTCGTCCGACGAAGCTGCATCAGCTACAGAATCTTTATATTTACAAAACGACCGATACAAATCTACAAATATTTAAACGTGGTAGAACCACGCTGCAGCTATATTATGGTTGTAGCACGAACGGGCACGTACGGGCTCGACCGGGGTAGGATCACGCTTTCACAGCATACCCAGTATAAAATTGAGTGGAATGACGGTTGCAATGCAAGATGTCTCGCACCTTTGATCCCGTTCGCTCCCGTCGCCGGGCTGGGTATTGCACTAGTTATACTTACACTGTTATCTATCGCAAGATTTCTTTAGCATTTCCCCTAGTCGCTTCTTACGCCACCTACGGTACAAATTGCGTTATAGACTCTTTGACGTTTAAGCGTTCTAAAATTTTGGAAAAACGTTTTTGAAAATTTTTGAAGAACGCTGTTCCATTGGGTACCGAATAAAAAGTCGGTCAACGTAATCTTATTATCTTGATTTGAATTGTCGATTTTGTAACCGCTACATCAAATTTATTTAAAATGGTCTGATTAGCAAAGTTCTATTCATGGCCTACCTAAAAAGGCCATGAATTTGAACGGAAAGAAGTTAAACGGTACATTTATATAAAAATTTAAATCACACGTGTTTTCGTTGTTGACCCTAATTCAACTATAATAACGGTGATAACAGTTTTCGTATTCGCTCATCAATAGATGCATATCATGGCTCGAATAGGTAAAATATTTCTGCTCGCACGTAAATTGCGCGTAGATAGCCCGTTGCAATATACAACTATGCAATAGAATAGATTAGAAGCTTTATACGTTACAAGAATACTTATTGATAATCATTTGAGCTTTACCACTGGTTTGGAAAAAACCTCTATCATGAGAAGAACCAGCAAGAATCCCAACGGGACTTTAAAACAAATTAATATACAATATAATATTTTACACAATTAGAAACAGCGATCACCTCATTCCCTGAGGTTATTATCAATCATATAGTCTTTAGTAGTGTATCTTTAATAAACCTTACTAAACAATTTTTGCTTAAGAATAAATTTATACTTTGTGATAAGTCCTGCATATTACAATATACACATATATTGTTTTCCAACAAAACGATACCACATAATATAATATAGTGTGATAAATCGATGGCAAGGGAGTGTTCAGACAAGACAGATAGACAAGCATCGGCAACCGTCGCCACCCACGTCGCCTGACGACAGAGCCCAAAAAGAAAACTAAATCTAAAACACTCAATTAGGGATGATCGGTGTCGATGTTAAATGAACATCGATGCTTAGCGGGAAAACATCGATGTAAAAACATCGTTTATTTTTATGGCAAGTCCGAGGATCCACCTGTTCTAGGATAGGTTAAAGAAAGTAGCCATTAAACATTTGTGCTGCACAACGACTTGGACAGTTTCGAAAAGAAAGACTCTTTTCGGAAGCTAGCCAACATCTGTATCAACAAAGGAACAGATGAAAAGGAAAACTTATGACAAAGTTACTTTTGTTGCAGACTGTGCCCAAAAAATACTTTTTTTTTATAGGAGAGGGGGCAAACGCGCATGCGGCTCACCGATGGTAAGTGACTACCGCCGCCCATGAACAACTGCAACACCAGGGAGGGAATTGCAGATGCGTTGCCGGCCTTGAATGTAATTCTTTTCACGACCGTAATAATTTATACATTTAATATACAAAATAATCCTAGATCGTTTATTTTACCACCTAAAACATCGATGTTTTCGGACAGCAATATTTTCCTTTCGATATTTATCGTACATCGATACTTTTCGATCGACATTTTTCTAATACCGATCATCCCTACACCCAATCTCATCATTGTACATCTGATCAAGCCCGGGCTGTCGCCACTCGCCAGTTAATGCACCGTTTAAAATTAGTTTTCTACATATCTACCGTCATTATCTCGACATACTGTCTTCAATTGCCTCTCATCGAGCTTACACTTATCACTATGTTAAGAGTTAAGGCATAACAGACTCTATTGTGTTACAAGTAATGAATAGAAGAGATCGACAGCGCAAGCCGCTGAGAATAATTTATTGTCTCGTAACGGATGAATTTTATCACGGAGTTCAATTTAATGCTTCATTGACGTCCCACTTTAAACTACTCGGACTGCGCCAGTGAGACTATGAAAAGGTTTAGCAGTAAGCCTCTTACTATGTACGTTCAAATAGGTACTTACAATTTTACGCCCGCTGGTGTTTGTTGACGCTAGGTTGTTTTTTACCACGTTTTTCTTAACTTGCTTTCGTGTTTGTCTGTTCGGGTCGAATTTAGTAATTGATTTTAAACATACAACAAAAAATATACACGCAAACAAACAAAACAGACAATGTAAAAATATGAAAAAAAATTCTACATAATTTTTTTTTTTTACTTAGATTATTAATAGGTCTTCGCGAGCTCTGACTGTATGAGTGCTAAGTTTTTTAACTTTCAATTGTTTGATTTGAGTTCTTAAGAGGAATATACTGCTGCCCATCTCTTTTTCATACATGTATGTACATAATATTAAATAATAACACTATATTGATATCTACAAAGCTTAAATCTATATTTTAACATTATGCTGCTCTCAAAAATGCGCATCGAATCAAGCGAAACAGAATGCTGTATTTTTTTTTAGGTATATGTAGGAATAGGCAAGAGGGTGGCATATAGGGCATATAGAAATATAAAAAAAAGAGTTCTAGAGAAATATAAAAAGAGAAAGATATTTCTTTTTTATATCCATGAAGAGGTACCTGCCCAAACGGTCTCCTAGATAGAAAAAGAGGTTACAGATACGTCGTATAGATGCGTTGTTATCTCTAAGTACTCCCGGATGTATAATATTAATATTCGATTTTTTTTTCTGTAAAACGAGAGAAAAGTCGTTCACTAACTGGCTGGTAACTTACAATAAGAAAACAGAGAAGGAATGATGTAGGCAGTAAAAAAAATATATTCTTAGAATAAGGGTGACTGACAAGCGAGGACACAGTTCACCTGATGGTAAGTCGCTGCGGCCCATAGACATCTACATCTATCCTCGATTAAATATAAAAATTCAGATGCGTTGTCACTCCTGAGGACTAGGATGGAATGCCTCGCTACCAGTAAAAATGAGTGTCCGGTTCACTATGTTCACCATAAGAAAAACAGCATAACACTGCCGTTTTACACTGGTGTTCTGTTAGAGCGTGGTCGGTCGAGCCGAGCCAAGCAGCCGTCATTTTTATATTACCTATCATTTTGTGCTTTTAGACGTAAAGGGGGCGTTCAAGTATTACGTAACGCAATTTGGGGGGAGGGGGGGTCTTGTACAACGTTACGATGCGTTACAGGGGCGGGAGGGGGGTTCGACCAACGCGTTACGTAACATTTTTTTTATTTTAAATAAAAAAAACAAGGGAATTAAAATCTCCCAAGTTAGCAACCCTTTTCGTTTATGTTTTATGGAGAATCCCTCGGTGGTATAGTACGTCATTTTTATTTTGTCCTCCCAAGTTGGTAATATTCTTTGTCAGTTTTACGGGGAATCCCTCGACTGTATTGTACGTCATTTTTATTTTGTTTTCGTTATCAGTATTCATCTTACGCAGAAGCATATTGCTGTAGTCAGAGTTGTTAAAAGTGAGTTCATACTGTAATATCCTCAAAAGAGGAAGATTTGCATCATTAGCTTTTCTTGGCACATAAAGGCTCTCATGCTGACTTGCCAGCACAACTGTGCCAAAAGAATGCCAACGAAATTTGGATAACGGCTAAAGAAAAACTAAAAAATAAAGAAAAGTTTATAGAACATATAAATGATGTTATACGAGAGTTCAAGGTGAAGGCCACGAAGAACGTAGTTATTTTACACAGGTAAGTTTACTGCTAAAATATAATAATATTACGTATTCTAGGTAGGTATATGACATATAAACCAAACCTAGATATTTCGTAAAAAAACTGGTCATAAGTATTATATATTTTTAGCTACCTATCCAAACATCAAGCATGCCAACAACACTATTGTCAGCAAGGCCTAATGTCCCAACGACTTCGCGTACTCTTCAACAAAAACGGGTGCGTGTACATACGCGAGCGGGCCGACAAGCCAAGAACTTTGCCATTCAACACTTCACTAAATACAACATTGTCGTCCTGTTCATAGCGACTAATGCTCCTGGGCGGAGCGTATACAACCGAGTAGAGCGGCGCATGGTTCCCTTCAGCAAACGACTGTTAGGCGTCATCCCGCCGCATAAACATTTTGTTTTTTTTTTTTTTTATAGAAGAGCAACCGAGCATGCGGCTCACCTGATGGTAAGTGACTACCGGCGCCCAAGAACAACCGCAACACCAGGGGAATTGCCGGCCTTTTGGAAAGATGTAAGCTCTTTTCTTGAAGGTCCCTAAGTCGTATCGGTTCGGAAAAAATCGTCGATGATAAACAATTCCACAGTTGTACGAGGAAGAAAACGCACAGTCGTAGACCGCCAAGCATCAAGCTGATGAGGATGGTACCGTGAATTTTTATGCGATGTGCGCTCGTGAAATTTGGCGGCTGGAATTAATCCAACAATTCCCCGTGGTAAATTCGATAGAAAATGCAAAGGGATGCAACATCCCTAAGCAGTGCCAGTGTATCAGAAAGAACTCGGTCGTCGACGATTAGAATCGCTCTGCGCTGGATGCGGTCAAGTGGAAGGAGCTGGCACTGGGGAGCCCCTGCCCAGAGATGAGAACAGTATTCCATGTGAGGCCGGACTTGCGCTTTGTAAAATTGCAAGCGATGTGCTGGCATAAAATACAGTCTCGCTTTGTTGAGCACACCTAGCTTTTTAGAAGCCAATTTGGCCCTCCCTTCCAAGTGACCACGAAACTGCACTTTATTCGATATGTCGACGCCGAGGATTCCGATGCTAGCTGAGGTAGCAAGCGGAGTGCATTGAAACTGAGGAGATACGACAAAGGGGTTCTATTTAGCGGTAAACGCGCAAACTTGTCTTCTGGCAAATGAACTGGACTAGATTTAGTCGCCCCCAATCCGAGACTTTGTTCAGCAAAGACTCGACTTCAGACACAAGTTTTTGTTTGTTTTTTACATTGCATTGCCAAAGGTAAAAATAAATATGTTATTTTATTTTAAGAGTTTATTTAATAAAATGTAAGTAAGGAAAAGGCCAAGTTAAAAAAACGGCGTAATTAAATGTAAGGTTAGTAGTAAAAGTTTATTAGGACTGATTTGTGCCCATTTTAACATATTTTAAACTTAAGCAAATGTTTATTATTACATTGTGTGATTGTTTATTAAATAACAATATGAATAAATAAAATAAACAATCAACAATGTATTGCGAGGAAGAAATCTCGTTTTATTTATTATTAACGCGAAACGCGATAAAAACAATAACAAAGTTATTTTAGCGACTTTCCGGTAATTTGCGCAAAGTACTCGTAATTGTGACTTTTAGGTAAAAATGGTCACTTGGGTGTTACGTAACGTTTAGGGGGGGGGGGTCTAGATAAACGTTACGGCGCGTTACATAGGGGGGTGGGAGGGTCAAAAATCTTCAAAAACTGCGTTACGTAATACTTGAACGGTCCCAAAGTTAGTCAAAGTAGTAAAGTTAGTCAAGTATAAAATACAAAACGATATGGCAAAATTTTACTACAAATGTGTTTGATTGTAATGTTCAATGTTTAGAGTGCAGTGAAATTTCTTGCATCAAGATCAACTCTCGCAATTCAAATTACCAGTTAAGCGTTAACAACAAATTAACTGTATCAGATCAGGACGTAGCAATGGTTTTTGAGAAATATTTTACTGATATTCCGATCTTGACCACTAAGTCACTGAATTCTTCTCCTGCCGTCGCCGAATCATTACTTAAACAAAATGTAAATGTGTGTACAAAGAATTTTACATTTCATAAAGTGTCATCAAAAGATATTGTAAAATATTTTAAAACTATTGATGTTAAGAAAACTGCGGATCTGTGGGGGATTTCCGTTAAAGTTATTGCGTCTATAATAGATACAATCGCGCCTCATTTAGCTATTATTTTTAATACTAGTATCGAATCTGGTGTGTTTCCTGATTTAATGAAGCATAGTAAAGTAATACCTTTATTTAAATCTGGTAGTACATTAGACCCCGCCAATTTTAGACCTATTTCTGTACTACCAACACTTAGTAAGATTTTTGAAAAAATTGTTCTTGATCAAATGTTAAATTTTTTTAATATAAATAATTTACTTCATAAAAATCAATTTGGTTTCACAAGGGGTCGCTCGACAACTGATGCCGGTGTTGAGCTGATTAAATATATCTTTAATGCATGGGAGAATTCACAGGATGCTTTGGGTATATTTTGTGACCTATCCAAGGCCTTCGATTGTGTTCACCATGAAACATTAATCAGGAAACTTCAACACTACGGTGTAAGAAGTGATGCCCTTAAATTAATTATTTCATATTTAAGTAAGAGAACGCAAAAAGTTGTCATTAACAATATGAGCTCTTCCGGATCGATGGTACAAATGGGCGTGCCTCAAGGCTCAATTCTCGGCCCCTTTCTGTTTCTTGTATACATTAATGACTTACCTTACATAGTAGGGGATAACCATGATATAGTATTATTTGCAGATGACACTTCTTTAATTTTCAAATTAAGTCGACAATTACTAAAATATGACGAAGTAAATAATGCTATATCTAAATTAGTAAATTGGTTCGATGTTAATAATTTGCATTTAAATGGCACTAAAACAAAATGTATGAAATTCGTGACTCCAAATGTCAAACAATTAAATACTAATGTAATTTTAAATGGGGAGAAACTGAGTCTTGTAGATACCACCATTTTTCTTGGAATCACACTAGACGCGAAGCTTCAATGGAGCCCCCATATATCAAAACTAGCAAGCAGACTTAGTTCTGCAGCATATGCTGTAAAAAAGATTAGAAGTCTAACCAGTGTTGAAACAGCTAGACTAGTTTACTTCAGCTACTTCCATAGCATAATGTCGTATGGTATTTTGCTATGGGGACACGCAGCTGACACTGAAATTATATTTGTTTTGCAAAAGAGGGCCATAAGAGCAATTTATGATTTAAAGCCTAAAGAGTCGCTGCGACAAAAATTTAAGGAAATTAATATATTAACTTTGGCCTCTCAATACATTTATGAAAATGTAATGTACGTACACAAAAATAAAAGTAGTTTTACAAAAATAAGTGATATTCATTCTGTAAATACTAGGAACAGACACAAGCTAGTAGTATCAGTTACTCGACTCCATCGAGTCAGTAATTCATTCTTGGGGCGATGTATACGCTTTTACAACAAAATTCCAGAAAATATACAAAGTTTGACCTGTTCAAAGTTCAAAAACTTTATTAAACTAAGTTTGTATAAAAAGGGTTATTATAATATTAAGGAATTTATGGATGATAATAACCCCTGGAAATGAGGTGATCGCTACCAAGCTATTTCTAATTTGTTGTGTTGTTAATTTGTGTAACATCATGATTGTAAGCTCTTATTTTTAAAAAAAAAGTCCCGCTGGGTTTCTTGCTGGTTCTTCCCAGGACAGAGGTTTTTTCCGAACCAGTGGTAATCAAACAAAAGAGTGACTTTCAATAAGTATTATTTATAATCTATATTGAATAAAAAAGTTTCTGTTTCTGTTTCTGTTTCTGTTTCAAATTAATTTATCTCATACTTATTTCTATCTTATGTCTTCGAATAACATACAATCAGAATCAGACGGCGAAGTTTTCGTTCTTCACTCGCTATCACTTACGAGTAAGTTCATTTAAAATAACATTAAAATTGACTTAATAAACATAATAATAATTTAATTTAATTAACAAAAAGGTAAAAAAAGTTTGGGCTCGTCCGGGATTTGAACCCGGGACCTCTCGCACCCTAAGCGAAAATCATACCCCTAGACCAACGAGCCGCTGGCTAACACACCTCAAAATTGCAAATGTATTAAAAAGACACATTGCTCCATACCGTTGCAATTGACAACCAATAATACTAAGAAACAGGAAAATATATAAGTAGTTTAGTATTATTCATTCTGCCATTGAACTTGTTGAATTCAATGTTGTAGGTGTGGAACTGTTTTGCTATTTTTTAAGGATGAAAAGTGATACCTATTATCAAGTCATGCCGTATTGAAATCTACGATAAAACGGGCTATCTTTTGAAGTATAACTTGCCTAGGGTAGTACAGTATGTTTTTTTTTAATTAATAGACAAAATTAGGTGATCTTATTTTTTCAACTACAACTAAAAAACACTACGTTAATTTTAACTAACATAGCAACCTTTTTTTGCTTGATTTGTGACTGCGATTAATAGCACGTTTATTTAAGACCACGTTACTGAAAAAATCACTGTATCGAGAAAGTGGTCACAATACCTAATGATATGATATAAGGTGTCGATTTTCCTTATTTTCATACATTTGTCAATTATTATATTTTTATTTTATTTTTCCCCGGGCTGGTACGAAGACCCCTCCCGCCCCGTGCCCGATACACGTTGAGTTTCGGGACACGTTGTATCAAGGTCCGACTAACGGCGGTCGGCGTCGGCGGCAGTACGCAGCGCGCGCCAGTTCTAGTGACACGTATTGTGAGAACGAAAAGTTAAATAAAATGAAGTCCTGTGTGGTGAAATCATGTAAAAACTACATGAATAAATTTAAAAAATTACAAGGAATCACCTATCACGAGTAAGTTGGTGACAAATATAATAATTTTCACAATTTTGTGTCGTTTCGGAAGAGGTTATTTCATTGTTTTATTTATTTTTTTGGGGAAAAAATCAATACAATATAATACTATACTAACACAGCACAGTAAATGCTTACTTCACAACGATGTGTGTTGTTTTTGTATTATACCTACCTACTGATAGACGTGCTAACTAAGGGGCAAAGCCGTGAACGACGCGTCGTAAATTTCACAGTAAGCAAGCAATCCGGGTTCGAACCCCACCAACAAGACTGCGCAAATCAATTTCAATACTCAATTTGCCAAAACATAATTTGTCAATGACACTTGGCGCCGTGCTCGGCGGTGAAGGAAAGCATCTTGAAGAAATCTGCATGTCTGAGAAATAAAATATTAATTTAAGAATTTTGAACTCCTTCGAATCTAGTTGGACCAACCTCCGTTGGATGGAAATGAACTCTGTATTTCTTCTGTATTCTTATCAATTCGCCGGTTGCAAATTTGTTTGTAAGTGGTTTTTATTTTATACAATAAGCGTGACAAACGCGCACACAGTCCACCTAATTGTAAACGGAGGCTTTTGCCCATAGACATCTACATCTATCCTCAATTAAGAATCAAAATGTAAAATAGTTGCGTTGTCAATCCAGAAGACAGATAGAATACGACTTTACCAGTAAAAAGAGTCTAAATTATATTATAACGATTTAAGATTTATATTAATTATAGGTTTCCACGAAATGCAAGTCGTAAAGATGAATGGGTCCGGGTTATACGAAACTGTAGAGGAGATATCGATTGGAAGCCATCAACTGCCAGCACCGTGTGCAGTGCGCATTTTGACGACGCCGATTTTATAACAACAGCAAAGGGATTACGTTGCTTAAGGCCGCATGCTATTCCAAAAAAGGTATAAAAAAGGCGGACTGAATCTCAATATACAAATTACAAATACAACCGAGGGAAGCACACAAGCCGGCTTACTTGTACGTGCATGCGGTCACTCACACATTCACATTAACAATAAGCCGAGCGGCCGCCATTACGCAACCAACGTCGTCCGCGAGTAGTTGTCGTAAGTAAAAACAAAAATAAATAATATGCCGTCTTGCGTCGTTAAATTTTGCAAGAATTCTAGTGCTTTTGTGAAAAAACATCAAGGAATCACCTTTCATAGGTAAGTCTTTAACTATAATAAGTTATTTGCAAATTTATCAATATTGAACATACCTATATTATATTGCTATTTTTGGAGCACAGAAACGGAACATGAGTGAGTCACATGACCAGTGTTGTTAATTATTTATCGGGAAAATTACCCGAATTTGTGGAAATTGCAATTTTTAACGTTTATGCACTTTTTTGTTACCGTTTTCCTGTATAACTACCAGATAGAGTATAATGCGGTTTTTTTTTGCATTAGATATGTATAGCTTCTGAGAAGGTTCTTCGATAGATTTTTGACCAAAGTCCACGTTGCGCTAGAACGTTGCGTAGACTAATGGACCGATTATAATACGGTTGAGAAGGTTAGATGTGATGTTTTACGACCACAGAACGCTGTAATCCTAATTTAATTTTTTTATGCCATGTTTAATTTACGTATAAATATCTATATTTTTTAAGGTTTCCTAAAACCAATGAAGTATGGAGAAAAATGTTAATTAATATAATTAGAGAGAGTAGAAACGAAAATGATTGGCTTCCGTCGAAATCGAGTGTAATTTGCAGCGATCATTTTGATACTGAAGATTTATACACAACGAAAGAAGGAAGACTTAAAGTTACTACTTATGCAGTACCAAAAAAGGTAAGTAAATTATCCGTCTTAGATAGCTTTACAGCGAAGCAGAATTCTTCAATGACCCAAAATCAATGTCTAAATGTGAATTTGTAAATTATATTTTTTATTTATGACAATCGTAATGTTTAAAAACCTTTACACATCATAACAATTATGTCAAAACCCTTTTTGTTGAGTAACTTTTTCAAACAACTGTGATTCTTGAAATCGAGTCACCAAATAATTTTCTGCTATACATATTTAATAAAACTTATCTTGTGCTCTATTCCTGCGAATGTGTGCTCAATTCCAAGCTGACAAAAATCCCGTCATTGGCAATAAACTTTTCTGATATTTTTGTAAGAATATATTTTTGATGCCTTTCATTATATAATGTAATGTTTTCAAGTATAACAAATATTATATAAATCGTTGGATGGAAAACGTAAGCCCCTAGTTTCCAAATTTATTAATTTATGAAAGAAAATGTCTTTCTTCAGTAGACAAACGCGCGGCGCATTTTTAGAATTTTTTTGTAGCATAATAAGCAATGCTATCTGCCAGATATCCTATTAATAACTTCCGATAGTCATGATGTAATTTTACCCATAATCGCCTGGTTAACTCATCATCTTTTCAAGTAATTGCATTTAAAAATTATAATGAATCACAGATACTCTCATCATCTTCAGCGTGACGGTATGTAGGAGTGGAGTAATTTATTAATTGAGTAGCGGAAGTCCAATTAAGAACAGATACTTGTTCCAAAGGAACACAATTTTCTGTAGTTAAACTAGATGTGCCAATAGTTTTCTGTAGCAACCTTTGACTGTCTGACATTAGGGATGAAATTAAAGCCACCTTGCATTCGAATACAGAGAAAAGTATTTCTAAATAATCCTGACTTAGATTGTAGGTTGGCAGGTACATATTTTTTTTTCGTTATCAATATATTTTTCATATATGTAAATGTTTTGAGCTTTTTATATAAATTTAAGTCTGAAGAAAACATGTTTTGCACTTACCTCTTGTTCTATATGACACCAACTAATAAGAAATGTTATTGTCCTATCTCGCTTTACTTTTCTTTTGCAGGAATACTTCATTCTTATTTTGATTTGAGATCATCCACAAAGTTAAATATTATCTTTATTCTGTGTGTGACTTTTTATACTAAAACTGTATCATTGCTCATGAATTACATGTCAAACAAGATTCGATTAAATACATAGTTGGTTAGTTACCTCTTTCTAATTTATTTCGTTCCAATAACATAATTAATTTTTGTATGATATTATGTTTGTAATAAAAATAATTTAAATCAATACGCTTTTTATTGCACCTATCTATCCAAGTGATCGAAATGGAATTATTCGATTTCAATAAATATCTAAAGCGAAATCGCAATTCTTAGTATTTTTTTAATCGTCAACTTTGTAATATAAATAGTATTAATTACGTAGTAATAATTAATATTGTGTCAAAGTTATGTTATATTTTCATATATTGTTTTATAAAAATGGGGAAATTTTATTGCACATGACAACCCAAACCATGGCACTCAAACATACTTGCACCGCCGCCATTGCAGTGTATCAGTCTTTTCTCAACTAAATTTAGTTCGCATTTTAATACGTTCATGGTTGAAACTGTATTGTAACACTTAACTACCTACCTAATTCTATACATATATTTTAACTTGCAGTTACTATCGTCGAACCTTCAAAAAATCCAAAAGCAACAAACACCTACTATGCCTACGCCTACGCCTAGGCCTACTATCCTGCAGGTTTGTGTATTTACTGAATTACTTAGCTTTTGTGGTTGTTTTGTTTTGTTGTTAATGTCAATCATGTTTAATATTTAATTTTTTTTAAGGAATCATCAAATGTTGAAGGAGTAGCAAAAGCTCCACTGACGTCAACAACGCTAAGCACGATATCGACTCAGTCGCAAGTATAACGAATTATTGTTTAATTTATTAGGATTATTCTTTATTTATAATTACGCATTTGAATGGTAACAAATACTGTATTATTTTGTATCGTTCATTAAGGGGGATGTTTGTTGCCACGCTTGGCAAGTGGATTCGCAACTGGCCATATGAAGAACCTCAAGTTCGCTCAGTGAGCTATGGAGAGTACTATGCTCGGGGTTTCTCTGCGTGATACTGAACCGTGAACTCGGTCGTCGACGATTAGAATCGCTCTGCGCTGGATGCGGTCAAGTGGAAGGAGCTGGCACTGGGGAGCCCCTGCCCAGAGATGAGAACAGTATTCCATGTGAGGCCGGACTTGCGCTTTGTAAAATTGCAAGCGATGTGCTGGCATAAAATACAGTCTCGCTTTGTTGAGCACACCTAGCTTTTTAGAAGCCAATTTGGCCCTCCCTTCCAAGTGACCACGAAACTGCACTTTATTCGATATGTCGACGCCGAGGATTCCGATGCTAGCTGAGGTAGCAAGCGGAGTGCATTGAAACTGAGGAGATACGACAAAGGGGTTCTATTTAGCGGTAAACGCGCAAACTTGTCTTCTGGCAAATGAACTGGACTAGATTTAGTCGCCCCCAATCCGAGACTTTGTTCAGCAAAGACTCGACTTCAGACACAAGTTTTTGTTTGTTTTTTACATTGCATTGCCAAAGGTAAAAATAAATATGTTATTTTATTTTAAGAGTTTATTTAATAAAATGTAAGTAAGGAAAAGGCCAAGTTAAAAAAACGGCGTAATTAAATGTAAGGTTAGTAGTAAAAGTTTATTAGGACTGATTTGTGCCCATTTTAACATATTTTAAACTTAAGCAAATGTTTATTATTACATTGTGTGATTGTTTATTAAATAACAATATGAATAAATAAAATAAACAATCAACAATGTATTGCGAGGAAGAAATCTCGTTTTATTTATTATTAACGCGAAACGCGATAAAAACAATAACAAAGTTATTTTAGCGACTTTCCGGTAATTTGCGCAAAGTACTCGTAATTGTGACTTTTAGGTAAAAATGGTCACTTGGGTGTTACGTAACGTTTAGGGGGGGGGGTCTAGATAAACGTTACGGCGCGTTACATAGGGGGGTGGGAGGGTCAAAAATCTTCAAAAACTGCGTTACGTAATACTTGAACGGTCCCAAAGTTAGTCAAAGTAGTAAAGTTAGTCAAGTATAAAATACAAAACGATATGGCAAAATTTTACTACAAATGTGTTTGATTGTAATGTTCAATGTTTAGAGTGCAGTGAAATTTCTTGCATCAAGATCAACTCTCGCAATTCAAATTACCAGTTAAGCGTTAACAACAAATTAACTGTATCAGATCAGGACGTAGCAATGGTTTTTGAGAAATATTTTACTGATATTCCGATCTTGACCACTAAGTCACTGAATTCTTCTCCTGCCGTCGCCGAATCATTACTTAAACAAAATGTAAATGTGTGTACAAAGAATTTTACATTTCATAAAGTGTCATCAAAAGATATTGTAAAATATTTTAAAACTATTGATGTTAAGAAAACTGCGGATCTGTGGGGGATTTCCGTTAAAGTTATTGCGTCTATAATAGATACAATCGCGCCTCATTTAGCTATTATTTTTAATACTAGTATCGAATCTGGTGTGTTTCCTGATTTAATGAAGCATAGTAAAGTAATACCTTTATTTAAATCTGGTAGTACATTAGACCCCGCCAATTTTAGACCTATTTCTGTACTACCAACACTTAGTAAGATTTTTGAAAAAATTGTTCTTGATCAAATGTTAAATTTTTTTAATATAAATAATTTACTTCATAAAAATCAATTTGGTTTCACAAGGGGTCGCTCGACAACTGATGCCGGTGTTGAGCTGATTAAATATATCTTTAATGCATGGGAGAATTCACAGGATGCTTTGGGTATATTTTGTGACCTATCCAAGGCCTTCGATTGTGTTCACCATGAAACATTAATCAGGAAACTTCAACACTACGGTGTAAGAAGTGATGCCCTTAAATTAATTATTTCATATTTAAGTAAGAGAACGCAAAAAGTTGTCATTAACAATATGAGCTCTTCCGGATCGATGGTACAAATGGGCGTGCCTCAAGGCTCAATTCTCGGCCCCTTTCTGTTTCTTGTATACATTAATGACTTACCTTACATAGTAGGGGATAACCATGATATAGTATTATTTGCAGATGACACTTCTTTAATTTTCAAATTAAGTCGACAATTACTAAAATATGACGAAGTAAATAATGCTATATCTAAATTAGTAAATTGGTTCGATGTTAATAATTTGCATTTAAATGGCACTAAAACAAAATGTATGAAATTCGTGACTCCAAATGTCAAACAATTAAATACTAATGTAATTTTAAATGGGGAGAAACTGAGTCTTGTAGATACCACCATTTTTCTTGGAATCACACTAGACGCGAAGCTTCAATGGAGCCCCCATATATCAAAACTAGCAAGCAGACTTAGTTCTGCAGCATATGCTGTAAAAAAGATTAGAAGTCTAACCAGTGTTGAAACAGCTAGACTAGTTTACTTCAGCTACTTCCATAGCATAATGTCGTATGGTATTTTGCTATGGGGACACGCAGCTGACACTGAAATTATATTTGTTTTGCAAAAGAGGGCCATAAGAGCAATTTATGATTTAAAGCCTAAAGAGTCGCTGCGACAAAAATTTAAGGAAATTAATATATTAACTTTGGCCTCTCAATACATTTATGAAAATGTAATGTACGTACACAAAAATAAAAGTAGTTTTACAAAAATAAGTGATATTCATTCTGTAAATACTAGGAACAGACACAAGCTAGTAGTATCAGTTACTCGACTCCATCGAGTCAGTAATTCATTCTTGGGGCGATGTATACGCTTTTACAACAAAATTCCAGAAAATATACAAAGTTTGACCTGTTCAAAGTTCAAAAACTTTATTAAACTAAGTTTGTATAAAAAGGGTTATTATAATATTAAGGAATTTATGGATGATAATAACCCCTGGAAATGAGGTGATCGCTACCAAGCTATTTCTAATTTGTTGTGTTGTTAATTTGTGTAACATCATGATTGTAAGCTGTTATTTTTAAAAAAAAAGTCCCGCTGGGTTTCTTGCTGGTTCTTCCCAGGACAGAGGTTTTTTCCGAACCAGTGGTAATCAAACAAAAGAGTGACTTTCAATAAGTATTATTTATAATCTATATTGAATAAAAAAGTTTCTGTTTCTGTTTCTGTTTCTGTTTCAAATTAATTTATCTCATACTTATTTCTATCTTATGTCTTCGAATAACATACAATCAGAATCAGACGGCGAAGTTTTCGTTCTTCACTCGCTATCACTTACGAGTAAGTTCATTTAAAATAACATTAAAATTGACTTAATAAACATAATAATAATTTAATTTAATTAACAAAAAGGTAAAAAAAGTTTGGGCTCGTCCGGGATTTGAACCCGGGACCTCTCGCACCCTAAGCGAAAATCATACCCCTAGACCAACGAGCCGCTGGCTAACACACCTCAAAATTGCAAATGTATTAAAAAGACACATTGCTCCATACCGTTGCAATTGACAACCAATAATACTAAGAAACAGGAAAATATATAAGTAGTTTAGTATTATTCATTCTGCCATTGAACTTGTTGAATTCAATGTTGTAGGTGTGGAACTGTTTTGCTATTTTTTAAGGATGAAAAGTGATACCTATTATCAAGTCATGCCGTATTGAAATCTACGATAAAACGGGCTATCTTTTGAAGTATAACTTGCCTAGGGTAGTACAGTATGTTTTTTTTTAATTAATAGACAAAATTAGGTGATCTTATTTTTTCAACTACAACTAAAAAACACTACGTTAATTTTAACTAACATAGCAACCTTTTTTTGCTTGATTTGTGACTGCGATTAATAGCACGTTTATTTAAGACCACGTTACTGAAAAAATCACTGTATCGAGAAAGTGGTCACAATACCTAATGATATGATATAAGGTGTCGATTTTCCTTATTTTCATACATTTGTCAATTATTATATTTTTATTTTATTTTTCCCCGGGCTGGTACGAAGACCCCTCCCGCCCCGTGCCCGATACACGTTGAGTTTCGGGACACGTTGTATCAAGGTCCGACTAACGGCGGTCGGCGTCGGCGGCAGTACGCAGCGCGCGCCAGTTCTAGTGACACGTATTGTGAGAACGAAAAGTTAAATAAAATGAAGTCCTGTGTGGTGAAATCATGTAAAAACTACATGAATAAATTTAAAAAATTACAAGGAATCACCTATCACGAGTAAGTTGGTGACAAATATAATAATTTTCACAATTTTGTGTCGTTTCGGAAGAGGTTATTTCATTGTTTTATTTATTTTTTTGGGGAAAAAATCAATACAATATAATACTATACTAACACAGCACAGTAAATGCTTACTTCACAACGATGTGTGTTGTTTTTGTATTATACCTACCTACTGATAGACGTGCTAACTAAGGGGCAAAGCCGTGAACGACGCGTCGTAAATTTCACAGTAAGCAAGCAATCCGGGTTCGAACCCCACCAACAAGACTGCGCAAATCAATTTCAATACTCAATTTGCCAAAACATAATTTGTCAATGACACTTGGCGCCGTGCTCGGCGGTGAAGGAAAGCATCTTGAAGAAATCTGCATGTCTGAGAAATAAAATATTAATTTAAGAATTTTGAACTCCTTCGAATCTAGTTGGACCAACCTCCGTTGGATGGAAATGAACTCTGTATTTCTTCTGTATTCTTATCAATTCGCCGGTTGCAAATTTGTTTGTAAGTGGTTTTTATTTTATACAATAAGCGTGACAAACGCGCACACAGTCCACCTAATTGTAAACGGAGGCTTTTGCCCATAGACATCTACATCTATCCTCAATTAAGAATCAAAATGTAAAATAGTTGCGTTGTCAATCCAGAAGACAGATAGAATACGACTTTACCAGTAAAAAGAGTCTAAATTATATTATAACGATTTAAGATTTATATTAATTATAGGTTTCCACGAAATGCAAGTCGTAAAGATGAATGGGTCCGGGTTATACGAAACTGTAGAGGAGATATCGATTGGAAGCCATCAACTGCCAGCACCGTGTGCAGTGCGCATTTTGACGACGCCGATTTTATAACAACAGCAAAGGGATTACGTTGCTTAAGGCCGCATGCTATTCCAAAAAAGGTATAAAAAAGGCGGACTGAATCTCAATATACAAATTACAAATACAACCGAGGGAAGCACACAAGCCGGCTTACTTGTACGTGCATGCGGTCACTCACACATTCACATTAACAATAAGCCGAGCGGCCGCCATTACGCAACCAACGTCGTCCGCGAGTAGTTGTCGTAAGTAAAAACAAAAATAAATAATATGCCGTCTTGCGTCGTTAAATTTTGCAAGAATTCTAGTGCTTTTGTGAAAAAACATCAAGGAATCACCTTTCATAGGTAAGTCTTTAACTATAATAAGTTATTTGCAAATTTATCAATATTGAACATACCTATATTATATTGCTATTTTTGGAGCACAGAAACGGAACATGAGTGAGTCACATGACCAGTGTTGTTAATTATTTATCGGGAAAATTACCCGAATTTGTGGAAATTGCAATTTTTAACGTTTATGCACTTTTTTGTTACCGTTTTCCTGTATAACTACCAGATAGAGTATAATGCGGTTTTTTTTTGCATTAGATATGTATAGCTTCTGAGAAGGTTCTTCGATAGATTTTTGACCAAAGTCCACGTTGCGCTAGAACGTTGCGTAGACTAATGGACCGATTATAATACGGTTGAGAAGGTTAGATGTGATGTTTTACGACCACAGAACGCTGTAATCCTAATTTAATTTTTTTATGCCATGTTTAATTTACGTATAAATATCTATATTTTTTAAGGTTTCCTAAAACCAATGAAGTATGGAGAAAAATGTTAATTAATATAATTAGAGAGAGTAGAAACGAAAATGATTGGCTTCCGTCGAAATCGAGTGTAATTTGCAGCGATCATTTTGATACTGAAGATTTATACACAACGAAAGAAGGAAGACTTAAAGTTACTACTTATGCAGTACCAAAAAAGGTAAGTAAATTATCCGTCTTAGATAGCTTTACAGCGAAGCAGAATTCTTCAATGACCCAAAATCAATGTCTAAATGTGAATTTGTAAATTATATTTTTTATTTATGACAATCGTAATGTTTAAAAACCTTTACACATCATAACAATTATGTCAAAACCCTTTTTGTTGAGTAACTTTTTCAAACAACTGTGATTCTTGAAATCGAGTCACCAAATAATTTTCTGCTATACATATTTAATAAAACTTATCTTGTGCTCTATTCCTGCGAATGTGTGCTCAATTCCAAGCTGACAAAAATCCCGTCATTGGCAATAAACTTTTCTGATATTTTTGTAAGAATATATTTTTGATGCCTTTCATTATATAATGTAATGTTTTCAAGTATAACAAATATTATATAAATCGTTGGATGGAAAACGTAAGCCCCTAGTTTCCAAATTTATTAATTTATGAAAGAAAATGTCTTTCTTCAGTAGACAAACGCGCGGCGCATTTTTAGAATTTTTTTGTAGCATAATAAGCAATGCTATCTGCCAGATATCCTATTAATAACTTCCGATAGTCATGATGTAATTTTACCCATAATCGCCTGGTTAACTCATCATCTTTTCAAGTAATTGCATTTAAAAATTATAATGAATCACAGATACTCTCATCATCTTCAGCGTGACGGTATGTAGGAGTGGAGTAATTTATTAATTGAGTAGCGGAAGTCCAATTAAGAACAGATACTTGTTCCAAAGGAACACAATTTTCTGTAGTTAAACTAGATGTGCCAATAGTTTTCTGTAGCAACCTTTGACTGTCTGACATTAGGGATGAAATTAAAGCCACCTTGCATTCGAATACAGAGAAAAGTATTTCTAAATAATCCTGACTTAGATTGTAGGTTGGCAGGTACATATTTTTTTTTCGTTATCAATATATTTTTCATATATGTAAATGTTTTGAGCTTTTTATATAAATTTAAGTCTGAAGAAAACATGTTTTGCACTTACCTCTTGTTCTATATGACACCAACTAATAAGAAATGTTATTGTCCTATCTCGCTTTACTTTTCTTTTGCAGGAATACTTCATTCTTATTTTGATTTGAGATCATCCACAAAGTTAAATATTATCTTTATTCTGTGTGTGACTTTTTATACTAAAACTGTATCATTGCTCATGAATTACATGTCAAACAAGATTCGATTAAATACATAGTTGGTTAGTTACCTCTTTCTAATTTATTTCGTTCCAATAACATAATTAATTTTTGTATGATATTATGTTTGTAATAAAAATAATTTAAATCAATACGCTTTTTATTGCACCTATCTATCCAAGTGATCGAAATGGAATTATTCGATTTCAATAAATATCTAAAGCGAAATCGCAATTCTTAGTATTTTTTTAATCGTCAACTTTGTAATATAAATAGTATTAATTACGTAGTAATAATTAATATTGTGTCAAAGTTATGTTATATTTTCATATATTGTTTTATAAAAATGGGGAAATTTTATTGCACATGACAACCCAAACCATGGCACTCAAACATACTTGCACCGCCGCCATTGCAGTGTATCAGTCTTTTCTCAACTAAATTTAGTTCGCATTTTAATACGTTCATGGTTGAAACTGTATTGTAACACTTAACTACCTACCTAATTCTATACATATATTTTAACTTGCAGTTACTATCGTCGAACCTTCAAAAAATCCAAAAGCAACAAACACCTACTATGCCTACGCCTACGCCTAGGCCTACTATCCTGCAGGTTTGTGTATTTACTGAATTACTTAGCTTTTGTGGTTGTTTTGTTTTGTTGTTAATGTCAATCATGTTTAATATTTAATTTTTTTTAAGGAATCATCAAATGTTGAAGGAGTAGCAAAAGCTCCACTGACGTCAACAACGCTAAGCACGATATCGACTCAGTCGCAAGTATAACGAATTATTGTTTAATTTATTAGGATTATTCTTTATTTATAATTACGCATTTGAATGGTAACAAATACTGTATTATTTTGTATCGTTCATTAAGGGGGATGTTTGTTGCCACGCTTGGCAAGTGGATTCGCAACTGGCCATATGAAGAACCTCAAGTTCGCTCAGTGAGCTATGGAGAGTACTATGCTCGGGGTTTCTCTGCGTGATACTTAGAAATGAGGTAACTGACATAGCCCAACGGATTAGTAAGATGAAGTGGTAATGGGCTTACAACCGACAACCGATGGGGAGGAAAGGTTTTCAAGTGACAACCTCGTACCGATAAGCGAAGTGTATAGCGGGTCCCCACTAGATGGAGTGACGAGCTGGTAAGACATGCAGGAAGTCGATGGATGCAGGTGGCTCAGGACCGTGCTTTGTGGCATTCCTTGAGGGAGGACTATGTTTAAAAGTAGACTTGTGAAAGGCTGTAATGATGGTAATAAATACTTTTTTTTTTTTACTAAAAAAACTATGTTAATTGAAGGACTGCTTCTAACAAAATAATATTTTATAGGTACCGGTATTCGAAAAGGTATACGTAAAGGAAGAATTAATAGAATATTGTCGATTATGTGCCGCTTCAGATTGCGATGGCGGGCTATTAAACCTTCAGAGTGACGATTCTTTAAAAAATCTTGTAGTAAAAATGGTAAAAAGGTTGAACACTTATATTGACTTCAGCCAAGAACATCTTCCAACAACCATTTGTCCTGCGTGCGTCAAGGCGTTATATACGGCTTATGACTTCGTTGTTGGCATAGACCAGGCGCAGATAACTCTCAATAATAAGCTGATCCAGAATGACATACGTCAAATGCCAGGAAATAGGAATCTTGACAACAACCTGAATTCATCTAGCACGTCTTTACAGCAGGTATGTACACAAACAACTCATTCTTTAGTATCATTGTTAAAGTTTCCATAATAACATAGCTTTTGTTTTAGATTTCAACAAATGAAGGGACAGAGGCGAATGATTTTGAGCAGAAACCGCTACCTATGCCGAGCACGAGCGTTCTTTTGCCACAAGTATGCTTAATTATTCAGAAAATTATTTGTATAACTAGCTGATACTCGTGACTTGGTCCGCGTTGCTTGATATATTAACAAAGATTTCGTATGTGCGAAGGAAAAAACATACACAACATAAAATTTATTTGTAAACAATGTTATTCGTTGCTCCGTTTGTAGCTAAAAAATAATCTGGGTTAGTAACGCGAGAGCATGCGACGTACAGTTGAACGTGTCAAAAACCCCATATAAAAATCGTTGTTTCGTAAAACTTTATATTAAATGTAATATTTTTTTTTTATAATAAGGGCCAAGTGTCTAAGAAATAAAACCTAGAAAACTTAATTGCAATCTATCCAATAGTTTTTCCGTGATGCGCGCACAACTTCAAACCCCTATCAATTAAATAATTCTTCTGCCGGTATGTATGTGACTGAACTCCTAAACGGCTGGATCAATTTCGCACAACACACAGACAATCCTTCCTTAATTCCCATATTGTTTTTGATAAATTAAAATTAAAATAGATCCAGTTTTAGAGAACAAGGGAATAGGGTAAATAACAGAATCAGGCGTTACTTTGCGGAAATCCATTATATTAAAGTTGGTAGAAGTTACCTTGGGTACATCCGCTCGATAAAATAAAATTATGTGTTTTACCTAGTTTGAAGAGCACCTCCCGCCCTCCCTCAATTGCGTGCACTATCCCCGTCACCACTACTTGCAGCACCACTACTCCCAACCCCACTACACTAGGAAAGACACCACTGACGACAATACGACACGTGTTTCGCCTCTACACAAGGCATCTTCATGTGATGTAGACTCTGCGGTGGCTGACCGCTAAGTGAGCGACAATTGTCTTTCTCTGTTCGGACTTATCTTCGGAATGGCCGAGCCGATGGTGTTGAAATCTTTTGTCCGAGAAACTTTAATAAAAAAACGAAATATTGATAAAATAAATTGTTTTTGTTTATTTTAAATTTAAATAACGCCACGTGACTTATCCAGGCGATCTTAGCATTAAATAAGACGTTAAATGAATGTATTTTGTTTGCTTTTGAAGGTATCAACCAACAATGCACCAGCAACAAGCAAAATTGAGCAGCCACCAGTAATTGAATCAAAATTAAACTTGCCTTATTTGCTGGATTCTGTCGAGAAACGATGGAAGTACTCGTACGATCTCAAAAAGGAAAGGCAGAAAATTGAAAGACAAAAAAAGAAAGTAAAAACATTAAACCAAAAAATTAGACGACTGCATAAGAGAAATGAATTACTTAAGAAAAAGTTAATAACCTTGAGGAAAAATAATACTGACGCAAATCAAGCAAAAAAAGTCAAAAATACCTTAAAAATAAAAATTTCAAGCAGACATGGAGTACTAGAAAGAACAGAGGAGGGCTGAGGGCTGATGAGCATTATCAGAAGATTTCTTTAAAATTTGTTGTTTGTATAATTGTAATCATTAAGTTGGCAATACATGTATAGACGAGTTAGTTGATGACAGATATTAGAAATGTTCGTTAAAAATGAAACAAAATTTTGTCATAAAATAAGTTTAAAAGATTGTAAATATCGTACTCTTTATATAAATGTTAAATCTCATGACATTTGTAAAGTATTTTCCGGATGTTGGTGCGTCAACTATTTTTGAGTATCTTAATTGGACTTGATAGGATAGGAGTTTCAACATAATAATATATCTATTTCGCTCGTACATTTAGAATTATATTTTTCATATACTATAAAGTAGGTTTGCCTCTTTCATTGTGACAGCTATAATAAATTTTACAAAAGCAGAAAACAAAAGTTAATAAGAATACGCACAACATTTCATTGGATAAATATTTATAGTTTGAATATATCTATACATATAATAAAAATGTAAATAGCAGATGTCTGTACATTTTATATTTTTGTAATAAAAGTGATTGAGAGGTACTAAAAATAAGTAATTAAATACATTTCTACCATTTTTAGATTTTTCTGTCTGTCTGTCTGTCTGTCTGTCTGTCTGTTTGTTTGTTAACGTATCACGTATAAAGTACTAATTTATATCATAAGAATAGTTAAGGAAATTATTAAGTGTATATTCAGGTTACATTTAGTCTTTATTTCATTAAAATTGGTTAATTCCATCAAAAGTTATGACAAATATTCTGAAGTATGGGTACTAAGTATAGGTACGAATTTGTTCAATAGTGGCGTTGGATGAGTCATCAAGTACATTTTAAAATTAATATCATATTATAAATCATAATTAAATGATGTAAAATAATGTTCTATAATGATATACTTATATCTAAAACGCAGTAAACAAAAGTATTACATAAAGAACGTAATAAATATATACAAAATATATTAACCTTATTATCTAAACTAAATTAAAGTACAATAGTTAACCAATTTCATCGATAGATGGTGGTGTAGCATAAATGTGATACAAAAAGGCAGAAAAAAAATTTATTCCTGTAGTTGAGTTTCATATTTGCTTCTAACCTTTATATTAATGACACGTTGCCCTACTGCGTGTTGACAATCTCATTTATTTTTTATTTTTTTACCGCCGAGTACTCTATGTGGTAAATCAAATTTTAAGAGCTATTAACAATTTCGTTTTTCGGCGAGGATCAAACTTTCTTTTTTGCTTACTATGCAGGCACTGATTTATAAGTTCTTTTATGTTTTTTATTGTATCAATCGTGTGAATTAATCTCTTATTTTTAGAATTGATGTTAACAGCGCCATCTCTCTTAAATCTATACATATAATAAAAATGGTAATAACATGTTATGTCTGTTTCTGAATATTGTATAGTATATTAATTTGCGACTAAAATCATTATGGGGACTGTAAGTCATTAAATAAGTACATTTTTATAATTTTTAGAATTGTACTATCTGACGGTCTGTCTGTTTGTTTATGGACGCATGACGTTTTGAGTAAACATCTTTTTTTTCAATGAAATCCTTAAGAAAATCATAAAGCGTATTATCAAGTTCATTTAATCTTTGTTTTATTGAAATTGGTTAATTCTATCGAAAGTCATGATTATTATTTTGAAATGTAGGTTCGAATTTGTTTAATGGCGCCACAAAATCCCAGAAATAGTAATAAAAAGATACGTGTGTAAAAAAAAACGTTCTATTATAATATATTTCGTATCGTTCTATTATAGTACTTAAAACACAGTAAAAATATGTTTTCCTTAATTTAAAAAAGGATGTTTTCTCACAAAGAACGTAATAGATGGCGTTGTACAAATTACAACCTTTTCTGAATTGCGGTGTTAAGATTTTTCGCAGGTGAATCGTATTGAGACTCACTGTAATAATTTATGTCCATGAGTCTGAGAAAGTTGCAATCCTGTAAGGTATATATACAGAGGTATTGAAATATTTAATTATTCAACAAAACTTGACTAAAAGTAGCAAAATTGCAATAAATGTCGTGATAGTGATATTGTTTTATACCCAGAATCCCTCTAATACCAGATAACTTTTTTTTCAGTTTTAAGTAAAGTAAAGTTGCAGCCTATTTACGTCCCACTGCTGGGCACAGGCCTCCTCTTATTTCTGAGAGGGTTTTAGGGCAAGGAAATGTCCACCGCGCTGCCCCAATACGTGTTGGCGAACTTCACATGTCATCGAAATATTTTTTTTTATTTCTCAAACATGCAGGTTTCCTCACGATGTTTTCCTTCACCGCCGAGCACGTGGTAAATCAGCACTTAAAATTGCAATTAACAATTTCATTGGTGCCGGCGGGGATCGAACCCGGGTTGCTCGAGTACTGTGAAGCTTACAGCGAGCGCTAACCATCTGAGCTACCACGGCTCAGGCTTCAGTTTTAAGATAGGGATAATAACATCGATGTTGGCATCGCTAGCTCAACATCGATGTTCGATGTTTTGGCTACTCAAAACATCGATGTTGACCATTATCGATGGTTTTTGTATATGTGTAGATACTTACACATTGTTTTAAAATTATGTGGGTATACACAGCAAGGGAAAAGTAACAATTAACTTGAATATCAATTTATGTAGAATAGTTATTATGCGACAACCGACAACGACACTACAAAATAAAGCGAAAGCAGTGACCATTGTGACATTACAGGAGACACTTGACAATTAAGTTTGACTCACCATACTGACATTTTTTTAGATTAACGATGCGTTCAGAAATTCTGAATTATTCAAAATTTTTAATCTTCAGAGCAAATGTAAGATTTAGTTGATACTGATTTCGCGAGTTCGCATTGTTTGCAAGTTCTCAATTATCGATTATGGGTTAATTGACGTCGATGTTTCGATGTTTGACATATGTCAACATCGATGTTAAAACATCAAAGTTTTAATTTTTAACATCGATGATCATCTAACATCCCTATTTTAAGTGTGTTTCCCACTCAGCGTGTGTTATGCGACGATCGTAAATAAAGCGCAAGGTCAAACTTTACGCGTCAGTACTGATTGTTTTGCACATGGCCAGCTCTATATTGCTTTTTCTCGCGTTAGTAGTCCCCGTAACCTTTTTCTGTACGCCTGGCTAAGTCTACTTCTATCGTCGTTTACACAGAAGCTCTAGCATAAACGACTTAGAACTTTGAGAATATCGATTTATTTTGTTACCACTTATTCATAGAGTAATGATATAAATCGGTTAATATTCTCTTACCCTAAACGTCAAATTCTTTAAGTAAAACCTATATTCGCGAGCTACGCCGCGGGCACAGCTAGTTAATAATATAATTGATTGATAAGTAAAAGTATCTTAATTTGAAAATGTGTATGAGTGAAATAAGTCATTAAAACGTATAATAATTAATAATAATAAAAATTATGAATCTAGATACTGTTGTTTTTTCAACACAGATTTTATTAAATATTAAATTATGTTTAAACGAGTAAAATTGTAGTCATATTATTAACCTAGAAGGACGTCTCAGTAATTAAACTTTTATAATAAACTGCAGGAAATATCCGTCATGTGAATATTCATGCTGTGAACTTTGATAGGCTGATGTGATTGCGATGTGATGTATGTTCATGTAGGCCTCAACCATTTTTAAGGGGGATATTTGACATAGTCGCCACGCTTGGCAAGTAGTTGATATCAGTAGGTAAGACGCTTCTGCTAACCATCTCCACTCTTATAATGGTTTCTTATGTTTCCGCGAACACTATACATTCAATGAAACTATAGGTATAGCTCGTTTCATTCAATGAGTACTTTACCTATGGTCACGAGGCAAAAGGAAAAGGGTGCTGTAAATTATGTATATATATATTGCCAACGTTTCGAGAAGTTACTCGAAACTTCGGGAATATACATAATAAGTTAATAATCGCGATAAAGTTCGTAAAAACTAAGTTCATCCACGTTTCGTTTTCTTCTGCCGCTTCTTACAAGACCCACGGGATAAAAAAAATTATATGATAAGGGTGACAAACGAGCACACAGTTCACCTAGTGGTAAGTGGTTGCTGTGGTCCATAGACATCTATATCTATCCTCTCGATTACGAATCAAAATGCGCAGATACGTTGTCACCCGTGAGAACTAAGATGGAATGCCTCGTTTCCAGCGAAAAAGGTCTCCGATTCTCTACACTCACCATACGAAACAGCAGTGTTAAGCTGCTATTTTACGCTGGTATTCTGTGAGACCGTGGTCCTTCCTCGGTCAGGCTGACCGATTCATGCTACAACTATACCAGATATATAGCTGCAGCATGGCTCTACCACGTATAAATGAGGTAATATGAGGTAGTGGACTGTGTTACGCCGCCACTACACGACGAAGGAAATATTAACTTAAGCACAGAATAAATAATAGTACTACGAATTATTGCAGTCAGCAGGTTTAAATATGCGCGTCCAGTGGAGTCCAATTTTATGAGGACAACGCACTTGCTTTTAAAAAACATAAGCACGCACAAGTGCAGTCAATCTACCGCAAATTTAGATCGATTGAATAATTTAAGAGAGTTATCATAGTATTATGTTACGAGTTTGTCACATTTTTATATCTAATTGTGTGAATGCGCGGTGGAGAATTGAGACTTGTGTGAGTTGAATGCGGATGAACGTCAAGGACTAAGGGACACGGAGTAGCGGTGCGTATCGCGCGGTAAGAAAATATTATATCTAATACAATTTATATAGAATACATTTGTAGAGGTCCTATTAGATTAAAATATACAATAACATCGTGAAACCTAAACTAAAAACCTTCGTTTATATTGTATTAAGTTATTAGTATTTTAAAATCACACTGTAATATTAATTTTTTGTTTGTTTTCAATGTTTCGTTGTAGTCAAACCAAAATCGGTTCTGCGTACATTTTCTGCGATTACAAAATGTAGACTTAAAAATAACTTTTATCATAAAGAAAAAGCCGACTTTAAAAAACTAAAAACATTAAAATAATTTCATATTCCGAAGTCAGGGCTTTAATCAGTTTGGCCGTTTTATAAAGAAAAATTTAATTTATTTTTAAAATGGATTAAGAGTATACATTGAATTAAATGAATGTCGGTGCACTTTTGCCATTTTAATGGCCGTTCTTTGAGTCTCCTGTTATAGAAAAATATTAGGTCGGGATACGGTGAATACTCTTGTAAAACCAGTGTAATACTTGAAAAGTGAGTACACTGGTTAACAATTTGCTTTTGAACGGTAATAAAACTAAATGTATTTAATTTAGAACACCAAATGTTACATCTATTAATACCAGTGTGCTTTTAAATGGGAAGGAGCTGAGTCTTGTTGAATCCACTGTTTTTCTCGGAAGTACAGTTGACGCGAGTCTTCAATGGGGCCCTCATACACATACTATAATATATCAGACTTATACAGGGTTATTTTTTAGAGTAGCCAAATTTTAAAGTTAAGTTCAAATATATAAATAAAGATATACCGTTAATGCAGTTTTTGAAAGCACAAGTAACGGTGTATTTTCTAAAACTAAACCGTATAATACGGGTAACGTACAGAGTACGGATAATTTCAAATAAAAGTAAAACTTACACTTTTATTTGAAACTATCCGAAATTGAATGTGATTTATGGGCAACAACCTTTTTGCTTATCGATCGACCCTTACAAAATGTGTGCGTGCGCAGTAAAATCAGTTAAAATTATGCATTACCATTACCACGCATTTTGAATTTAATAGATAAAAAGAACAGAATGGTTGAGATTTCTTTAATTAATTTTTTTTCACCATTCTACTTATTCTGAACCTTCTCTGCAAATTTGGCCGGTTATTGCAAAATAGCCCTGTACAGAGACTACAGCATATTCTGTAAAAAATATAAGAGGCCAACAGCTAGATTAGTTTATTTCCTAAGTATAACGTCATATGAAATTCTGGTATGGGGTAATGCGACTGACCTAAGTCCGAAGAAATCCCTTAGGCTTGTCACATACATACGACATTCCGTTTCGGAATTCCGAACGCGATTTTTCAGTTCGTAATTTTGTGTGACGGGCCTTAGAGAAAAATTTAAATAAATAAAAATGTTTATACACAAAAAGAAAAAAAGTTTATAAAAATAGTGATGTACATTCTGCAAATACTCGGAATAAGACAAACTAGTTATACCAGTTAGGTACTCGACTCTAAAAGAGTCAGTAATTCCTTCGTGGGGCAATGTACGAGTATATACGCTTTTACAACAAAGTTCCAGAAAATATGCAGGGCCTATCTATCAAAAAGTAAAAAAAATTTTACGTAGCACAAATTGTTTAATAAGGAAAACTAAACTGATAATAACCCTTGGGAATGAGGTGATCGTTACCATACTATTTCTAAATGTGTAGCAATTGAAAAGGGCTACCCCGTTAACGCGAGTAGGTGGTGAATGCTTTATGCATACTACGACAGCCGGTTGTCGTGGTTATGTAGGACTCACTGTGACTAACCTAACCATATTAAGTGTACCCACTAAACACCACCTGTAGGACTGGCATTGGCTTATGAGGCCTTTCTGCCGAATCAGAAGCGCTTCTTTTGGGAAAAGGGGGCGCAGGCGGCTACGAGCCGCTGAGGGGGAGCCTACTATGGCAAATTTAAGAAGAGTCGGCCTGAGCCGCCAGGAGGCAGTTCAGGTCGGTTGAAAGTTTGTTTGGCGGGTCCGAGAGAGAGTTTCTCGGCCTGCGCACTCACCTAAATGTTTTCATACTTAATTGTATGAAATATGATATTGTAAATTGATGTTTAAAAAAATTCAAACGGTGGTAAAACTTAAATGACTTTCAATAAGTATTCCTGTAATCAATATTAAACAAAAATAATTCTATTCTATTTTATTTAAATACACTTTTTTCCACCGCTCAATCCGAATTAAAAATCTTCACCAGGATTTATAACACTTATCCAAATTCAGATAAATTGAAATTAGTATAAGTAGACGACAGTAAATTTTCAGTCGAGGCTCCCGTAATGTTAAGCCGATTCGATTTCGAATATCTAATGTCTGGACGAGCGTCAGCCTCTCGTTCGTCAATCAACAAAGTGCAATCAAAAAAGACTAACAATTTTTTTTTCCAAAAAAAAAATCTTCAAATTTCTCGGATAAAATACAGTCCAGATCCCTCCTGGCAGTGTGCCCTCTATCTGTTCGTAAATTTTCAGTAGTTCGTAAAGGTTCAGCGATTCCGAAGATTAGTCCGGACAGAAAAAGACAATTTTTTTTTAAATGGCTGAATATATCTTAATAGCGTGCAAATAAACCTCTAAGCGTAATAGAAGCCAGTTATTGAAGTTATATGAATACCATTAGTTACAAAAACACCCAAATGCAAATACTCACGCCTGTCACCCAAAGGGGTAGGCAAATGGTACGGACTTCGATTTGGCGCTATCCTGACACACTTCTCTCGCCTCCTTTACATTCATATATCTACGCATACACACTCGTCGGTTAAGAGTACTCATAATCTGGCCTATTTTTAATGAATCGCCGATTTGGTCGATAAACCTTCGTCTAGGGCGTTCCTTCCCGACCCTGCCGTTCACTTCTGCAACATAAATTTGCTTTGTCATTCTTTCTACATGACCAAAATTAGTTAACAAAGCTTAATATACATTTCACTTCATAAGACTTCATGGATATTAATGGCGTAGCCTCTTATTAATAATGTCCGAGGTCCGCGGTGTCGTATCTCTCAAGGAACAAGACGGAATGACGAGTCTTTGTATGGCCTATATTGTTTTTCTATCTTAAAATTTTTTTCTTGTGTAATTTGTGATTGTAAACTTCCTCCAAAATGCGGTTGAAGTTCCTATTCTAAGGGTAACATTTTTTAAGATATTATTCACACATAAATAAACAAAGTGTCACACCCAGAGGTGTAGTAGACAGAGACTATGGACTTCCATTTAGAACTATCCTGACACCTCTCTCGCCATATATTTATGCAAACATGTTTGACGGTTAAGGATGTAAATATCCATCTTCAATATATCGCCGATGTGGTCGATTCAATTTTATTTATATGTAGAGTATAGATTTCTTATAATACACATTTTTCCTGTTAACAATATTGCAATGTGAGAGAGCGACTGAGCGATAAAGCCGATAGATAGTGATTCATAATGCGCTGGTGAGCGTGGGCCGTAGGACGATGCACGCAAGTGTCGGCAGGGGAGGGCGGGAGTGAGGCCGCGACTGCCGCGACCGACACCGACACTCGCAAGCTGCACATCACGCTAATTATAGCGCCCGCTAGATCGACAAAAGAATCCCCTATTTCACCTTAAAGTTCAATAGACCCGTGGGACTTTAACTGTGTAACATGATCTTGCAAATATACTTTTTTTTATTCATCGTTCATTATTTTAACATTCACTTGATGGTAAGTGATTTGACTAACTCATTGGTTTAGTTGTCGTAAGCGTGGCTGCAGATCATGAGCTCCCGGGTTTAAATCCCAGGTCAGACCAAAATCAGTTGTTGCGTTTTTCTGCCTAGAAATTCTCAGAAGACAGGAAGCTGGCTGTGTTTTGCCCCTGTGCCTCGGAAAGCACGTAAAGTTGTCGGTCCTGCTGCTTATCTCTCTCTGGCCGTGTCGGATTACGTCTCATCGTACTATGAGAGTGAAGGAGTAGGCACTATAATCCTGTCCTGAGAACATGGCTAGTTTCCGTTGGGACTGGCCGCCGTGACCGGAATTCGGTCTGGAGGATATTATTATAAATTATTTTATAACAATGTCTTTTTTTCCAAGTAAGAGAATCCACCGACCCATATCAACCCGTATTGAAGTAAGTAGCGGCAGAAGAGATGGGCAACAGTGTCTTCCTGACAACAACTGAATGTTCCTGTGGCTCTATCTTGAGTTATAAATCAAAATGAACTGAAAGGAATGTACGTGGTAGAGCCATCAGCTGAAATATTATTTCTGCAGCACGAATGAGTGGGTCAGCTCGACCGGAGACCACGCGCTCACAGAATACCAGCGGCAAGTAGCAGCTTAATGCTGCTGTGTTTCGCATGGCAAGTGTGGAGACCCAGAGAAACCTTTTTACTGGTAATGAGGCATTCCATCTTAGTCCTCAAGACAACGTGTCCCCATTTTGATTCTTAATCGTGGATATATATAGATGTCTATAGGCCGCAGCATCCACTGACATCACGTGGATTATATGTAGTGTCTCTGCCGACTATATACAAGTCAAGTGTGTAAGTAGATGCATAGGACGCTTGCTTGTCACCCATTTTTTTTTTAAATGAATATGTGTTAACAGTCCTGAAGACTAAGATGGAATGCCTTGTTACTAGTATAAAGGGTGCAGTAAACATTACGTTGTCGTTACATGTTGTTGTTCTGTGCGAGCGCGCTCCTTCCCCAGTGGAACTTTTGTGTAAGAGCGCAAGTGATACATTTAATTACATTTCGTAATAGCTATTTGATGGTAACTATAAAATGCTTTATCAAGATAACAAAGTTATTGCAGAGAGCTCAAATTACACCTTTACAAAATAAAATCTCCCGCTAGGGGTAGTGTAATATCTACAGTTTAAAACTTTTCATTGTTCATTACAATTTTTCGGAAAAAGGCCCTTTTAAAATATACAAGTGTATAAATAGACAGTACACGTATATCATTACGAAGTAGGTGCTAATACGTTGATGTGGGTCACCAGCTGTAACGTCTCAGCCAGACGACCGTTAGGTAGCTCGGTCTCAAACGCGACCGGTTCCTCTGCACCTAACAGCCGACTTCAATACAAGCGAGATGAAAGTTGTTTAGATCACTTTGAGAAAATCTAACATATTAAAAGTTTATTTTCAGAAACAAAACTCCATAAATTCATAAAACTAAATAAATTACTACTACATCATCATCTGCTGAACATATATCTTTCCCAAGACGGGCTGTTAACCCGGTCTTCGGCTTCACGCTACCTTGCGCAGATCGATGCTCCATCTAACCAGGGCGAGTCCCACATGAGTTAACCCAAGCGCGGTCTCCACTCTCTGACATGTCTACTCCAACGGTTATCACGATTCCGTTAGATGTGACCAACCCATTACCACTTTAGCTTGCAAACACTGAAGGCTGCGTTGGTGACCTTGGTCCTCCGGCGGATATCTTCGTTACGAATCTTATCCACCAGAGGGTCCAGCGCTCGCGGGGCAACTGACCATGATGAGTAGTCGTGCCGTTAGTGTCCACGATTTGGCACAATATGTGAGTACAGGCAAAACGCACTGATCGAGGACTTTCGCTTTGCCGAAGTTGTTTCTACCTAACTGCACTATCTTGCCCGAAGTAAATAATATTTTTGTTAAATTTTATATTATTAGGGATAACAATAGCCTTCATTCTGTGATACATAATTCTTATATAATATGTCTTTACATAGGGCCAATAACAGTCATCCATTTTTTACAATTTAGCATGAATCAGAAGTAAGAAAAGAAAAGTAACAAAAACTTTAATCAAAGACAATACTAAGTTTGTCATGGCTTATCTAGGAAAATATTTATGCTTTAATAAGATAATATATATATATACACATACATATACATACACACACATACACATATGTAGACATACATCAACATCACATATAATCAAATTTATTTATATACTTATGCATATAGGTAAACATATATATACAAACATAAAATAAATAAATATACATACAATATACCCACGTACACACACATACACACATTACACACATTATATAAAATTCCTTTTATGTCAATTAGCGAATTGGACATCTAAATTGAGATGCTACTACGGATACCCTAAATTGATATGCCAACATAAACAATAAAGATTAATTATATACTTTTGAACAACTTCAACAATCTCACCATCAATGATATTTAGATCTGGTATGACACGACTTTCGTCTTAATTAAATTTATAGGCAGTGCAACGCGCCGCTTCGGTAGAATTAATTTAAGCTGTTCAGCATGTTTTGTCTGGCATGACGACCATATCATCGGCAGTGTAAGTGAGAGATGTGTTCAGTGATTACATTGATGCCGCGTTCATTCCAGTTTAGCGTCATAAAAATTTTTACATACAAAATATAATTAAGTAGTATGTAGTAGGGAGGCGAGGGCGGGAGGTGCTCTTCAAACTAGGTAAGACACATCATTATATTTTATTACGCGGATCTTAACTAATTAGTTTTAATTATTAACATCTTTTATGTAATTCGTGATTGCCTAATGCTAACACATTACATAAATAATTAATTTCGAAACAACAATAGACTGTATGTAGGTATGTGGAAAAGTAAGTAGTTTCCTAATGGTTTCAAAACCTAGTACCTAACGACAAACTGTTGTAATAGGGTTTTAATCAGCGCTTTACCTACTATACCAATATTGTGTTTGCGTAAATATAAGAAATTGTACTGCTTAAGTCCTAATTTCAATTGATGGCATGAGCTGTTGTAGCCGGAGATGGTACAAAACGTACGGCTTAACGAGTTTTCTTGAAGATACCCACATTGTAATCGTTTGTAAAGACACACAAAAACAAAAAAATCCATACATCCCAACATATAATTTTTCCCTCGTTTCATAGAAATCTTATGATGTATTAGCAAGGAGAGCACAAATTGAGATTTTAACGCACTGCATACAACTTTACACCTGTGTGCAAGTGGATGCAGTGACGCATACACATCTAAACGCTTCAACATCTATCCTTGATTAAGTAACAAAATGCAGATGCGTTGCCACCACTGAGGACTAAGATGGAATACCTCATTTCCAGTGAAAAGGGTTTCCGGTTCTCTACACTCACCCATACGAAACACAGCAGCATTAAGCTGCTATTTTACGCTGATATTCTGAGAGAGCGTGGCCCTTCCCAGGTCCAGCCGACCCATTCATGCTACAACCATAGTAACTGCAGCACGGCTCTACCACGTAAATGTGTTAATCGCAAGACAAGACGACTTAACATACTCGTATTTATACTCCTAGGTTAGTCAACTACGATCTGCAGGTCGTAATTTATTGCAATAAAAGGTTACCTTTTGGGAGTTGAATGTACGAGTTGCGTTTTATGCCTAACTGGAGAGGCCGTATATTATTTTATATGCATTTTAAAATATTATAGTTATTTTCTTTTATAAAACTTAAGTGACTTACAAAAATATCATCTATACATATAATAAAACTGTAAATAGCAGATGTCTGTACATTTTATATTTTTGTAATAAAAGTGATTGAGGGGTACTAAAAATAAGTAATTAAATACATTTCTACCATTTTTAGAATTTTCTGTCTGTCGGTCTGTCTGTCTGTCTGTCTGTTTGTTTGTTAACGTATCACATATAAACTACTAATTTATATCATAAGAATTGTTAAGGAAATTATGAAGTGTATCTTCGGGTTACATTTAGTCTTTATTTCATTAAAATCAGTTCATTCCATCAAAAGTTATGATAAATATTCTGAAGTATGGGTAGGGAAGTATAGGTACGAATTAGCTCAACGGTGGCTTTGTTTGAGTCATCAAGTGCATTTTAAACTAATATCATATCATAAATCATAGTTAAATTATGTAAAATAATGATATAATTATGTATATCTAAAACGCAATAAACAAAAGTATTAAAGAACGTATTAAATATATTATACAAAAATATATTAACCTTATTAACTAAATCTGAAGCACAATAGTTAACCCATTTCTTCGATAGATGGTGGTGTTGTGAAAATGTAATGCAATTGCCATGTAGTTTTTTCCTGTAGATGAGTTTTCATATTTACTGCTAATCTTTATTATATTACTCGCTACCCTACTGCGTGTTGACAAACTCAATTTATTCTTTACAGCCGAGTACTCTATGTGGTAAATCAAATTTTAAAAGAGCTATTAACAATAGCGTTGGTTTTGGCGAGAGTCAAACTTTATTTTTTGCTTACTGTGCAGGCACTGATTTATAAGTTCTCTTACGTTTTATATAATGTATCAATCGCGTCAATTAATCTCTTTTATTTTTAGAATTGATGTTAGCAGCGCCATCTCTCTTTAAATATATACATATAATAAAAATGATGATAACATGTTGTGTCTCTTTCTGTACATTGTATATATATTTTGGTGGCTAAAATCATTATGGGGAACTGAAAATAATTAAATAAGAACATTTTATAATTTTTAGAATTGTCTGTCTGTCTATTTGTCTGTTATTATATGAACACATCACGTCTAAAGTAAACATCTTTTATTTTCAAAGAAATCGTTAAGAAAATCATAAAGCGTATCTTCGTGTTACATTTAATCTTTGTTTTATTAAAATTGGTTAATTCTATCGAAAGTAATGATTATTATTTAGAAATGTAGGTTCGAATTTGTTCAATGGCGCCATAAAATCTCAGAAATAGTAATAAAAAGATTTGTGTGTAAAAAAAAAACGTTCCATAATAATTAATATATTTATACTTAAAACAAAAAAAGAGATTTAAAAAGGATGTTTTCTCACACAAAGGACCTAATAGATGGAGTTGTACAAATTACAAACTTTTCTGAATTGCTGTGTTGAGATTTTTCGCCGATGAATCGTATTGAGACTTACTGAAGAAATTTGTATCCATCGAAGCCATACAACGGAACCCGACCAAAAATAAAAATTTTGCAACGAAATGTCGTGATATTGTATTTATAATATACGCAAAATCAGTACTGCCATTTTAGCGCTTTGGGAACTAGATTTAGCGCTTTTTTGGAATGTATAGCGCGCATTTCGAAATTTTAGCACCTAGCTTAATCCAGCGCTTTTTGGTGTATTTAGCACACATTTCAATATTTTAGCGACTAGCGGGTTATTAACTCTTTTATAGCAGCACTGTTAGTCCACATTACCGATAATAATAATAATGCCCTTTATTATTTTTTCCCACAAATAGTACATTGCAGTTTATCTTTTTCAAACATATTTTTTCCACAAAACAAAGAGCATGGGAGACGAGTCCAAACTAGGATACCCTGTGCTATGGATCTCCTGGCTTCCCCTTTAGGATGATCAACTTGATTTTTTTACCGACGACTATAAGCGGGGAAATCCCCTTTATTAAAGTTTTCGTTCATGGTTTTGGCAACGCATTTATTTTGCTTTATTCAGTTTCAGTCAGTTGCTTAGAGCACAGCTAAGCTAAAAGTTACTTAGAAGTTATAACACAAAGAAACTGTGTAGCAACCGCAATCAGATGCTGACATCTGAAACTAAGTTGCGAAATACATTGCACTTTAAAACAATTAATGTCATTTTTATTGTTCGTACAGTACTAACTACTGTTGACAGCAATTGCCATAATTATAAGTCGATGTCCTGCGAAGTATGGATACATCAAAAAAATATTGCCAGAAAAAAAACTTAATGTTGTTTTCTTTATTATGATTATATAAAAAAACACAAACTTTGTTTGTAGTTAATTTAGCGCGAAATCTAGGGCTTTTTTAAAGCGCTGTTTTCATGAAATCTAGCGCTTTTTGTGTTGTCCTAGAGATGAATGAGTTTTTTTTTATCTGGCAGCACTGCCCAAAAACCCTCTATTAAGAAGTAACTTTCCTTTCATTTTTAAGCGCATTCAGTTCCCTGTTACAGTGAGCGTGTGTTATGCGATGACCGTAAATAAAGCACAAGGTCATACTTTACGCGTTGTAGGAGTGTACCTCAGTACTGACTGTTTTGCACATGGCCAACTCTATGTTGTTTTTTCCCGCGTTAGTAGCCCCCGTAACCTTTTTGTGTACACCCCGGCTAAGCCTACTGCTAACGTTGTTTACACAGAAGCTCTATCATAAACGACTTAGAACTTTGATGATAATGATTTATTTAGTTACCACTTATTGATACAGTAATGAAATAAATCGTTTAATATTCTCTTACCTAAACGACAAATTCTTTATGTAAATCCTGTATACGCAAGCTACGCCGCGGGCACAGCTAGTTAAAAATAAAGTGAACCGTGCGACTATCCCGATAATAGTTATACTATACGTACTCGCAAATGACAGGGTGAGAAATTGTTTGATAAGAGACGAGTGTGATTTGCTAGATGATGTTGTGACCAGGATTAAGAAAGGAATGCTTCGGTGGTTTGGTCATGACCTACATGTAGAAAGAATGAATGAGGAAAGAGTGACAAAGCAAATTCATGTGGCAGAGGTGAACGGCAGAGTCGGGAAGGGACGCCCTAAGCGAAAGTTTATCGACCAAATTGGCGATATATTGAAAATTGGCCAAATCAAGAGCACCTTAAACCGACGGGCATATATGCGTAGGTATATGGATGTGGAGGAAGCGAGAGAGGTGTGTCAGGATAGTGCCATAGCCTCTGCCTACCCTTCTGGATGACAGGTATGAGTGTTTATGTTATGTTATTATGTTTTTTATACGTACATATAATATGAGAGTATCTCAGAGTCTCAGAGCAAAGTATACCATGGAGTTTATTTTTTGATAAGCCTGTCCAAATATTTAGTGTGATATAAAATAAAATACAAGTTACTTATCTGCTCAAGCCATAACCTACCACAACCTTATCATTTTCGAACCTGAATATATTGTTTGAACTGGAAAGAAATAGAGAGCATCTATGACCATGCAAAGAAAAACATGATTGACAGCACATTTTGTGTCACACACCACATCGCTTTTAGCAGAGGACGCGCGTTTTGATTCTTAAAAAATATTTTCATTTCAGCATCAGCATGCCATTTACAAAAAAAAATCCGGCCAAGTACGAGTCGGACTCGCACATGAAGGGTTCCGCACCATCGTAAAACACGTTTCTAGTAGAGGAGCCCCCTTTAATTTAATTTTTATTATTTGTTGTTATAGCGGCAAAATAAATACATCTGTGAAAATTTCAACTGTCTACCTATTACGGATCATGAGCCCGCTGACAGACAGACGGACGAACGGACGGACGGCGGACTTTAGGCCCATTGGTTACACTTTGGGTACGGAACCCTAAAAAGACCGAGTTTCTTGGCGGTTCTTCTCTGAGAAGGACATGCTTTTGCCAACCGACGTAGATTTTGACGTTCATCAAAGAATGTTCTTTTTTTCTCATTTTATTTATATTCGTTTACTGATTTCGCAGAAACAGCTGAACAAATTTAAGTAATTCTTTTTTTATTAAATCTGTTGTGGCGGCGCTGTCGTCGCGCCACAAGCAAAACACTTCGAAGCCTAAATCGCGCTAACAAAGTTCCGAAGTTAAAGCAGTATATATATATAGAATAGCTCCGAACTACCACTCGGAGCGCTGGCCGCTCCCCGGGCAGAACACCTTGCCCGGCGGGAGATCTCCTCTTTTCCTTCCACCGGCTACACTGTTTTACTTCAATGAGTTTTCTGGTTCCATATAAACTTACAGAAGAAAAAATTCATCGCTTAGGTTAGAAAAATAGGTGATAAAATTACATAAAGTAACTATTTAGATGACATTATAATTATTGTTTGTTTTATTCCTTAGCTTGTGTTATTCCTTATTTCTCCAACGGACTAGACTTTTTTGTTCGCCTAGTGGTCGTAAACGCTATTGCTGATCATGAGGTCCCGGCTTCGAATCCCTGATGTGGTCGAAATCACTTATTGTGTTTTTCTGTCAAGAAATTTTCAGTAGAAGCCCGCAGTCAGTAATGTTGGCGGTGTTTCACCTTGGTCCTGTGCCTGATCTCTCTCTGCTCCTATCGGACTATGAGAGTGAGGGAATAGAGAGTGCACCTGTACTTGCGCATACACTTGGGCACTAGAATCCTGTCCTGCGCCGATGGCCAGTCTACGTTGAGACCGGCCGCCGTGACCTAATTTCGGTCTGGAGGACATTAGATCACACAAAACGGTCAAATAATTAAACTAGTAATAAAAACCATAAGGCGAGTTCAAAAACTAAAAACATTGCACATTGTGAAGTCGGCGCTTGAATTCTTCTATACACTATGGCTTAAATTCTTCTGTACTGTGTCTTAGCGCCGACCTCAGAATGTGAAATAATTTCATTATTAAGTGGCGAAGCTTGCGAAGTCACTTATTGATTTCACGATGTCTGTCCGTCTGTCCCACGATTATCTCGAGAACGGCTTCGAATTTTCAAATTCTGTTTTCAGCAATCGATTACTGATCACCCAGGCATCTGAACCTCCTATTTTGAAACTGATTGCTCAACGGCAACCGTTAGAAACCGCTACAAAGCTGATTGCTTCGCCACTTTGCTATGCTGTTAGCTTGCTAGGTTTGTTTTTAGTCCTTTGAAGTCCGCTCTTATTTTTTATTAATAATTTTATTTTAACTAACATTAAATGAGCTAATTAAAACGTATACTTAGGCCTATAATTATTTCTTCCTACAATGTTAAGGTTAACCACGTCAGAACCGAACAGTGTCCGTTAGCTAATCTCTACCGCATTAGTTAACAACCAAAATAGGTTTCAATCTTCTCCCACGTAACGTAACAACATAATATGTATTCGCTTCGCCGAGCCGACCCGTGTATGTGGGTGTCGTCATGTATCAAATCTTGTATCCTCCAGTAGATGGTATTATGAGATGAGTATTTTAAAATAAAATGTCACTGCATAGACTTGCTACTGATAATCTCCATTATCGTGGAGGCATTTTACATTCATGTGTAAACAAGGAGAAGCCAACACATTTAAAATTATAATCTTCGGTGTGTCAGTAAATAATATCATGTTTTTCATATTACTGCTTCGAGCAAATAACCAAAATGTAGGTTTAACGTTATTACTTATATTTTATCAATGCAATTCCTCTACTGCCAAGTATTTTCAAGCTCTATTCGCTCAGAGGTTAAGCATTCGCTGCTAATTTCACAGTATGTGAACAACCCGGGTTCGATCCCCGCCGGTACTAATGAAATTGTTAATTGCCATTTTATGTAATAGATCCCGCGCTCGACGGTGAAGGAAGAAATTGTGAGGAAAGCTGCATGTCTGAGACATTAATGATATTTCGAAAACATGTGAAGTCTGCCAATGCGCATTGAGGCAACGCAGCGGGCATCCTTTCTTTGAAACCCTCTCGGAAATGAGAGTGGGCCGTCATAGACATGACATACATAGGATCTTATATAATACGTCACCATTAAACCTCCAACACAGCTCTGTCCTGCACAAAAAGTGCAGTAAAATAAAACGTAATGATTACTGATAAGAGCAATATAATTATTAAATTAATCAATAATTTCAAGATGTAGTGTCGCTTACTGCGTGATGTATTAATTAACTAGACAGGGACGCTGGATCAATAATCCTTTTGTACTAAAATGGTTTGGTGCTAATTGCATCTGAGCGCATGCGTTTGATTAAATAATTTTTATATTCTTAACACGAGTAATTTCCTTCGCACATTACATTTACACTGTAGGTATATTGAGGCAGTGCAGTGGCAATGTAAGAATCTCCACTACCCGATATCATCCAGGAAGTGTTTTAAAAGGCGACAGAGCGAAATTGAAACAGGAGATGCCTAGCAGAATCTAAATAACCACTGAAAATAATAAGATAATTTAAGAGTTTTTAGAATTTAAGAAAAAAATCTACATACACCTCAGTCTCCCCGTGACCATAGGTGCTGTCAAGTGCTCGAAACGTCGGGAATATAAAATAAGTTAATACACGCGATAAAATCCGTAAAATTAGTTTTATTTAGATAAAAAAAATCTGTTACATAGATAGATAGATACACGCGAGGCTAATAAAAGCGGATAAAAACAGCAATTTTTAAACCAATTATGGGAAATTCTTCCTATGAGGCAATCTAAGGGTTAGGCCTATGTTTAGCAGTGGACTTTTGATAGGCTGTTATGAACATAAAAATATTTTAAGGAGCCCTTGGACACCAGCAACGAACGTTAAAGATAGACGGCCCGCAGCCTCAAATTTGTTCAATTTTTTACCGTTTTGTACGTGGTAGACCCACGCTGCAGCTATATTACGGTTGTATAACGAATGGGTCGGCTCGAACGGAGGAGAACCACGCTCTCACAGAATACCATTGTAAAATAGCAGCTCAATGCTGTTGTGTTTTATATGGTGAGTGTAGAGAACCAGAAACTCTTTTTACTGTAAACAAGGTGAGGAGTGGGTGATCGCGACGCATCTTCATTTTAATTCTTAATTAAAAGTACTCTTGCAACTGTAAGTATTGGTTATATTCCCTTATGATTGTATTCAACTGAGCGCAGTAAGTAATGTAGTATGGGCTGGGGAGACACGTCGAGGCCGCGACATCCGGCGCGCGCGCACGTGCGTCCGTTACCTAACCAGTAACCACCGCTTACTGTAGTGCCACTGCCACTGCATTGTCACATAACTGCAAACACCTGCGCATAGTCTAAAACACCTGCGCATAGCCTACTGCCAACACTCCGCAAAAGCCAAGAATCTATTTACTAGCGACCTAGCCCGCCTTCGCCTACGTAGAATAGGATGTTTAGATTTAAAATAATTTTATGTTTATTATATTTAGTTACTTAAGTCACCTGCCACTAATTTCTCACCACGCCATGGGTTGACTGGCGGAGAATGCTAACTGGCATTAAGTCCGCCCTTTGTAACTTTTATGGGTAGAGCAATAAAGTCGTGTAATTAAGACAAAAGTCTTAGATTTTATGATTTCTTGTAAAAATATTATGCTTTTGTTAGTGTATGTCTTGTTGGTGTTAATTAAATGAATAAATTAAGTTAATAAATAATTAAAGAGCAATTGTTTATAATGTTTTAAATGCCTAATGTTTTCGTATAAAATACAGCCTAGAATCACTTCTGCTATTGCTCTCTATCTGTTTGTGAAGTTTCATTACAACTAGAAAGGCAATAACTTCAAAAATGGTTATTCAAGTCTCAATGACATGGAATTAACCCCTTGAGCTCAATAAAAGGCTGTTATTGCGATATCAGATACAGAACACTTCAATTTTATTTATATGTATAGATATTATTAAATTTTTGTTAACTATTGTTTTAGAACATCTGGGTAGGCATTATCCTCTACCTGTTTCTGCCGCTAAAATAGTAGAGTTTGCACTGCTACGTTCCTTGGATGGTCCCCATGGATCATTATTTAATGAGTTAGTTTGGAAAGAATTAAATACAACATGCGTGCATGAAAATGTAATAGAAAAATTTACTGTATACATTATATGTAATTAAGTCTAACTGCATTTTTACGCTATTCTCGAAATGATATCCTTAACCGCACGAAGCGATCGGGCAAGGTCGCGTTAACAGACATTTGCATACACGTCGAAACGTAGAGCTAAACCACACAGCCGGACATGCGGTCTGCTCTCAACTTGTTGGTCACTTCGAACAATATCACAAGTGCTAGCCTAACAATATGATATACCGACAATATCACATAATAATATACTAAACACAGTAGATTACAATAATTTCGATTTAATATACATTTTTAAATGCTGTTAACATTACTAATAACCCGTTTAACCACTCCTGGTATGCTTAAAATGCTTGAGTTAGGAGTCGTTCACGACAGTAGTAGACTAACAAATTCGACCTTTTGAGTTCGCGGTTCGCTACCTGCCATTAAACTATACAAGAATTCTTTTTCATTTATGCTTTTACCACTGATTCGGAATAAAACCTCTGGCCTAGTAGTAACAACTATCCAGAAACCCAGCAGGACCTTTTTATAGAATGAGGAGGGCAAACGAGGACACAGTCAACTTGATAGTTAGTGGATGCTGTGACCCACAGATACCTACGTCTATCCTCGAATAAGCATCAAATGCACGAAGCGTTGTCACCCCTGAGGACTAAGATGGAATGGCTCGTTTCCAGTAAAAAAGGTACCCGGTTCTCTACACTCACCATACGAAACATAGCAGCATTGAGCTGTTATTTTACGCTGGTATTCTTTGAGAACGTGAACGTGATCTGACCCCGGTATGGCCGACCGAAACACAATATAGCTACAGCGTGGCTCTACCACGTATAATATTGTATGCAAAGTATAATATTCTATTATATATATTAATAAAAAACATAAAATATTTAAACATATCGATTTCGAAGAATCGATAAATTAATAAATGATCACAATGGTTTGATGTTGCCATTCGGAGAATATCAACAACCATTAAGATTGATTAAGATTTTGCTAAACACAGCTGCGCGGGCTACCAGAGAACAAAGGACCCCTCGTCTGTGTTGTCAGTGTTTACAGTGGCTAGAGTAACCTTTCATGTAACATGCTTTGTTCCAGCGCTACTTAATGAAAGCCAAAAGTGCTTTATCGTTACAAAAGTATCCACCACATTGTTTTCCTTCGCAGAATTAGTGCCTATTACAAAAAATACCAAAACACATTTAACAAGCTCATAGATTTTATAATCTAATATATAAAAATTAAATTTTGTTTCTTCGTAGGTATTTTATACGCTGCCATACCGTTCATCAGATTGCGGTAAAACTTTGTCAACTTATTGCTTGCACTTGTGTGATTATTACAGGCATAGTACAATTAACATACAGTAGATAGCGCGCGTATCGTACCGACTAATTTATTATATATATATTTGCAGATGAAATATATAAATATTATACATATAGCCTATCTCACTCCCACAATTAAGACGAGTCTAACGAGACATCATTTGTTAAAATCCATCAAGCCGTTTAGGCTACAGCGCGTGCCAAATAGTATTCGAGCGGGCAGTCGAGTTATAAACGTAAGTACACATCTCAGTTAGCCGAGATCGTGGTAAGGCTAGGTGTGCTCGGGCAGAGACCGGGCCGGGCGCGGGTCGGCACAGACAGAGCGATATCGATCTGCTGCACCAGCCCCCAGCGCCACCCTCACAATCCCTACGCCCCTCGCCTCTCGCTCTCTCTCCCGCATCCGTGCACGGCTCGTTACTCCCGGAGCAACAGGCAAATGGAATATATTTTTCTAAGTACATATTATAAAAATGTCAACGTATATAGTATATAAATCTTATACAAAGTAAAATCTAGATTTTTTTACGACAAAGTTCGTTCGTTATCAAGCAATGAACTGTCCACAGCTGGACCTGATGATGATCAAGAAGATGGTGAACATGTTGCAAGTTATCTAAATTCTATGTCTACAATATTGTGGATGTCGGTACAAACACTATCGCCGGCTTATTTTTAGCATCTTTTTATTGAAATGGATGTTTGCAAGTAAAAAGTTCTTCACTATACTAGCGGCATTAAAGCACTGATAGCTATACTTATAAAAACGTTTGAAATGTAAACAAAATATATAAAAAATGCCAAAGATTAAACTGTAGTTATTATAAAACAAAGGAAACGCTTGGAAGTGGTTATTGAAATTATCACAAAAATATTGCTTGTAAATAGTTATAAAAGTGGTGATCATTTCATATTCATAAACTTTATACATTATTAGAATCTTAATTTAAACTTTAACAGCAACTCCCGTATGGTCTAGTGGCTAGGATACCTGGCTTTCACCCAGGAGGCTCGGGTTCGATTCCCGGTACGGGAAACTATTTTTAAAATTTTTCTTATCATGATTTTGAGAGAATTTGATATAAATCAATACAGTAAAATTTTATCCCAAATTTTCATTGCATATATTAATGTTTATTTATTCAATTATCATATCCTATGTACCTATGTAATTTTTTTGTTGTAGAGATTACTGTACTACACCGTCCTTTACCAGACGCCAAAGCCAACTCCAGCAATAAACAGACATGCTGAGTGGTAGAGAACGCCTTAAGGCGTCAAGTCCGCCTTGGTACTTGTCGGTGCAACGAAGTATAAATAAATACTATGTCGTGAAGCGACAATTAAAAAAAAAATAGAACCTAACCTAAGTACAACAAAACAACAAAAGTAGATATACTATCTCTTACATTCATCATCTGCCATTCAGGTAAGGGTGGAGTTCACATTCAATGACTACCACTCTAAAAGTGTGTTTTCGAAACGACATTAAGGCTTATTTAAGGAGTAGTCATCCGCTCCTGCGTGGAAAAAAAAAAAAATTAGTCGAAGAAACACCACTCTTAAACGTGTGTTTTCGAAAGGACATTCAGGCTTATTTAAGGAGTTGTCATCCGCTCCTGCGTGAAGATAAAGATAAAGAAATCAATCTTAAGCAAGCTTTAGTCGCTATGACTTAAGTAAAGATAAAGAACGGCCAGAGCGGTAGGGCTCAAAACCAGAGATCAGCAACATCACTAGCGAGATGTGTCTGAAATAATAAGAAGTGAAGATTAACCTACCAAACAAACAAACAAATTAAAAGAAATAATAGCGAGGTGAAAATGATGGTGATATTTATACATATATACAAATTAAATGTGATATTTATATATATATACAAATTAGCAGTTAATAAATGTTTAGATATTTATACATATATACAAATTAATAGTTTGTAAATGCTTAGAAAAGTTATGAATCGTCTCGCTTCAGCTTTGAAAAACAATTTTATATAAAGTGTAAAGTTCAAAGTTAAGTTTAAGAAATAAAGATTTAATTGAAAAGTTATACCTCTTTAAGTTACCTAGAATAAAAATATTAAGGTGATGAATGTAAGTGAAGTGTTGAATGTAGGTCTAAATATAGTCTAGATAAGTTGAAACACTAGATGAAGTGTTGTTTTAGAATTTGGAAGGTTATCTACAATAAAAATATTAAAGTGATGAATGTAAGTGTTGTGAGAAATGTAGGTCTAAATATAATCCAGATGAGTTGAAACACTAGATGAAGTGTTGTTTTAGAATTTGGAAGGTATGAAAAGGATGAATAAATGAATGATGAATAATGAGTTACGAACGAAAGGGAGAGCAATTAAATCAAAAGGGAATGGACAAGGCGCAGTAAAGGTGAAGAATTAAGAGAGAAAGAGGACTTTTACGTTGGGCGCCAAATGTCGTAAAGCGACAATTAAAAAAAAAATAGAACCTAACCTAAGTACAACAAAACAACAAAAGTAGAGCCAGAAAACAATATATTTAAATTTTTAAAAGCTATTTACAATTTTATAAAAAAAAATGATGTGAGGATGATGATGAATGAAGTGAGAATACAATTAGATTATAAAAAAAAATAAAGGTGAGAGAATAGGGGAATATAGTGTTGTAGTGGGGCCTATAAGTCGAAGCGACACACGTTGCGTTTGTAGAGGTAGGTTTCTTAGCAGCGACGGCACGCAGCGCCTGAAGCCAGCACACGCCGTTTGCGCTTGTAGAGGTAGGTTTCTTAGCAGCGACGGCGCGCAGCGCCTGGAGCCAGTACACGCAGCGTCCGGAGCCGGCGCACGTAGCGCCTGGAGAAGGGGCGCGCAACGCTTAGAGCTAGCAGTTGCAGCGCCCAAAGGTAGCGCCGGCGGTAGGTGCACTCGGCGCCTGGAGTAAGTAGTAGTAGTGCCCGGAGTAGTGTGGCCCCCGCGCTTGTAGTAGACTCGAAGCGACTTCCGAGGTAGATGGAGGCTTGTAGGATTCCGGAGTGGCGCGGCCCGAGTTTGAAGAAGGCTTCGCCGAAGACTTCACGTGTAAATGGAGGCTTGCAGGATCCCGGGGCAGTGCGGCCCCGGGATAAGGCCTTTAGGAGATACTTCCAATTCGCGAACTGAAGCGAGACTGCCTTTCTTCACCGATTGTTCGGCTTTTATACCTTTCTAGAGAGAACGGAAAAATTATTTAAATTATACGCAAATTTTTTGTAAATGGTCAAGAGAAAAGAGGATTTATGTGGAATTTATCGAAATAGGAATAACAGATCGGTAGCAAATTTGAATATAATTACCATGGAAACGATATAAATAAGAAAGACAAAATATGTCAAATTTTTGTTTTTGGTTTATAATAAGAAAACGGTAAGATTTAAGTGGAAAATGAGATATTATTGATATAGGAAAAAAGGTAGCGCAACTGCCCACACAAAGTCCAAGATTGTAGAGTTACGGAAAACTAGCTAAAAGATCGAAAAAAGGTAGACTCCATTGACACCAATTTAAAAGTGCTGATAATGTGAAAATACGAAGTAGAAATGATTTGTTATTGTGTTCTTATGGTTTAAAATCGTTACAGGATCCTATGGAAATAAAGGTGATGTAAAATATCCAGTTTTGAGGTGAATGCAGAAAATCGAAACAGAATGGAAAAATGAATTTAAAATAATGTAAAATGATACGTGAGTAGCATAACACTACAACTATACGAACAATATATTTTTGTAATCGCGTTCTCGAAAACGGCCTTATTTCGATTAAATTTAGAATAACATAGGGGGTTTACGGGGGCGAAAAATCAATCTCAGGTCTCCCAAAATAAATCTAATTTATGGGAAAATTCGTTTCTGCCGTGATTTCACGCCCAAAGCAACATGAAAACTTTATTGGTAATTTCGCCATAAATATTTTCTCAATAGCCTAACCCTAATGGCCAGAGGTAAGTCTACCAGGCCGGAATGCGTGATTTCGAATCAAGAACAATTCGGGGACAGGTTTTACACTTTTTACTTTTTTGCCCCAAATGGTGGGGCCACAGCTGGGCAAAAAAAGTCATCAAATGTTTTCTTTGCGGGGCATCGTAATTTTTTGGCGCTACAAGTACTTTTTAACCATGAGGTCAAAGCTTTGTTGGTAGCGATCTTTAAAAATGTGTAAGCTCTTATTCAGCTAACTGCAAAGGAGTGGAACAATTTGCCAGCATCTGTCTTTCCGCCCGAATACAATCTGGGCGTCTTCAAGGAAAGATTAAATAGGCTTTTGTTACACTAAGACAGTGCGATTTACCATCTAGTTCTTCATCGCCACTTACCACCAGATGGGATTATGTCCAGCACAGGCTTACAATAAGTAAAAGAAAACATGTCAATAGTTATATGAGCGCGCCCCGAGTGATGGAGTGTGTGAATAATGCTAGCGATCTATTCGCCGAAATAGAGCGAGGCTAGCTGGTCAGTGAACTCTCAACGTTATACTAAATGAAAATATTGCAGAATAGACTACGTTTGTTAGATGGCATCCAGTTCCTTTCCTCGAAGATATGAAAGGACTTCAGGTTCGACATTTTTATTAGCGAATAATAAACACATCGCCTTTCAGAATTTCACTTTCTGACTTTCAAAAGACAACAAGTGTTAAGAACTTTTAGAGTAACAAGCAAATGCTTGTGTTAGAAATCGATCGACAAACGCTGACCCTTAAAAAGGTTTTCGCACAACTCAGCGACCTCTTCGAGAATTTCTCAGAGATGAGTGCCAGCGACCTCTTCGCAAATTTCTAAGAGATGAGTACCGGACCCGTAATGAGCCCCGCAACCACTTGTCCTTTCAGAACCCTCAATATACTTTGCCACGTTCTTTGTAGTCCCTTGGAAGAATGTTATTGCGGTTTTAGAATTTTTGTCATTATACTGCAAACACATTTTCAGTTATAAAAATATAAAAATAATTAAGAATACTGTTTAATACGTACTTACTCATTACTGTTATGTAATAAAGTTTCTTGCTAAGCGGTGGATGCAATGAACAGCTCTATGTACCGTATCTTATAATAAATAACCAGAGTTACCTATAGTTTAGCTTAACTTTCCAGACGTTGCAAATTTTGGATCACGTCCAAGTAAAGAATACACAAGATAAGTGCTCGAGCTTCGGATTTTAATACGTGTTAGAGTTAGGGTTTCACGATTCAGACAAGTTCATATTATGTAAATCTTCAGTAAGGAGCATTTAGTATTATAAAAAAGTGAAATCCTTGACAGAAGAGTAGTTTGTATTGAGGTATACAAAGAAAATATACCCGTGGCTTTTCCAGTCAGTCCGTTTCCATAACATCATATAAGGCATTGTTACTGACTAATAATAAAAATATAATGTAGTAAAATGTTTTTACTTAAAGTGATAGAGACAGCACGAAACTTAACGGCATTTTAAAATTGAGTAAGGTTTGAATATATATATATATATATATATATATATATATATATATATATATATATATATATATTCAAACCTTACTCAATTTTAAAATGTAATATATATATATAAATATATATATATATATATATATATATATATATATATATATATAACATTGAGCAACACGGGCCAAGGGCGGACCGGAGGGGAGTAGACATACGCTGGCGTTCTCCTATGTTAAAATACAAACAGTAAAGATTGTGTAAGAACCTCCGAAGGAGGCGGAGTTATAGCCGAAATAAAAATTTTTAAATTTTTGGTTTTTGGCCGTTTTGACCCCCTAGGTATGTAATGAGAACTTTTTGCCCCTATTCATGCTATTGGCTGTACGACATTGAATGAAGAAATACTTAACCATGTTCTGGAGCTAATGAAGGTACTAGTTAAAGAACCCCCAATATTATTAAAAGAAAAACAAAACTAAGTAACAGCAGTAGGGTCTATCTTTATTTCATTTCTATAACAATCTCATATAATGAGTCAGGTAAAAGTCCGCGATCTCCCTCATTTTGGGGACTACGACAGGATACATGTATAAAAAATATTACTGACATAATGTTTTTTATTTACTGCCGAGCACAATTATTTCAAGGAAGCTAGCGGAGATCGAGCACGAGTTGATGATAAGACCATAACTAAACTCGAGATTTTACCAATCGATTTTAGGGTTCCGTACCCGAAGGGCAACCAACGGGGCCCTATTACTAAGCCTCCACTGTCTGTCCGTCCGTCTGTCTGTCAGCGGACTGGTATCTCATGAAATATTAACAGAACGTGTACTTCTGTTGCCGCTATAACAAAAAATAAAAATAAAAATACTCTCCTACTAGAAACGTGTTTTTTTGGGCTGTATTTTTACCCGATCCTAATAATGGCAAATAGAAGACGCTTGAAATGCTCACAGATTTTGTTTTGCTATAATCGCTTAAAAATTATAATAAAATAAAAGTACATATAAATACATACATAGTGTTAAATCTTGTACGATGGTACGGAACCTTTCATGCGCTAATTCAGCTCGTACTTGGCCGGTTTTTTTATTATATTCTAGTATGTATTATATATAGCCTTGAAGATTAGACTTCTAAGATAAAAACTGACAGTTTTCAAAAACTTAACGGTCCTTATACCTAACTCGATTAAAAAATTATTTTATTGTGATCTTTTCAGGTAAATAGAAAAAGCTTCATTACCATCACCCAACCATCATTACGTATGTCGTAATCACCACGCTTGGGGGACTGAACGAATCGGTACCAACATAAGTGACTCAATTATTGTTTGTAATGAGACCAGGCTCACAGTGCGGAACATGGCGCATGTACGGCCAAGGCCCCTGCTACCTCCACCTCGCACTCTACGTCACACCGACACTACACTGTGTAGTTCGTTCAAGAGGCGCGTCTCCCCCATGTTTTTCATTAAGGGTTCTGAAGCAGTTTAAATTAAACACGTAGATTATACGGCTTGTATACACAAACGTTGTATACGTGGCAGAGCCGCCGCAGTTATATAATAGTACAAGCAGGAATGAGTTGGCTCGACCGGAGAAGGACCACGCTCCCACAGAATACTCCTATCTCGTGTTCACAACGGATGTAAGCCGCACAAGTGTACCTACTCTAAGAGGCTGTTCATGGTCACGGTGATGAGATTTTTTTAAATTTACCGCTTAAAAAGTTTACAGTTAGAATAGAATAGAAAATAATAGAATGTCATTTATTATGCCAGTTGTAGGTTTTAGAGATTTAACGTTATATACCAGTAATAAAATGTCACCACAAACTGCCTAAATTATGGTTAAGAATATTATTAACATTATGACATTTAAAACATTATGTCATTAATCATTAAATTAAATTAACAAACACGGACCATATATCATAACGTCATACAATGGAATAAAATTAACGTGTCAAAATACATTAAGTTACAGAAAGAGTTATGTAACAGTAAGCACTCCGCGTAGGATATCCGCAGTAGAACCAGAGTGACCGACATAGCCCAACGGATTAGTAAGCTGAAGTGGCAATGGGCCGGCCATATAGCTCGAAGAACCGACAACCGATGGGGAAGAAAGGTTCTCGAGTGGCAGCCTCGTACCGGTAGGCGAAGTGTAGGGCGTCCCCCCACGAGATGGAGTGACGACCTGGTAAGACATGCAGGAAGTCGATGGATGCAGGTGGCTCAGGACCGTGTTTTGTGGCATTCTTTGGGGGAGGCCTATGTTCAGCAGTGGACTTGTGAAGGGCTGTAATGATGATGAATGATGATGAAGCACTCCGCGTTAATCTCTCCCGCCTCTTACGACACCCACGGGATGATATGGGGCAGTGGATATTCTTACACCACCAATACACGACAAGAGTAAGCAATTATCATTAACAGAATTAGGCGTTATTATGCAGAAATCTATTGTATTAAAGATATTAAAAACTACTGACTACTTCACTTGAGGACGCCTCGTTTGAGACGAAACACATGGCATATTATCGACGGTGCTATGTCTTTTCTAGTGTTCGAACAAGGTAAGACACATCATTTTATTTATTACGCGGGTCTTAGCTAATTAATTTTTAACATTTTTAGTAGCGTATGACATGCGCAAAACGGCTGGCAACAATTGACTTTATAATAGTTCTCTCTTTAGACTCAGACCATATGCTAAAAACGATGATGATGATGATGATGATGATGATGATGATGAAGATAATGAAAAACTATTCGAAATTAAATAAATTGAAGAAAACCAGCAATTTTTTTCCAAACTAACAAGAAAAAATTTCAAGTAGCTTTATTATTATATTATAGCAGAAAATACACAAGTTAAAGTGGACATTGTCTTATATTATGGCAATATCAAGCGTGAAACCCGAGAGACAAGCCATTGGCACATTCCGACTAAATCCAACAATGAAGCCGTGCTCTTATCTCTTACTAAGGTCCAAGTTTTGACAGACAGCAGACTCGTACTTGGGTATGTAAACGGACAGATAAATCGTCTAGATCTTCATTTAGTAATATAGCATGTTCATATAATTATTTTGTCATTTTCTCTTACTTTCTGCCGCGAAATAGGTATGTCGCGATCGTGGAGCAGGAAGAATTTCAAATTATTGCAATGCATACAAATGTGAACTTTAAGAATTTGAGAATAAACGCGGTTTTCGAATCACAAATACTGTTGAAAAGGTCCTAAAACTATCTTAATAGCAATAGAAATAAAACTTTTTATGATGGGAATTAAGTTTAAAAATGCATAGCAATGAACAGAGAGCCAGTGCAGTAACAAGCTGTGAGGCTCAGTCCTCAGGAGTGACAACGCATTTGTAATAATTCTTTGTTTGAAGTTAGCTGCAGGTGTTCATGTGCTCCCAGTACCCACTTACCATCAGGTGGACTATGGATTCCTTTGTCACTTTTGTTTTAAAAAAAAAATATCATTACCGGACACAAGGACGCACGAATGCGTTTAGTTACACGCAATAAGCAATTTTTAAACGATTTCGTGGAATTTTATACACAATAAATTGTTTGGGCTAATTTATGAAAGATTGAGAAACTGGATTTTATTTGCACAAAAGAGTAAATATTGTTAGAGACAAACTTATTCCTCATTCCTCAGCATTTCGTTAATAAAATCATTGTCTTTCTTTCTTTCTGTTTCTTTCTGTTGTACGTTAAAAATGATAATGTGGTAAGATAAGTACACTGTGACATTAATTTGTAATAGGATATCATGATACTGCGAGACCAATGTTTGGGTGTTTTTGAATGAGAACTTTGTAATTTACTTAAGTTATCACATATTACTGTTCTTTTAGTTTCTACTAAAAATTAGTTACAATATTTTTTTTATTTTACATAATTTGTACGTAAGAATTGATAGCTTTTGATGCATAAAACCTAAACCAATGTAACAGAAACATATTAAGTTAAATAGCTCAACATGCTTGTAAATAAAAAAAAACATTAGTTATGATTATGAGTAAAAAAAAAGCACACACAGCAAATGAACATATACCTAGTACAGTACAGTAGCGATACATGTGCTACTTTATTATGTTTATGCGATAACGTCTTGTTGTGAAGTACTCCTTACATGATGTAAGTACGAAGAATAAACTTATAAATTATAATATTCAAAGGTTGGTTTATAACTAATGAACTATCTTAAGTAATTGATTATTTAAACGTAAAATTGACTGTGTAGTGACGGTGCAAGAATATCCACTGCCCCATATCGTGCCGTGGGTGTCGTACGAGCGGTACAAACCGACAGAGAGAAACAAACCAGGAGATGGGCAGCAGCGTCGTCCTATGTACTTTTTAATTATTACATTTACATTATTTTTCAATCAATCAATTTCAATCCTTAAAACAAAAGAATACAAAGGGCGCACTAAATTCCTTGAGGCGTTCTCTACCTAAAGACTGAGGTTGTGTACCCACTTTGCAAGCGTGGCAACGATGGCAAATATGCCTCCTATGAGTCAATTTATAGGGGATGATTATGTTCAGCAGTGGATTTTTGATAAGCTGTAACGGTAACGGAAAATTAATCAACGGCCAATTCAAACGATACCAAAGAAGTTAATTACGCCGGTATCTCCTTTGATCATTTGATATGCTATAGTCAGCTGTTTGTGTTCACTGACTTACATAGTAATTATTTATTCTGTGACAGTAATAAAGAGAATCGAGTAATGAACAGGAAGCGTCGATGTTTCTTGTCAGACGTGTTAACATCGCATACATATATCATCAAATATCCTAGTTTGGTGTATAAAATAAAAAAGAAACATTCAATAAAAGTATTAATTACATTTTGTCAATTCCACAAACAATATTAAATAGTGTCTGGTATCTGTGATTGATTCGCTAAGGTGCTTTATGTGGCCTATGAACTCAACCATAATATTTTTTATTAAATTTTACTTTGTAAATTATATGTGATTGCACGGTCTGAGACACTCGACACCCGTTCGTACCGAGAACAAAAGCGAAGCCGCCGTCAGATTTGCTGACATCTCGCCGCATCATTTCTCACTGACTAGTGACTAGTGACTAACGCGGTAAGATCATTTATCATCATCAGTCCTTGTAAGTACACTAATGAACACTGATTTCTCTCGTAGGAGCATTCCTCTTCTCCCTTTTTAAAAAACATTACACCCACAGTAGATTAATTCTCCTGTATCGTGCAGGCAGTTTACGTACATAAACACATTTGTGTACGTAAACTGCACAAGGACAATCATCCAAACCCGGAACAGTCAGTCTTGTAAGCTATACAAATACTAGATCCGTGCGGGATTCGAACCCTCGGGATTCTCTTAGGGTGCCACTACACGAAATTAAAGGCAACATTCAATATCCTCCCTTACTCACCGGTAAATAATAAAAAAATAAATTTACGTACATACTTTATATTTTGTGGTATACTTAAGATTATTCTGTTTTAGCCAACAGTAAACCCAGTACACGTACCTGAAACAACAAATATGTAATGATTAGTAATTTTCATACAAAATACAAGGTGAACGAGTTGAATGTAAATTCAAGAAAAACAACTTCCTTCTGCGTGAATCCCATATCTCTGGTGCCCTTTGACCTACAGGACCTAAATTCAAACTCGACCGAGCTACTACCTCAAGGTATCCACATACCAAATTTAAAGTCAATCGGTCCAGTGGAACGGAAGTTATCGTGTCGGCATACAGACTAACAGACTGCCAGCTAAAACCATTAACTTCCTTTCAATGCTACGCAGAAGGAAGTTAATAAAACAAGGAGTAAGTAATTTTACTTACTTGTTGTTACTTACATGCAAAATTGAAACTGTGTATCCAATTTTGCATGTCTAATACGACCCCCTTGAAAACTTAGAATCTTATCATGATTAAACATATATTAGAGTTCTTAAGTTGAAAGTGAAATCGTAATAAGTAATAGCTTGAAAACAAAGACCCCCCCATTGGCTCTAAAAGCACCTCAAATATCGGGAATTAAAAATACGTAAAATGAATTTAATTAAACGCGATAAAATCCGTAAAGTTATTCGTGTAAATACAAGAAATCATTATCAAAAACTTCATACTTTCTTGCCAGTTCATCTAAGATAAGCTCTTGTTTTTGCGAACCGGTCTAGATTGTGACGTTCACAAAAGGTTTAAACATATTATGCCTAAATTGAATATTGAATAGTTTAAATTTATAGCACAGAGAACAATAATATATAAAACTCTAGTAATAGCTTTATATAATATATAATAAAGGTCGTTGTCGAGAAAAACGGTCTGGTTGCGGTGGTGAGGTAATGCACTACATTTTTAGGATGTTAAATGGAAGACGACGAACACAAAGGGCATGGCAGTGCAAAAATAACAATGACCCCGATGCGGCCCCTTGTGCAAGCTCATAGGCGTGTGAAGCTGGAAGAGGGTCATCTCCAGCCCGCCCCACTCGACTCAATGGACTGCGAGGGCCTTTAGACTTAACGCCGTAACAAATTTAGTAGCACACGAGTGGCCGTTTCGTGGCCAAGGAAGGGATAAAAGGACGTTTCAAACATTTTAATAAAATCTATTTTTAATATTTTAGAGGTCATGTGCACATAATAAACTGCGAATAGTAAGTAAATTACTAACACAACAAAAACTTCACGTTTTAATTCACTAAATCGCGTTGGCCTTCCGTGTTTGAAAATGTTCTTTTGATATGTTACGATTATTTATTCTGTGCATTTGTTTGTTCTGTCCTTTTGGTCTAGTTTATAGAACATGTAACAAAATCCTGTTAATGTTACGACCACACTACTACAGTGATATGGTAACAAATATCGCCATAATTTTACGATGTCAATCAATATGGCATATGACGGTAGTCTATAGGTTCGGTGGCGGTCTTTTTCGCATATCAAAGGTGATAGATACCGCGGTACTTTTTGAGCATGTTTGTCATGAGTTTTGACATGAGCTCAACGGAAACGAACGGCTTCCTGTGTATTTTTATCATCCACCATCTTCTATTAAGTTTTAGTTCAGCTTTGTTAAAATTAAAATGTAAAAGATTCATGTAATAACTGACAGTCATAAAGTACAACTCCGCCGCTGCTTCAACCTCTATCTTTAAAAATGAAATTTTTTCCGCTTAATTCATTGCCATATCTTGGTAAACTCTTGTGTAACCACACTACTTCACGCGGTAATTTAGGTAGTGCGACCGTAACTTAAGTGCCAAATCACAATCAGTATTCAAACGCATTAGAAACAACTTTACTTCATGAAACTCAACCATAAAGAAAAATTAAATAAATTTTACTTTGTAAATTGTATGTGGTTGCAGGGTCTTTGACTGACCATACTCTTCTTTCCGTCCAATGCAGAGGTATAAAACCACATACAATTTGCAAATGATAATTTACTAAAAATAATTTAATTAAAATTTTTATGGTCGCTTTTTTCAAGTAAAGTTACGGGTACTACAGGGTTATTGTTACATGTCCAAATAAGAAAATTTAGAGTGATTTTTTAACGCTTTAGAAGAGAAAGACATTTAACCGCCACTATAATCTAGTTCATTGTAATATTATATGACTTTATCTTTATAATATACTTCTGTCTGTGTGTACGTTTTGTCACCCTATGTTATAAACATAGGGTGACAAACGAGCACACAGTCCACCTGATGATAAATGGATGCTGTGACCCATAGACATCTACATTTATCCTCAATTAACTGATTCGTGGCGGCGCCGGTTTTCGACAACTTTTAGCTGTGGCAAATATTTCGTGACACGCCTGTCATGTCAAGCGCCACAGCTAAGTAAAGTGGCACAATAGGCGTGTCATCAGCCATGTGTAAAAGTAATGTTCTTTTTTATGCTTTTTTCACTTGTTTATACCTAATTAAGTTTAGTTGACATAAAACATCAGTTGCAAACGGAAGGATACTTGTTTTTAGTGGGTAAATACGTGTTTTTCTACGTGTTTTCTTTGAAATTGAGAGTGACTTTTTTATGCAGAGGTTACAAACCTTTTGTACTATTTTTTGTTTTATAAAAAAATAATTTATATAAGTAGGTACAGCTAAATCTCCCTGGAAAACCTTGGTTTTTATTAAATTAAATTTTCATCTAATAATAACATTTGTAAATATCAAACAATGAAGAACCTTAATTTGGAAAAAAATAAGGTTTATGATTCATTGATATTTACAAATGTTAAATATTATTAAATGTTATACAGATGTAAAAGTAAAATCGATCTGAAAACGTCTAATTAGTAACAATAGCAAAACAAGTGTTTTCAAAAGGAAAAAAACACCGGCGCTATACGGCGGCGGATTGACAAAAGACAATTTATTAGCGAACTTTTTTTTATGCATAAACGGTTTCGAACTGTTTCAAGCAAAAATAAACCTTATACCATATCACAAGAGCGCACGGTACTTCGTAGATCTATTCAGCCATATGATAGTAATAAGACGGCAGTTCAACCATTTTAAGCAAAATTAAACAATAAGACAAACGCATTGTTTTTTTTAACAGGAGACTTGTTTTCCAGAAATTTATTTACAACTTGGGTTTGTGAGCGATCGCAATGAGTGCTATTATTTGTTACTTATTAGACTATTTTTCCACAACATGATTTAAAACCCACAAAGTAAAACTAGTACCATATACCTACACGTTAAAAAAAGGTTGTCAACCCCTAAAAATTTAAATTTTTTAAAATATCCAGAAACGAAGCTGCAGGCATGAACTACTTGCAAAATAATGTATATTTTGTTCTGGAATAATCTTCCAAAAAAGCAATTTGAGCGAGTTACTTGAGTAGTTGAGTAACGATTTTTAAAAAGACACGTCACCCTGGCGTGCCACCCGAACTGAACCGGTTAAGAGTCACCCCGAGGACTAAGATGAAATGCCTCGTTTCCAGTAAAAAGCGTCGCCGGTCCTCTATACTCACCATACGAAACACAGCAGCATTAAGCTGCTTTTTTACGCTGGTATTCTGTGAGAACGTGGTCGAGCCGACCCATTCGTGCTACAACCTAGCTGCAGCATGGCTCTACCATGTAAAAAATATGTACTCCACCTAAACGGCTGAACCGGTTTTGATGAAATTGTGTGTGTGTGTGTGATTGATTCGAGAATAGTTTAGATTTAGAACTGAACCCAGTAGATGGCGCTATTGTCGGGCTTCGTACCAAATTTCAAGATTCTGAGTTCACAGGAAGTACCCTGTAGGTTTTGATTCTCTAGCGAATGTCGAAAATTTGCGGCATAAACGGCTGTATCTTTTGATTGCGTTGGCTTAGAAGTTTGATTTTTTCACAGCTCCAAGGGACAGTAGTATATATATAGACTTGAGTATTTGATATGAATTTCAAGAAAAAGGGTCTTGACAGACAGACAGACGGACAACAACGTGATCCTATAAGGCTTCCGTTTTTTCCTTTTGAGGTACGGAACCCTAAAATCGAAAGTAAATAAAAAAAATAAAGTATAATCATATTCAAAACGTGTTTATTTACCAGTTTACATGTCGTTAGCTACAGTAGGTTTATCCACTATGATTTCTATCACCAACCATCCGTAACTGTGACATACATACAAAACAAAGCTTGTCCAACTGCCCTTCCCTTTTAAATGGCGTCAGTAAAACGATGAGGCGATAAAAACGTTCGTTTTAATTGCCATGGGTTCAGACTTCGGAACTAGTCACTTTCCCTTGCGAAAGTTGTCGATAAACGTAGAACAGCCTATTACCCGTATATTCCTATAAAATAAATATGTGCGCGCAGCAGCAAAGATTAACTTTCTGCAACTACCTACTACAAAATCCTACTTAATATTATAAACGTGAAAGTTTGTTATGGATGTTTTTTACTCTCTCAGGCAAAAACTACTAAATGGATTTTAATGAAACTTTACCATTATATACCTTATACATCAGAATAATACATAAGCTATAATTCATAAATATATTGTGTAAATTGGTCAAAATATAACGATACTTAAATGTTAAGTAAGTCGGAAAAAAATCAGTTATCTGCGAGCTATTTTAGCGTGCGGTGCAAAAACTGTAACTTACACAAATATATGTAAGGTATGGTCGAATTGTTTCTCCTAAATAGTTCTACAAAAAAAGTCCGCGTCACTAATATATCTATATTTTATGTGTAAGCCAAGGAGTAACTTAGGCTACTTTTATTCTAGGGTTTCGCGCAAAATAATCCCACGCGAGATAAATCTTATTACTTCAATCTTTAATATAGTATAGTGCGTTTGTCACTGAACTGCCCCTAAGCGCCTAAACCGATTTCGATGAAATTTTTTGTGTGTTGGAGCGAGTCCTTATTATAGAACTTCCTCTGTTATAAATAAAGTGTTTTAAATAAGGTCACCATCATCATTATCATCATTACCTCCCTTGGACGTGAACGTTACGTGGACTTGATCCACTGCTGAACAACCAAGGAATTGATTTAGAAAAAGTGCTGTTGAAAAATTATGCAGCTTGAAAATACTGTGCAAAATATTTCTGGTCAAGTAGTTACGAATTGAATACATGGGAAACTTTCTATGGCCATCGGCCACTCAAGCCCGTGTCATGTGCAACAAAAAGTGAAGGCAGGTTTCACTCTCACAGCTATCTGAGTCACAATATCGGAATCGTCTATCAAGGGCGTTTAAATATATCTACTTGTAATTATCTCTAATATTTCAACGTAAGAGGAAAATTTTGTTTGTCAGGCGTATTTTTAGATCACTATTTGTTTTTGTATTAAAGCCGCAATGCCTAAAAAGGATTAGTTATTAAATAATAATTTAGAAATTATAATTTTAAATTAAAAATAGATGCCGAGCGACTGTTCCCAAAGATTGAATTATAAATTATCATATCATTATTAATAATAATAAGTGTTTTACTATTGCAACATTTATTAATTAATATTTGGTTAAAAATCCATGCAAAGTACAACAAAAAAAAAATTCCCGTACCGGGAATCGAACCCGAGCCTCCTGGGTGAAAGCCAGGTATCCTAGCCACTAGACCATACGGGAGACGATATAAGTGATTGAACTTATTTAATAGTACATAACTTACATCGTACTATCTTAGAAAAATAATAATAATCCCACTAATCACTAGAAGAACCTAAATACAATTTTGTTTGTGTTTGAATCTCCGCCACGTCGTCATTATCAATAGGCTTTATGTATGAGTCATCGAATTCATAAACAAACAGCTTTGAGTGCAGATAATCCTTAACAATCTAAAACGTGACCACATTTGATCTATTTATAAATGACCACATTATATTATGTGGGCAACCGATGAAAGTTAGGTTGTTAGCTTGTGAGCACGATACTGGAATGAAAGGAATCGGGTCCGCGCTCCACTAATTTTATATAATACTAGTGAGCCGCCCTTACTTCGACTGGATGAAATCTATTAATGAGGCGCTATTTATCATAGACCATCTATTTTAACAATATTTTTTTTGAAAAAATTAATTTCAAGATGTTTGGATTAAATATATCCAAGATCACTCCTGGCGTTGCTCTCTATCTAATTGTGAAGTTTCACCACAGCGGGTTTACCCATTTCAAAGAATAGCTTGGACAGACAAATGAAATTTAAGTGTCTGTCTTTAATATTGAAATAACTGACTTCTATTTGTATCAAGGGTTATTTTCACGCTATTAAGAAATTTAGAACCATTTTTTAAGATACTGTTTGTTTTTCTGTCAGTCTATATAAAGATGACTGCCCCGCAGAACAACAGATAGACAGAAACTGTTGTTCCGAAGACAATAATTAGGGGATGAACCCATGTCTAATTATACTGTTAGTACAGTCCCGAGAACATTCTCTTTACAATTTTGGATGAGCTATTGAAAATACAGTGCGTATTAGGAATTTTCTAGCTGCTTGAACCAACACCTGCAGTCTTTGCTCCTATTTACGTTAACTATTATAATATTAAAAAATATTTTCAATAAAGAGTAAATATTATTTGTACAAGCATTTTATTTCGACAAATTACGCTAGTCATAAAAACACTGGCCATAAGACCAGGACAGTCATTGACATGCTTTCAAGTAGAATTGGATCCCCGTACCGTCCTCATCTGAACTACATTAGCCCTTAAAAAGGCCACAGCTGTTGACGGACCTCTTTCACAACAGGGAAGAAATAATACAGTTGAATAGGAAAGCGGCATGATTTTCGATTTATTTCAGTAAATTTACCAATTTGTTTTGTGTAACTTTGTTTAGGTTCTCTAAGCTTCTGCGATACGAGTACCTACGACCAAAACAAGGTCAATACAAACAAACTCTGTTACCATTCAAACTCGCACCTCGGCGGGTTTAAATGGGTGTTTTCTAAATAAATACACAGCAAGGCCAGTCAAAAGTTTCAGGAAGGCGGAAAGCACTCAATGAAATATAATGAGTGTGTACAAAAACGCTTCAGTTAGGGTTGTCACCCTTAATATCTAACGTAGTATCCTATGATAATATTACACTACTATATTTCTAGACCAAAATATGATCATCATATCATCATTCAGGTCACTCCTTAAAGCCAAGTCGTATTTAAGTATAAATATATATATCCTACTTACTTTTAGTACGTGCTATTATTATTTATTCTGTGCTTTTAAAATATTCTAATAAAAATTTCTGATTATTATGATAATGAAGTATGTATGAAATTTGGTTTTTCGAATATTTTTTATATGTACAGCGATCTTTTTAAGCCGTTGCAAACAACCGATACAGTGTCCACCGACGACGGCGGTTGACGACAGACTGAGTGAGCAGTCTATTTAGTAAAATAAATTAATACAAGGCTTGAAAATTTCGACATTTCGCAGCCGAAAAAAAATAATTATAACTAAACAAAACAAAATTAAACTGCCATTTACATTCTATGGCTTCCCACATGATAGATGAAGAGATAAAAAAATTGATTGAGTTAAACAACTGATTTTTTCAAAAGTTATCGTGTTTAATACTCCATGTAGACTTTAAGTTCAACAATCATTTATCTTTTTGACAATGTGCTTTTTATATCATTTCCATGTTCAATATGATTATTAGATACGATTTCATGCGACAAAACGTTAAAATCTTGATTTTTAGGCGCTAGTAGAACATACCTACGCGCTTTGCGCTTAAGGCATGCAATACAATAGGCGAAACTACCATATTTTAATAAGGAATGTTAATTAAGGCTCAGATAAAGCACCAGCAATATCTCTTTACAACATAAAGTATCAAATGAAACTACCACATTGAACGCTACAAAACACAGTCTGAGTCACCAGTAATTGTAACGTAACTTTTTCTATTAGAAAAAGTTGGCAACCTTAGATTCAATTCATTTGTATATAAAATGAAACCAGCCAACTTATTTGTGTTGTGTTTGTTTTTATTCACTGTATTGTAGGTACCTACAGCGTATAGAATACCATTAATATGCCGGTTACGTTTTACAACAATAAGTGTGTTATTTACTTTTTTTTTTTTATAAAAATTAATTGCCAAACAAACTTCCAGTCCATCTGATGGTAAGTGGCTTCTGCAGTCCATGAACACCTGCAGCCAATAAATGAATAAATAACGCTACACATGCATTGTCACCTCTGAGCACTAAGACGGAATGCCTCACAACTTGTTAGTATACTGACTCTCTCTATATTCTCCACCCTGCAGACCGGAACATGGCAGTAGAGGCACTGCTGTTTGGCGGCAGGAATAGGTAAGCGATGACAGAGAAGATAGCAGACGGACTCCAGGTAGGAAAAGGTCCTAGCACATAGTAGGTTGCATTGTTGTAGGATATAATATGAGATAAGTAAGAAGCTATTTTTATGTTAACTAGCGATCACGCACGGGTGATTTCTGCATCTCGACAGCAGCGCCACCTACCGGGTCCAATTGTGAATCTAAAGCATCCAGGTACCCACTCAAACGCACACAAAAAATTACAACAAAATCGTTAGAGCCGTTTTCGAGTTTTTACAACGTAAAATAGCAGCTAGGGCTGCTATGTTTCGTATGGTGAGTGTAGAGAACCGGAGACCCTTTTTACTGGCAACGAGGCATTCCATCTTTGTCCTCACGGGTAACAACGCATCTGCATTTTATATTCTTTATTGAGGATAGATGTAGATGTGTATGGGTCACAGTAACCGTGTGCTCGTTTGTCACCCTATTCCTATAAAAAAAAAAAACTAACGGACAGCATTTGAATTTTAGGGTTACCCGTTGGGTACCAACGGGTAACCAACGGGATCCTATTACTAAGCCTCTGCTGTCCGTCCGTCCGTCCGTCCGTTTATCAGTGAGCTGTATCTCAAGATTCGTAATAGGTAGACAGTTGAAACGGTCACAAAATATGTATTTCTGTTATCGCTGTAACAACAGATAATAAAAATTAAATTAAATTAAAAATTACAAGGCGCTCCATTACTAGAAACGAGTATTACGACGGTACGGAACCTTTCATGCGCGAGCCCGACTAGCACTTGGTCGTTTTTTTTTTTTAAATTTAACCGGTCATTTCAAACTCTAGATAAATTAATTATGTACTTATTTCAATGTTCCTAACCAGATTAGCATAACTCGGTAGCCGCGCCTTGTTTTAAAAGTATTGCATTCCGAGGTCTTTACATAAAATACGATCGAAGGATTCGAACTAGTCATGCGTCCGGTCACTATCTGCCCCGCGCACGGTATCTTGAGCCTTGTGTCATTACGTGTATAGTAGTGTTGAGTATGCGAGAGATGCTATGAGTCACTGACTCAGAAGTCACTGACGCCATTTCGGTAAAATATCCGCCGAGTTACCGCTCATTGGCTTCGTCAGTAACCCGGTGAACTAGATAGTGCGAGACTAAACCACTTTGATCCAACACAATAAAACTGAAGCTTTTCGGAGTTTACGTGTAGTCACCTTTACTGCTTTTGAATGTAGAGTGTTAACAAAACGATCATGAGATATGACTATCCTAGTAAGAACACTAGGTAGATTGCCTCATGTGGAGGGGTGGGGGGATATTTGTCTTAGTTGCCACGCTTGGCAAGTGGGTTGGTAACCGCAGTTTATTTTTTATTTTTAGTGTCATTATTAGGAAAACGCTGCTGCCCATCTGCTGATTTGTTTCCCTCTGTCTTCCCTTACTACATCCACGGGATGATATAGAGTCAATTTAATACGTCTGCAAATTTTCAGAATATTCCTACCTACGTCCGGAAGTGCAATGAACACTGAATTTAAAAAAATCCATAACGATCATACATACAGGTCAAGAGCTAAAACTGAAAATAGCAGAGCATACGCGGAAGCACCTGTTACCTCTTAGCACTAGAAAGGTGATAAAGGCCCTTGCTCTGTTTGCGCAACTGCTTGCGGTCACAGTCAACGTCCACGCGACGTGACTCGGGTGACAACTTATTCAAACGACAATTTTACATTCCATCTACTGCACTAGTTTAATCGTTGTAAATTCTATTTTATAAAACGGGAACGACGTACATTTAACTATATCAGCGGCGCAGTTAACGACAATTAACGTTTAATTAGTCAACGTCCAGATGTCGGGATGTAATTTCAACATAAGGATGCGGCGAGACAGCACTTCATGAAGTACAATTAATATAAACAAGCGATCCGCGCTCGGTTCGCACGGGTGATTTCTGAATCTCGACATCAGTGCTACCTATCGGATCCAAATGTGAATCTAAACCATCCAAAAACCTTCTCAAGCATACACCAAAAATTAAGATGTTCAAACCATTTCGAGATATCTCTTTTTAAAGTTCAAGATGTCAAACAGTCAAAAATCCGTTTTGGATAGGACTTATATAAAATCCGTTTTTAGTGAGTGTTTACAATGAGATAGGAGTATACAAGTACATATACACAACGTCAAATTTCAAGCAAATCGGGCGTATGGTTTTGGTGATCTCGTGATGAGTGAGCGAGTCAGTGTAGTAATTAGTAAACAGATAGTTTTAGTAAAAGAAGTGATATACATTCTGTAAACACTAGGAACAAACACAAGCTAGTGATACCAGTTTCTCGACTCCACAGAGTCAGTAATTCATTCTTGGGGCAATGTATACGCTATTACAACAAGGTCCCGGAAAGTGTACAGGTTCTCTCTATTACCAAGTTTAAATGTTTTATTAAGCTGAAACTGTATAAAAAGGGTATTATAGTATAAATGAATACATGGTTGATAATAACCCCTGGGAATGAGGTGGTCGCTTCCAAGCAGTTTCTAAAATAAATTTTGTAAATAGTTCGTAATCATTTATATTGTAAAATTTATTTTTAAAAAAAGTCCCGCTGGGTTTCTTGCTGGTTCTTCCCAGGACAGAGGGTTTTTTTTCGAATCAGTGGTAAAGTAAAAAATGACTTTCAATAAGAATTACACGTGTAATGTATATTGAATAAAAAATATTCTATTCTATTCTATAAAAGTAAAACATACAAGTTATGATATTTGGATATGTAACACACCGTATTACGCGGCAACCCCTTCCCCTTCCAAGTAGCTGTTCCTTTCTGAAGAGTAAAGAGATCCAGGGTAATTACAGACATTCCATCTTAGTCTTTAGATTCCGAAGTGGCAACGCGAAGTTGGCTGCAAGGTATCCATGGACTGCAGTATCAGGTGAACTGTAGCAGTTCGTTTCTCACTTCAGCTTTATTAAGAAAATATTGAAGGACTGCAAGTTATTAAGATGTTTCCGAATTGATTTTGTTATTGCATTTATTTCCTCATATTACTTCTGTTGGCATTTATCTTGTACAGAAGACTTATTTTACTGATACATATAACCAGGCGTTCCATCTTAGGTGTCCAAAAGCAATCATTTTTTTTAATGATCGTAGTTTAATATTAATGCAATAAACGCCCGCTTTGTTCGAGTGAGGGGATTCGGGGTTGGTTTCATAATACAAAAGACTATCAGAGCCAAGAGTCCACTAACAGTATACTCGTAGCAATATCAATAATCAGGTATCAGTCTAGTCTACAGCACAAAATAATATTAGTATTTTTATCTAGCTTAATTAAAACTTTAAATATGCTTAACATTACTATCAGATGTTTTATGACCGCTGCTTCTATACAAATATTTAAAATTGAAGTGTCTGTCTGTGATATTAAATAACTGGCTTCTATTAAGCTTACGGGGTTATTTGAATGTTATTGAGACTTTTTTGTAGTTTTTTTGTGTCCGTGCTAATGTTCGGAATGGTTAAACCGATTATGGTGAAAATTTACGAACAGATAGACAGCAGTTCCAAGAGGGATCTAGGCCGTATTTTATTTTAAATAAATGAAGTTTTTATTCATGAAGAAACGAAAAATTGATAATATAAACGGTCTTTCATTATCATTAATAGATACTATTCAGGCGAAGTCGCTCCGGGTCGCTAGTTAATGTCTATAAAACTAACATGTTAGGCAATACAATAATCAATAGATGCCTCTTCCAACTACATCTGAGTAAACTTGCACAATGCGCGAACAAAATGATTTATAATAGTCGTTCGGTTTAACTGGTGTTGTTAACGAGATGAAACGAGTTGAGCAAGAGCGAGCGCGACCCACTTGCAGCGGACGCCGCTTCATCTGCTCACATAATTACAATAAGAACGCTTCACGTCATGCCATGTACTGCGAAGTCTCTCACCACATGGTAGGGGGGTCACGTTGCGGCTATATTATAGTTGTAGCAAGAATGAGTCGGCTTGACCAGGGAAGGACAACTTAGGTACACTAGGTACACACAGGTAGCATATATATACAATATTATAAAATAATAAAAATATTGGTAAATCCCATTGGGCATACCTTAAGCGCATTAAAAAAATTACGTATAACATGATTATACGGAATTTTTAAAGTAGTTTAAATACATTTCGACAGCGTTATCGGCTTCAACACCCTCTAAAACCATGAAAATGACACCCATGATGAAAAAATTGATACCAATTGCAGCCGCCATCTTGGATTTACATTTCGACAGCACTATCGGCTTCAACACCCTCGAAAACCATGAAAATGACACCCAAGATGAAAAAATTGGTACCTACTTCAGCCGCCATTTTGGATTTATGTTGTATAAGAAAGGTGAAAAAGAGGATGTCAATAATTACAGACCCATTGCATTAATATCAATTTTTTCCAAAATATTCGAAAAGTGTATGTTTTTGCGTCTCACTGAATACTGTAATAAGACTAGTATCATCAGTCCACACCAATTTGGTTTTCAGAAAAACAAATCCACTTCTTTGGCCACTTATACATTAATAAAATCCATCTTAGTAAGTGTAAATAGTTCATATCTAACCACTGTATTGTTTTTTGACCTAAGTAAAGCTTTCGACTTCGTTGACCATAAAAGTCGTCTTAAAAAATTGGAAAATATGGGCATTCGAGGGATTCCTTTGCAGTGGTTTGAGTCTTATTTGACAAACAGAAGACAAAAAGTCGAAATCAAAAACCTAAATAACCAGAATGAACTGACTTCTTATTATTCTCATTTTAGGAACAACTATTTTGGCGTCCCACAAGGAAGCATTCTTGGGCCTTTGCTTTTATTTTATATATAAATGATATTCCAAATGTAACTAAATTCAAATGTACCATGTTTGCAGACAATATTGTAATAACAATTAGTACTAACCCAAGCAAACATTCATTCACAAAACATGAATCTGACATAAATACATATATACAATGACATAGTAGGGGATAACCATGATATAGTATTATTTGCAGATGACACTTCTTTAATTTTCAAATTAAGTCGACAGTTACTAAAATATGACGAAGTAAATAATGCTATATCTAAATTAGTAAATTAGTTCGATGTTAATAATTTGCATTTAAATGGCACTAAAACAAAATGTATGAAATTCGTGACTCCAAATGTCAAACAATTAAATACTAATGTAATTTTAAATGGGGAGAAACTGAGTCTTGTAGATACCACCATTTTTCTTGGAATCACACTAGACGCGAAGCTTCAATGGAGCCCCCATATATCAAAACTAGCAAGCAGACTTAGTTCTGCAGCATATGCTGTAAAAAAGATTAGAAGTCTAACCAGTGTTGAAACAGCTAGACTAGTTTACTTCAGCTGCTTCCATAGCATAATGTCGTATGGTATTTTGCTATGGGGACACGCAGCTGACACTGAAATTATATTTGTTTTGCAGAAGAGGGCCATAAGAGCAATTTATGATTTAAAGCCTAAAGAGTCGCTGCGACAAAAATTTAAGGAAATTAATATATTAACTTTGGCCTCTCAATACATTTATGAAAATGTAATGTACGTACACAAAAATAAAAGTAGTTTTACAAAAATAAGTGATATTCATTCTGTAAATACTAGGAACAGACACAAGCTAGTAGTACCAGTTACTCGACTCCATCGAGTCAGTAATTCATTCTTGGGGCGATGTATACGCTTTTAGAACAAAATTCCAGAAAATATACAAAGTTTGGCCTGTTCAAAGTTCAAAAACTTTATTAAACTAAGTTTGTATAAAAAGGGTTATTATAATATTAAGGAATTTATGGATGATAATAACCCCTGGAAATGAGGTGATCGCTACCAAGCTATTTCTAATTTGTTGTGTTGTTAATTTGTGTAACATCATGATTGTAAGCTGTTATTTAAAAAAAAGTCCCGCTGGGTTTCTTGCTGGTTCTTCCCAGGACAGAGGTTTTTTCCGAACCAGTGGTAATCAAACAAAAGAGTGACTTTCAATAAGTATTATTTATAATCTATATTGAATAAAAAAGTTTCTGTTTCTGTTTCTGTTTCAAAATGACGCTATAAAATCAGTAATAGAATGGTTAAATCTACATTAAATTTGACAACTTGAAAACTAATAAGCTTGACATATATCACAACGAAACCAAAATCGAAGAAATGACGCAAACAAAATTTCTTGGCTTAGTAATTGATAGAAACCTTAACTGGGAGTCACATATGAAATCAGTGTGTGATAAAATAAATAAATTTGTATATACTTTAAGGTATATTAGAAGAGTCACGAACATAAATACTGCCCTGTCAGTGTATCACGCTTATGTAGTTTCTATTCTGCGTTACATGCTAATTATCTGGGGAAAGGGTTCTCAGTTAAATAAAGTTTTTATCACACAAAAAAAATGTTTACGAGCACTAACTCTAAAAGCGCCATTTCATTCATGTAGACCTTTATTCAAAAAGCTTAAGTTACTGACATTGTCATCGCTCTACATTTATGAAATATGTTTGTTCGTCAAACAACACAACCATCTTTTTACTAAAGCTAAAAATATATCTTCTCGAAGCAACAGATACCCTGAAAAGCTTGTAATTGACACACTTCCTAGATTATCTAAATATTATAAAAGCTGTCTATACATGTGTGTCAAAATATATAATAAAATTCCTCAGCATATTAAAGCACTATCTTTCTTAGGATTTAGAAAAGGCCTCTATGATCTTCTCGCAGAAAGAACTTTTTATAGCGTCAAAGAATTCCTAGATTATAAATTTGACAAATGATACCACTACGATTTCACAAATCATGGACATTTTTATTTTGTTTAATAATAATTAACCATTATTTTGACATTTTATTCCATTTAGTAATAATTAATAATTGTCTGATATTTCTATTATATTTAATAATAATTAATAATTATGTAATGAGTAGTTATGTATAAATTTTAATTTCAATGTATCTTTTAATATTTTGTAATTAATAAGTAACTGAATTAGCCACAGACTTAAATTTGATATTTGTATGCCTCTATGTAAGCGGTGAAACATGTTTGGCCTCAAGTATATGTAATTAACACCTGTATTTACCATGTTTGATGCAAATAAAAGTTATGAATCTTGAATTGACATTTCGACACCACTATCGGCATCAGCACCCTCGAAAACCATGAAAATGACACCCATGATGAAAAAATTTATATCTATTGCAGCCGCCATCTTGGATTTACATTTCGACAGCACTATCGGCTTCAACACCCTCGAAAACCATGAAAATGACACCCATGATGAAAAAATTGGTACCTACTTCAGCCGCCATCTTGGATTTACATTTTGACAGCACTATCGGCTTCAACACCCTCGAAACCCATAAAAATGACACCCATGATAAAAAAATTGATACATATTGCAGCCGCGACCTTCAATTTACATTTCGACAACCCTATCGGCTTCAACTCTCTTGAAAACGATGAAAATGACACCCATGATGAAAAAATTGATACCTATTGCACCCGCCATCTTGGATTTACATTTCGACAGCACTATCGGCTTCAACACCACAGTTTGTACAGCGATCTTTTTGAGCCGCTGCAAACAACCGAAACAATGTCCACCCACGACGGCGACTGAAGCCGAACCAATATAATGTACTCTGTGAGCCAAACTAAACTATTCTGTGGCTGTAGCTCCCCATTTACAGAAATAATTTACATACAAGGCTACCAAATCAACGAAAATTTCGCCATTTTGAAGCCGAAAAAAATTAATTATAGCTAAACAAAACAAAATTACACTGCCATTTACATTCAGTGGCTTCCCACATGATAGATGAAGAGATTAAAAAATAGACTAGAGTTAAACAATTGATATTTTAAAAAGTTATCGTGTTTACAAGCCCGCAAGACTTGATAAATCCACACCATAAGCCACTAAAACCCATTTTTTTACTATAAAAATAGCAATTAATCGATTAAAAAAAAATTAATAAGTTCAACAATCATTTATCTTTCTAACAATGTGCTTTTTATATCATTTATATGTATAATATGATTGCTAGATACGATTTTATTCAATAAAACGTTGGAATCATAATTTTTAGGCGGTAGTAGAACATACCTTGCGCTTTCGCTTAAGGTATGCAATAAAATCTATTGTTGATTCTTTTGTACATTCCGAAAAATTGAACTAATGATTTCTTATACTTACGCGAATATTGATGAATTTATCTATAGACTGCAAAAATGAGCCGGTACTCAATTCGACTGTATTTTTTTTATGTGAGTTACATTATAACTTTTCACTGGGTGAACTGATTTCACACGTGGGCCCATATAAAATTGATCAAGGTCTGGCCAATAGTTTTTGAGTTATTCTTAATAATTTATATTGAAGTCGGTTGTTGTTCATCTGTCAGAGTTTGAAAAAATCCCTAAGATACATTTTACATGTCGAGGTGAATGGATGACGACGCCGTCATACGGCAGTTTTATTGGTCTTTATTTTACTTAATATTTATGAATATCTACTACTTAATATCGTTCCGTGGGTGTTGTAAAAGGAGGCAAAGGGAAACAAACCAGGAGTAGAGCAGCAGTATATTGCTAATAACAATTTAAAAATTAAATAAGTGCGGTTGCCAAGCCGCCTGCCGAGCGTTGCGACTACGGCAAATATCCCCCCTACGAGGCAATCTATGGGAAGGCCTGTGTTCAGTTCAGCAGTGGACTTTGAATAGGTTGTAACGATAACGGTACTATTTTTCCAGCTGAGTTGGATCGACACGTGACGTAATCAGGTGACGCGTGCACTCCACGGAATCTCTTGCGGTCTTCCACTAAGCAGCTTATGGTATGGATAATCTGCATGCCTCAATCGACCTCACGTATTACTTACTCATTGTAATAACAATTACATTTAACATTGTATGTTGACAACAAATAAGCCTATAATATTTGCCTTTTAAGTGGAACTAATGGCAATGGGCCGGCCATATAGCTAAAAGAACCGACAATCGATGAGGAAAAAAGGTTCTCGAGTGACAGCCTCATATCGTTAGGCGAAGTATATATAGTATAAGTGATTCTTAATTGAGGATTCATGTAGATGTACATGGGCCACAGCAGCACCATTACCGTCAGATGGACTATGTGCTCGTTTGTCACCCTTATTCTAGAAAAAATGACGCGGCTAAATGTTTTTTTTTTCAGAGCTAAAGTACTACAACATCGGATATAAACTATACGTATCAGCTGATGCTGCTATGAGGAAGTACCATAAGCTCGTTACGCTAATGTGATTACCCGGTCGCCGCTCGATGCTTGTTCGCGACCAGCATGTTATTTATTGTGTCAGCTATTTCAGAGGATTAAGCAGAACTCTTAGAACAGTGCTAGTGGTGATGTAAGAATATTCAATCACTACCCATACCATGCCGTGAGTGTCGTAAAAGGCGACAGAGGGGTACAAACCAGGCTATCTGGCGTTGCCAACCTGCTTGTCAAAGGTGGCAACTATGGCAAATATCCCCCCTATGAGTCAATCAATGGAGGAGACCTTTGTTCAGTAGTGGACTTTTAATATTCTGTAACGGTAACAACTGCATCTATACAAATAAATAAAATGGAAGTGTCTGTTTGTAATATAAATGTATACCATATGAAATTATATACGGTACTAATAACAAAAATACAATTTTTAAAGTTTTTGTCTGTCTGTCTGTCCGTCCTTCTATCTGTCTATTTGTTCCGGTTAATCTCCGAAACGGCATGTCCGATTTTGACAGGATTTTCACTGGCAGATAGCTTATGTCACATGGAGTAACTTAGGTTACTTTTATTTGAGAAAAAGAATTAGGGTTCCGCGCAAAAAAAATTAAAACCCTAAATAACACGCGGGCGAAGTCGCGAGGAACAGCTAGTTGTTTTATAAAGAACATCACAATGTTATGTTCGTGGTTTAGAAGTTTCGTAGCGTATTTTCAAAGTTAAAAAAAATAATGTGCGAGCATCTTATAAGTAGCGGCCCGCCCTAGCTTAGCCTGGGTGGAATCTATTAATGTGGCGTTATTAAGGTAATTTTCAAAGATCATTTATTTCACCTAAACCATTTTTAAATAAAAAATAAACTCTAAGTTTCTCGGATAAAGTATAGTCTAGATCACTACTGCCATTGCCCTCTATCTGTTTGTGAAGTTTTGTAACAATTGCTTCACACCAAGATTAGCCTGGACAGACAGACAGGTAAACAAAAATTTTTACTCAGAATATACCCTTCCAGCTCAATAAAAGGCAGTTATTTCGATATTAAAAACAAATATTTCAATTTTATTTATGTAATAGGGGTGTATGCAACCAAAATGATAACTTTTAAATACAAAATTGTGTACACTATCATATCAGCAAAACAAATCGACTATAACCTATGAGTCAAGTCTTATCAGTTATCAAATACTGTTGATGTTTAAACATAATACAAAACGACACTCACTTATTTCCTGTACAAAGATAACTGTTTAAGAGCTCGTTATCAATCAGCGATAGTTCTCTGAACTAGTTTATTAACGAGTGTTATTATAACTTATTAGATCACAAGACAATAATAGCAAAATAAAAATAATATTATGTATTGGATTGAATTTATTTCAAACCGGGGCAGGTCGCTAGTCGCAAATAAATTCAATCCAACACTAAGGTCATTCAATTATCGGTGTACATGTACAAATGTGTCGCTCCCCCCCGGCGGTGGAGTCCAATTGATTCGACCTCCGCTCCCCTCGCCAAGCTGCCGCGCTCGCAACCAACCAACCGGCGCGACACACATGTCATTCGCGAAATTGAATTCATTTCCCCATCGCCGTTTGTATTTGTTGATATGTACTTACAGAGAAAACGGTTCTGTTAACGAATTCTGTTAAAAAATATTTCAATTCAAATTCAAATTCTATATATATATATATATATATATATATATATATATATATATATATATATGTATATATATCTGATTCTATAGTTTATAAATGAAGATCGTGTACAACAAACAAAACCAAATATATGATATCCTAAGAATCGTAATATCGATTAATTTATCTTTAAAGAATAACATACATATGTTTATAGGGTGCCAAGCGAGCTTATAGTCCAACTTGGTAAGTGGATTCTGTGGCCCATAGACATTTATCCTAAAGCCGCGTATCCAACAAAAATGTTGACAACAGTTATGTTTACAACTGTTTCCAACAAGCGTCTCCACCGAGGGAACAAATGTTGGCAACAAGCGTATTCCTTTGATGTTGCCGCCGAAAATGGAAACAAGTTTTGTTGGCAACTGTTGTGTTGGCAACAAAACTTTCGTGGAGACGCGGCTTAAGATTAAGAATCAAAATGCAGACGCCGTGTCACCCCTGAGGACTGAGATGGAATGCCCACATCCTGTAGTTATACTGGCTCTGTATAACCTTCACGCTGTAACACAGCAGTGCAAGCCCTGCTATTTGATGCCAAAATAAGTAAGAGGATGGTACTTGCCCAGACTAACTCCTGGCCGGAAAAAAAGACTTACCACTTAGCGACACGTAGTAAAAGAAATGTTTTGATACGTATTATTTATAACTCGAGTTTGCCGATTTTTGCATTTAGTTTTTTAATTTTAACATTTCTTTAATTTCGCAAAGTATGCGACGCAACAAAACTTTGTAGGGCATACATACATTACATAGCATTTATATCGTTAAAGTTTTTTTCAAAGATTGGCATTTAATCTCTTATTACAAGATACAATTTACAAACTATTTTCTCCCCGAGCTTTAATGACCAAAGAATAGAATCAAATAGAATATTAGAAGTATTTTTATTTATTATACATTACAAGAATACTTATTGAGAGAGTCATTTAAGTTTTTACATAAAAGCTTGTTCAGCAAAAACCTCTGTCATGGTAAAGAGAACCTGAAAGAAACCCAGCAGCCTTTCTTTAAGTAGAATTAATTAAATTACAATGAATACAAAGATTTATCTGATTTGTATTTACGAGTAAACTTTTAGGTAAAATAGTAAGAGATTACGAATTGCGTTCAAACATCAATCAGGGGCTGAGAGAAAATGGCGGGAACGTCATTGCCCCGTGGCCCGGGTGCCAGAACGCGAAGGAGGTCGAGGCATTCCGCAATGCAGCGCGACCCAGTTCGTACAACCTGGCGCTGGCAAACATTTATTTAAAGGGACATCTCACTAGCAAAAATGCATCGCAATATGGCAATAATACGAAGGGATAATCATGAACTACAACTGGTTAGCGAACCTAATATCAATGAAGCAATTAAGTCTGCGAGCGATGACAGTGCATCGGGTCGCGAAGAGAACGTAGTGATGAACAGGTGTGGACAACAGAAGATCTCCTTAAACTCTGAACAATAACTGAACGAGACAACGACAAACACAGCACAGTCTTTGATGTCAGGACCTGGGGCCAAGGCTCACTTGGTTTTTTCAAAATTTGTGTCTGATACACAGGGTTATTTTTCAAGGAGTAGCCAGTTTTTATTTAAGTTATAAATAATGATACACCATTATTGCAGTTTTTGAAAATACGAGTAAATAAGGCTTCTACTTTTATTTGAAATTATCCCAAATTGAATGTGATTTATGGGCCAACAAAGTTTTTGCTTACCGATCGACCCTTACAGATTAATAGTCACGTCAAATCATTTTAATCAGTTTTTACCAATTTTAAATCTACAAAGAGGGGTGGTTAGATTAAACAAACAAAACAAATATAACCGAATCAAGTACTAGGCCAGCAGGGACCAAAAGGAGCAAAACATAGAAGAATGTCAAGGCAGCCGACGACCAGCCGGCAGCGAGTAGCGGCATGCGAAAGAGGTCGCCTGTTTAGGGATGATCGATATATTATATAAAATATCGATGTTAAGTCCTCGAAAACATACACACATTGATGTTACGAGAATAATATCGCAACATTGATTAGCTCTAGGCTCATTAGGATTCAAAGTGGAAGAAAGTAATCATTAAACAAAGTTGCTTTTTTTGCAGTGTACCCAATAACTACTGGGAATATTTTTTTTTTCTAGTTTACGTAATAAATACATTTACTAAATAAAATAAACCTAGGATGTTTATGTTGCAACTCAAAAATCGATGTTTACAGACATGGATACTTTTGAATCGATGTATTTCTAATATCGATCATCTTAATGTCGTGCCTGCTCCCGCAATGCAGCGACCCAGATCTGTGCTCCGCTCCGGGCCGCCCTGCAGCGACTAATGGGCTAGCCATTATTGTTTGCCCGGAAGCAAATTACTCTGTATTTATACAGAGACAGCGTTTCCTTTCATCTGCCTGTCGCTTTCGTCTTGTTGTCACACAAATCGCCTGATTGCCAAGACTTGTTTGTAAAAATTCCATTCAGATGGTGCGCCCTATTCAACTTGTTTACAAGTGGGACATATGGACAGAAAATATTATTTTAATGTTGACAATGGTATAAACAGTAAGTTTTTATTTAAAATATTTGTGAAGTACGTTTTACGTGGTAGAGCCATGCTGCAGCTGTATTGTGGTTGTAGCACAAATGGATCGGCTAGACCGGGGAAGGAGCACGCTCTCACAGAATACCAGCGTAAAATAGCAGCTTAACGCTATTTTACGCTGTTTCGTATGGTGAGTGTAGAGAACCGGAGACCCTTTTTACTGAAAACGAGGCATCCATCTTAGACCTGAGGGGTTATAACGCATCTGCATTTTGATTTCTGATCGAGGATAGATGTATATGTCTATGGGTCACAGGATCCATTTACCAGCAGGTGGACTAAAAAAAGTACATGTTGTAAGTTTATAAAAAAAAAAGTTGATACCTTAGGATCGTTCGTCATAGTGCACGAGGAATTCTCTAACAATTACTGATAACGTCTTGAACTTAACTTAGGCACGCACGTTGACATTGGATAGGAAAATGTGAACATAATGATGTCATTTAACAGTCAATGGTATTGTCTTAAAATTTGTTATGTTGATGGTTAATGAGGAAAGTAATCATAAATGACTATGTACTCAGGATCGACCCCTAATGACGGAACATCTTAATGGTAACTAATATCAACTTGCACGTGTACCTTGAGGTTGAAAAAAGGTTAATACAATAAAATATTTTAGGCGTGAAAAAAAAACAAATGTTTGCCTTTATATCTCCTAACGCATTATGTCCTTCAAGAAATAAGAATTCGTCTGGTGTTGGAGATGTTCTATAAACAAGTGTTAAAATTAAAAATTTTGTACAACCGATTTCAATATAAATTATTAAGGCTTACTCAAAAACTACTGGTCAGACCTTGATGAGATTTATAGGGGACCACATGAGAAGCACCAGCTTTCAAATAGAAAAATAATCATCGATATCGGTATACCCTTTTCCTTGTAGGTCACTTTCCTTAAAAAAGAAAATTTTGTACCGCCAATTAACTTACAAATTAATCTATACAAATAAATAAAATTGAAGTGTCTGTTTGTAATATCAAAATACCAGCTTTTTACTAAATGCATATGAAAGTATATACGGTACTAATAATAACAAAAACACAACTTTTAAAATTTTTGTCTGTCGGTCGGTCTGGCTGTCTGTCTGTTTGTTCCGGCTAATCTCCGAAACGGCTGGACCCATTTCGACGGGACTTTCACTGGCAGATAGCTTATGTTATAAGGAGTAACTTAGGCTACTTATATTTTAGAAAAAGATTTAGGGTTCCACGCAACATAATTAAAACCCTAAATTACACGCGGGCGTAGTCGCGGAGAACAGCTAGTTGGATTATAAGATTGCGCTTGGGCCGCGGCCACAGCTCGGGACACGTCCGTGCGGCCCCCGACAGCAAACCTATTTGCATTTTCTGTTAAAACCCAACGTTACCATTACATATCACGAAAACCACGTCAAAGCCGAAACAGATAGACTAATAGCTAGATCTGGGTCACAAGATAAACAAAATGTGTCAATTTTGTGAGCCAGCAGAAATTATTCTGATAAAACGAATAGGCTCTTGGTGATCAGGACATCTATAGGCAAAAGACGGTGGTCCTCAATATCGCTAGTGTGATTATACCTAGAATCGTGTCCCTTTTACAGGTACTTTCCCATTTCCTCCAATACTCGGTCGTTTAGACCTACATACATGGATGGGTTAAATGTGACAAATAAATAATTAATTTATTAATAACCTTTTAGATTATTATGTACATAAAGACAGGACTTTATCTTACTTAACATTAAGTTTTATTTCCTACCGACTTCATAAAGGAGGAGGTATTCAATTCTATTGTACCTATGGTTTTCATTTATTTATATGTGTGTTACGTCATAGCTTTTTTTCTTGGTGATCCGATTTCCATGATTTTTTTTTATTTAAAAATTTGATCAAGGTCTGACCAGTAGTTTTTGAGTTATCCTCTATAATTTATATTGAAGTCGGTTGTATTTTTTTTTAATTTTACCACTTGTAACCTTTTGTACGTACACCTAACACAATGTTAAAACTATCGTGGTGACATTAACAGTTTTATTATTATACGTACTTCAATTTAGGATACTTATAATGCGAAAAAAAGTATCTGGCAATATTCCAAATAACGATATCGAGCAACATCTCGAGCGCAAATTGCTTAATGATTGAATCAAATAATCCCGTAATCACTATAGTGCAAAATCGAAAGCTACTGCGTGGATTTGTTCTTGGTGCTTCTACCATTTTATCTATTACATCAAATTCCACTGCTGAAAATAGGTCTCCCCTAGATTGCCTCATAGGAGGGATGTTTTCTATAGTTGCCAAGCTTGGCAGACGGGTTGGCAGCCGCAGTTTTTATTTTTTAGTTGTAATTAGGCTGCTGCCCATCTCCTGGTTTATGTCCCTCTATCGTCTCTTACAAACTTACCCATGAGGCGATTGGGGTAGTGGCAATTCTTACACCGCCACTACACGGTATTTTATCACGTGTACGTAATGACGTCACACTGAAAACAGCTTTCCACGGCGCACCTCCTGAAACGGTACCAGGCGATCATGAGCCGGCAGCGATCATTATTGCCGACCGCACGGCGGCGGCAGGGTGTACGCGAGGTCGAGGTGAAGAGCGGGAGGGGGAGCGCCGCACATCGCATCTGTGTTGAACCTGGTTGAACCGCAGTTACATTGATATCTTATCAGCGACAACCGAGCGAAACGATCGCTCGCAGCAAGCAGCCGCTGATAAACCGCTTCATGCTCATGACGGCCTAGTACAATATGCGAAAATTATTGAACTGTAATTGCGGAATATTTTAAACAATTTACGAAATAATAAAATAAAACAATTTTGCAATTGAAATCGAACTCTGCAACAAACGGAATTACGTGATTTTAATCCCACAGTTACGCTTAACAAAAAGCCAACAAACAGAGATAACATAAAAAGTAGATATTATGTCTAAAAACAGACAACAGTTTATTATTAATTACATACAAAACCAATCATAAAATAACATGTTTCATAAACAACTAAAGTTATATCTAAGGCCAGGTCCACATTTGATGATTTTGGTGTATCGTTATCTCCACATCGCGTGGCGTAAAAGTCTATCATGATAACAGGGAGGCAAGCTAAAATACCGTTGTGATACCGCACTCGTATCCGATACGTACGCATAATACGAATTATCTGAATACACCTCATTTCGGCAACACGTATCGTAATACTATACGGTCACGGTGCGATACGATACTTGATAGGCCGTGTCCCGTCTCTACCCGATTGTCATAGAGTCATCGGTTTTACCCGAGCTTCATAGAGGATACTATACGCCGCTACACGGTCTTCACGGTACAAAAGATACGAGGCGCAAAGGAAATTTGTACCGTCTACATATAAAGAACGTTATGCCGAAATGGCCGTCAATACTTAAGTACAAGTACTCGATACAGCTTAAAACAGCAGCTTAACGCTGCTGTGTTTCGTATGCTGAGCGTAGAGAACCGGAGACCCTTTTACTGTAAATGAGGCATTCCATCTTAGTTCTCACGGGTGACAACGCATCTTCATTTTGATTCTTAATAGATGTATATGAGCCACAGCATCCACTTACCATCAGGTGAACTGTGTGCTCGTTGATCACCTTTATTCTATAAAAAACGATCACATGTGGACGGGGCCTAAGATATGAGCGACTTAGAACATAAGACGCGACTTACCGAGTTTATCGGCAAGGACGATACCTAAGTATTGTGACGGGGCTGTCATGATATAATTATGTATGATATGAATAATCAGGCTTGTTTAATAATGATTCATTATTTATGTAAATTCTAGTAATGCTTTCAATATCACTGTTATAGATATGAAAGTAATTAAAGGAAATAATATTATTATGAGATGCAAAAAGATAATAGTAGGCAAAACGGTAGTGCGTTACCAATCGCAGGAACCAGGCAAACGGTAAACCGCACTTCACCAGCACCTAATACTTCGTCGCGAGATAACAGGTGTATTCACAGATATAACGTTTCGTACATACGGCCGCTGTGCGCAGTGTATTCTTCGTCCAAGCATCGTTATATGTGGGGAATAGAATTGAAAAAGGGAAGATAAGGTGAGGGAAAGAAGTGTGCGAGCGTCCATATGCAAAATATTGCAAAGGGCTAGGTTTTCACTGTACTCTTTCTAAAATTCTTGTCGACATCTATATGTAAGCTTATAATGCTCGTATTAGGAAGTGATTCACGACAGTAGTCTAATGGCGAATTCGAACCCAGGACCTTAGAGTTCGCGGACCCTATCCTACTATTAGACAAGAGTGCAGTAATAGAATAGAATAGTCTAAATTTGTTACATTTTCTATGTACGAAAGACGATGAGCGACCATACAAAAAAAAATAAGATCAAACAATAGGAAAATAATTATTTTTAACTTTTTCCTTGAAGAGTTTTGGGGTGGCTTCGTTGCGGCAAATTGTAGCCGACAAAATCAATATTTTCGCCGGTTCATCCATCTTCTTTGAAATTCCTTGAAGTTCGTTCATGTTCTTTAAAAGATTTCTATTTCAGAAGTTCAATTAAATATGTTTTAAAACAAAACAAGAATTTTAATTACCAGGCCTCTCCATAGATTGCTTCATATGGGGTTTTAAGGTTACCTCATTTTTAAATGACGCCGCCTTGGTGGCAGAAAAAGTCGTCATGCCTTCATTGAGTTTACTTTTAGTTCTGGTTGAAGAATAACATAACAATTTAAGAAGAGTATACAATACATTAGAAATAAATGTAAGAAAATTTTTACAACAATTATCTTCTATTATTTACATTATCTTTCAAATTTAATATAGTTTATAAATTAACTGCAGTAGTTATCTGAATAGAACTAAAAAATGTCCGTTAGTGACGTCACAGTGCGTACGAACAATGCGGCGACGGGTCGACCACTCGGTATTATTTGCAGTTAAAAATGTCAGTGACAAGGCAATATGACAATGTTACTCATGTAAGGCCGCCTAACGTATTTGTATTGGACTACAAATAATTGTGCCGGCTCTGGTCGTTCGTCCCTGTGTCATTAAGCAAGGTGTATTCCACTTTCAACTACCCATTAATATAGAAAATACACATGCCCCATACAAAAAATATAAAATAGACACTTTTCTGCCTTGACACACACTCCACACACATGCATTGAAAAAGGAATTATTGAAATACCACAAAATTCACAGTAATTGTTTTTATTTTTAATATAAAATAAGGGTGACTAACGAGCACACAGTTCACCTGATGGTAAGTGGTTGCTGTGGCCCGTAGAGAACTACATCTATCTTCGTTAGCGAAAATTAAAATGCAGATGCGTTGTCAGCCGTGAGGACTAAATAGAATGACTCTTTTCCAGGAAAAAGGGTCTCCGGTTCTCTACACTCACCATACAAAACACAGCAGCGTTAAGCTGCTATTTTACGCTGATATTCTGTGAGAGCGTGGTCCTTACCCGGTCGAGCCGACCAATTCTTGCTACAACTATACTACTAATATAACTGCAGCATGGCTCTACCACGTGCAATTTTTGGCATTATTTTAAAATTATTTAGTGACAGTCTTTTTCTTCTCTGTTCTTTGGAGACCAAATCTCACACTCCTCTGTATATGCTTAAAAAGAGACATAAACAAACGTTAAAAAAAATATTGTTTATGTCTAAATAGCACGCAAATAAACTCCAGAGCTTAATTGAAGCCAGTCATTTCAATATTACACACAGACACTACAATTTTTATTTATATACAAGGTAAATCTTGTACCTAAAAAGAACACTAAGTACCTAAGAAGATTAATTAATATATTAAAGGCTTCCTTTAACGTCTAATGACAAGCCACATGTCTCCTCGGATTTTTTCCAAGCCTCATACACACAAATGTGCGTGTGGCCTCCGTGCGTGTTGTGTTAGAAAGTTGTTACTCGTACATTATCAAGTTCAAGTATGTACAATACCATCGCCTAAACACATCTGCCAAATGTGTATTCTTATTTCTAAACTAGTTGTTACCCGCGACACAGCCCGCGCGAAATTTTGGATTTAATTTTATTGCGCGGAAGTCTAATTGTTTTTCTAAAATAAAAGAAGCCTAAGTTACTCCTTATAACATTAGCTATCTGGCAATGAAAGTACCGTCAAAATCGGTCCAGCCATTTTAAAGATTAGCCGGAACAAACAGACAGACATAAAATTTTTAAAAGTTGTGCTTTTGTTATAAGTAGCGTAAGTATATACTTTCATATGCATTTAGTAAAAAGCTGTTATTTTGACAATACAAATAGACCGTTCATTTTTATTTATTTGTATAGATGTATAGATTTATGTAGTACTAGCTGTACCCCGCGACTTCGCCCGCGCGTAATTTATTACGATTGGAATTCATGAGTTTTAATTTTTTGCGCGGAACTCTAATTCTTTTCTTTTTCTAAAATAAAAGTAGCCTAAGTTACTTCTTATAACATCAGCTACTGCCACTGAAAGTCCGGTTAAAATCGGTCCAGCCATTTCGGAGATTAGCCGGAACAAACAAACAGACAGACAGACAGACAGAAAGACAGACAGACAAAAATTTTAAAAATCGTGTTTTTGTTATAAGTACCGTATAATATACTTTCATATGTGTAATATAGTAAAAAGCTGTTATTTGGACATTTCAAACAGACACTTCAATTTTATTTATTTGTATAGATGTATAGATATATTTTGCAGTGTTAGCTGACCGTAGGAAGCATTTTCAGGCATTTCACATTTAGTTGTTATCACTCTTATCACAGTAATATTTCGGATTGAAGCTAAATTGTATAATAAATTATCTAAAGCCATAAAAGATGTTGAATCTGTCAATGATTATAAAAATAAGCTTAATCTATAACATATATAAGTTTGTATGTTATAAACAATATAATCTAAGATATTTTTTAAATTTATAAACAAAGAAAATATTCTTAGAGTTAATGAATCAAAAAGTACAGTAATTTGTAAACCTGCATGCTCACTGCACAATTTAGTTGTACTAAATAGTTTTAAGTTGTGTTTTATGTGAAATTCTGTAATTTCGTAAAATAATAAATTTCTTTAAACCCATAAACCTCGTATCGCAGCTTCCAGCAACGGTGGTAGAGCCACGCAGCAGTTTTTGCTGTTGCATGTATGGGCCGGCTCGAGCCGGGTTGGTACCACGACCTCACAGAATACCGGCGTGAAGTAGAAGCTTTGCTTCTGCGTTTCGTCTGGTGAGTGCAGGTGGCCGGAGGCCCAATTCCCCCCCCCCCCCATCAACATGGTAGCGGAATTACACGAAGAACTACCCCAGGAGGGTACCAGCACCTCTTGAGAATCCCTCGCTGAGCATCCACGACCATGTTATTCCGATCCTGAGCGTGGGTGCTCAGGCTGCCCCGCGTATTCTGGGGGGGGCAAAATTCCGCTCAAAAGCATTACTGCTAGGGGCAAACTGAGCAAGAACACCAAGGCGACCCCTGCCACGCTATCCGTGAATTTCTGCAACATCAGGGGACTTCACTCTAACCTAAACGCCGTCCACTACCATCTCGAGACGGCGAAGCCGGCCTTGCTCTTTCTGACCGAGACGCAGGTTTCCTCTCCGGCTGATATTTCGTATCTCTCCTACCCGGGGTACAAATTGGAGCATTCCTTTGTGCCTCGGGCTGGAGTTTGCGTGTATGTCAGAGAGGACATCTGTTCTCGACGCCTCGGCAGTCTTGAAGGTTCGGACCTGTCCATCCTTTGGCTACGCGTAGACAGCGACGACCATCCGCGCGTCTACGGGTGCCTCTATAGGTCCCATAGCGGTAATGCCGAAACAGACCGACTCATCGACCACGTCCAAATGGCTACAGATTTCTTGCTACAACAGGTCCCATCCGCAGAGATCGTGATCCTTGGCGATTTTAACGCCCACCATGCCGAATGGCTCGGTTCACGTCTAACCGATCATGCGGGGAGATCTGTTTATGACTTTGCCTTGGCATATGGTCTGACACAACTGGTTACTTCGCCTACGCGGATTCCAGATGTGGAGGATCATACACCTTCCCTGTTGGACCTTCTGCTGACCTCTCATCCGGACGGATATCTGGTTTCCGTCGATGCCCCTCTCGGCTCTTCGGACCATTGTCTGATCCGGAGTGTGGTGCCACTCACGCTCCCTTCGCGGTTGCGTTCTGCAGGTTGCCGCCGTGTTTGGCATTACAGGTCGGCGGATTGGGACGGAATGCGGTCCTTCTTTGCATCCTACCCATGGGGGCGGGTTTGCTTCTCGCCGGATGATCCCAGCGCTGTTGCTGACTCTGTCACTGATGTGGTGCTACAGGGAATGGAACTATTTATTCCATCATCTGTGGTACCCATCGGAGGCAGATCTCAGCCTTGGTTTGGTCGCTCCTGTAAGACTGCATTACGCAGTAAGCAGGAGTGTTATCAAGCCTGGGCTGCGGTTTCGGCGACTCGGGATGTAAATACCAACACAATTAAAAAGAAGTATAACTTCGCTTCCAGGTCCTTCCAAAGAGTTATTGCCAAGGCAAAGTCAGAGCACATAGGCAGAATTGGCGAGAAACTAGTTCGCCTTCCTTCGGGAACCCGTGCATTCTGGTCTCTCGCCAAGGCTGTCCAAGGGAATTTCTGTAAGCCATCACTACCATCTCTGCACAGGGAGGATGACTCACTGGCCCATGACGCAAAAGACAAAGCCGACCTTTTAGGCTCCCTTTTTGCGTCCAACTCGACTCTTGATGACGGGGGAAAAACACCGCCGACCATCCCGCGGTGTGAGTGCTCCATGCCGGATGTGCTGTTCTCACAGCGCTCGGTTCGCAAAGCACTGCTCTCCCTGGACATCCAGAAGTCGAGTGGGCCTGACGGAATCCCCCCAATTGTGCTGAGGACGTGTGCTCCGGAGTTGGCACCGGTCCTAACGCGTCTTTTCCGGTACTCCTACTCCCAAGGCGTAGTCCCGAATTCATGGAAGACAGCTTTTGTCCACCCGATCCCTAAAAAAGGCGACCGCTCAGACCCATCCAACTATAGGCCTATCGCGATCACCTCCTTGTTCTCCAAAATAATGGAATCCATTATTAACTGCCAGCTCATCCGGTACCTTGAGGATCACCAGCTGATTAGTGACCGCCAATACGGTTTTCGTCGGGGTCGATCAGCTGGTGATCTTCTGGTCTACCTGACCCATAGATGGGCGGAGGCAGTAGAGTCCAAGGGGGAGGCGTTGGCCGTTAGTCTGGACATTGCGAAGGCCTTCGATCGGGTTTGGCACAAAGCGCTTCTTTCGAAGCTCCCTTCCTATGGGCTTCCCGAGAAATTGTGCAATTGGATCACCAGCTTCCTTGTAGATCGGAGCATCAAGGTCGTTGTAGACGGTGCATGCTCTGACTACAAGCCTATTAACGCTGGTGTTCCACAAGGCTGTGTGCTATCACCAACGCTGTTTCTTCTGCATATCAATGATATGTTGCTAACTGGTAACATTCATTGCTATGCGGATGACAGCGCTGGTGATGCTCTATACACCGGCCGTGCCAATATTTCTCGGGAAAACGTCGCTGTGTACCGGAACAAACTTGTGTCTGAAGTCGAGTCTTTGCTGAACAAAGTCTCGGATTGGGGGCGACTAAATCTAGTCCAATTTAATCCTCAGAAGACACAAGTTTGCGCGTTTACCGCTAAAAAGAACCCCTTTGTCGTATCTCCTCAGTTTCAAGGCACTCCCCTTCTTGCCTCAGCCAGTATCTGTATCCTCGGAGTCGACATATCGAGTGACGTGCAGTTTCGTGGTCACTTGGAAGGGAAGGCCAAATTGGCCTCTAAAAAGCTTGGCGTGCTCAGCAGAGCGGGACAGTATTTCATGCCGGCACACCGCCTGCTACTTTACAAGGCGCAAGTTCGGCCTCACATGGAATACTGTTCCCATCTCTGGGCAGGGGCTCCCCAGTGCCAGCTCCTTCCACTTGACCGCATCCAACGCAGAGCGGCTCGAATTGTCGACGACCGAGCCCTTTCCGATCGGCTCGATTCATTGGCACTGCGAAGAGATGTTGCATCCCTTTGCATTTTCTTTCGCATCTACCATGGGGAGTTCTCTGAGGAATTGTTCGGATTAATCCCAGCCGCCAAATTTCACGAACGCACATCGCGGCAGAACTCCCGATACCATCCACACCATCTGGATGATTGGCGGTCCACCACTGTGCGATTTAGAAGATGTTTTCTTCCTCGCACGACCTCCTTGTGGAATCGATTACCATCAGCGATTTTTCCGGACCGATACGACTTAGGGACCTTCAAGAAAAGAGCGTACTCCTTTTTAAAAGGCCGGCAACGCATCTGCGATTCCCCTGGTGTTGCAGTTGTTCATGGGCGGCGGTAGTCACTTACCATCAGGTGAGCCGCATGCTCGTTTGCCCCCTCTCCTATTAAAAAAAAAAATTCCAGATAACTTAACTTTACGCGAACAAGGTACAGAACGCAGTTGAGAAAGAAAGTTAGACATTGTATAAGAGAAAAGACGAGTCAACATTCCACGAAACGAAATCTGGATAACAATCGCGCCAACCCGGACAGCTTTCGGTCTTCCTTAGTGCACTTGGACCATATCACTTTGATTTGTCATGAATACCTGGAAGTGCAGGCGCCATAGGTCCTATTACACAACGTAAGTTGTAAGCGTTCTGGAATTATTATATGATATATAATCTTCAAGCCAAAATCCTCCCTAAGACATATGAATAACTCCGGTTCCGTTAGAGCAATATGTTTTAATCTTAAAATAGGAATCACATGTCAGACGCAGACAATACTGGTGTTTACGAGAAGAGGCTGTTTAAAATCAAGCTAGCATTCTTCCAAAAAGCGTTATTATATTTCTTTAAGTATTAGAACACGAATTTTTTTTCTGAAATGACTAATTGTCACCAATGCCTCACTAAATCTTGACATAGTAAAATTCAGGATATCTTTGGGGAGGTGGATTCGCTTGAAGGACGCAGAAAATACAAAGATTGTATGAAGCCATCACGAGCAAAAAGCGCCGCAAACCGCTAATTTGAGTGCGTCTTTGTTTCAGAGTGCACAAGGAATCTGACAGATAACACCTGGCCGCCGAGCTCTAACACGTCAAGCAAGTTTGAAAAACCTGCATAAAAGAACATCGCTGATGTGAAACACCGACGCTCCGGGAAGTCTGCAGTAAATCAACATGTTTTTTCTACGTGGTAGAGCCATGCTGCAGCTATATTATGGTTGTAGCACGAATGGGTAGGCTCGACCAAGGAAGGAGCACGCTCTCACAGAAAACCAGCGTAAAATAGCAACTTAACGCTGCTGTGTTTCGTATGGTGAGTGTAGAGAACCGGAGACCCTTTTTACTGGCAAAGAGGCATTCCATCTTAGTCCTCACGGGTGACAACGCATCTGCATCTTGAGTCTTTATTGAGGATAGATGTAGATGTCTATGGGTCACAGTAACCACTTACCATCAGGTGGACTGTGTGCTCGTTAGTCACCCGATCCTATAAAAAAAAGTGTTCAGAATCATCCAATAATTTTAACATTTTAAGAGTTGATAAACCGCAAATTCTTGCAAAAGAACACCGATTTCTACCAAGAATGATTCACGAGGCTATTGAAATTAACAAAATATCCGTATTCCAATAGAGGAGATTGCTGGCAGAATACTACCATCTGTTTGGGATCCCTTACTAATAAAATGAAATCCCAACCCAAGCATACTACTGCAAGACTTCAAGATACTGTAAGCTCGTTCTGCGTAGATCGAACCAAAAATGAATATTTAAAAAGTTGAAGGTAGCCTTCTACGACATTAGGACATCAAGCACTTCAGACCCCATGGGTGCTGTTACAAGCCCGAAACGTCTGGAATTAAAGAAGTGAAAAAAAAAACACTATAAAATCCGAAAAATATCCGTAAATTCCACTTATTCCAAACATACCCAAAGCCAAAGTTGCGATGGCTGCCGCCCGACAAACGGGTGTTAAATTCCTATAGTGAACAATATACGAGTAATACACCTAGTTCTAACTTCCAGCCATTTTTGGAACGAAGTTCCTTATCGGACGGTACGGGTTTGGCGGATGGGATCTAGGCGACAAAAAATATTTTTTTGTCAATACCCTTTGTGTCATAGTGTATTTTATTTTAAATGACGCTTCATTTTAATAGACGCTAATAATTAATTTATTTATATTTGTCAATCAATAATATATATAATACGTTTATCAATAGTAATATACTATGAAAGGAACTTCGTTCCAACCGAGTGTTCAACAACACTGACGCATGTTTTTTTTATATCATCTTTCTTAATTTCAAGACTACAACAGCGAGACGATAGCCAGCAACAAACATTTTGTGTTGTCTAAGATGACGATAATTTAAAAAAAAAACGTTTACGTTAAGTATATCGTTTTATTTGGAGTCTCTTTATTTTTTTATAGAATAAGGGTGACAGACGAGCAAGAGTCCACATGGTGGACCTGTGTCACCCGTGCTCGACTGTGTTCACAATAGAATGGAAGACATGTCACTCTAAATGTTTCGAATACCATTCTATATGACAAACAATCACCCCGCTTACTAGTAGATGGTACGATGAACTGAATACACCTTAGCTATTTTGGGCGAAGGGAACTTGTATGTTGACGCCTCAGTGTGAAGTGCTCCCTATTAACAACTCGACTAAGATGCACCGTAACATCCGCCGCCTGCTGCACTTCCGACTGTGTACTGAACACAAAGGTGACAAACACATATGGCAGTAAATATAACATACTATAATTTGAAAAAGTGAGCGTGTTGTTATTTAGGGAAGAATTAAAAATGCACAACCTCCGTTTCCTGTAGAAGGTCTCTTTTATGTAACGTATTTATGTTCTTGTGTCTTTTTAAAGAAATGACTTTCTACACTCAAAGTGTCAAGCACCGTCTCGGAACACAGCACTCGAGGTCGTCGTCTTCAACGCGTGTGTCGATTGTCGATGCACTGAACATTGTAACATTGTCCTTGCTCTTTACGTCATATTTCACACATGGCTTTAATAAGGTAAATAAATGTAATTGCCAATTGTAATTTAAGTGAAACACGCGCAATACGTACAAGTTTTCTCTGTGAAACCAATCTGAAATCGGTGCCCAATTCTGCAACCGATCGCAACTGGACCGTGCCTCAATTATAACTCATTGATTTGAAAGCAATCTGCACGTGGTTAGCTATGCTCCGATAAATACACCGGTGACATACATCTCTGCCCTTCATTGTGTAATTATACTTTAATTCAAACAAACGTGAAACGTTTAATTTTCATTTTTCTATCAAACGGGGAGAATAGCAGGCGGATTCGGAACCGTAGTTTTTTTGTTGTTACCGCCAATACACAGTGTAGTCTTAAAATTTAGAAAGGTGCTCGAAATGTCGGGAATATAAAATAAGTTAATATATACTCGTAATGTCCTCCAGACCGAATTTCAGCCACGGCGGCCAGTCTCAACGCAGACTAGCCATCTGCGCAGGACAGGATTATAGTGCCCAAGTGTATGCGCAAGGCGCGCAAGCGCTTATGCATTCACGCCTGCTATTGTACGAAATGTCAGGAATAAATATTTCTTTATCTTGTGTGTTTATATTTTATATTTTGGTGTAATGTACATATATGTAGAGATAATTGACTAATTTGTTAACATGTTTATAATATCCTTTTATGATGCGCGTGGTTGTGTGTCCAGTCGAAACACTGGTTACATGTGTACCACACCTAGAGTAGCCAGCTTCTGTTTTATCTTTTAGAAAACTAGATTAAAATTAAAATTAGACATAAGATTAAATAAAGGGCATAGTATAAAAATAGAGGATATCATATTGTTTTCCAAACAATACTGTTGTGGTTTCGGTAGCGACATTTATGAATAATAAAATCATATTACTAAGTCATTATTATTACACACTACGAAAGTTCGAGCTTCATGTAAAACTACTACTATTGAATACTACTAAAATTTTACGTGTTATTTAGTTGGCGGTAGGGCGCTCTTTATACCAGGTGTACATAACAAAGGTGGGATGTCTGGTGGTGACCAATCCACCCGCCATGATTATTCCGTAGTCATGATGGAAAAGAACACTCACATTCACAAGAGAGTGGTGAATCTTATTACTACGCTACTGTTCGCGTGACAACGGATGTGCACCAGATCCTGGCGGTATTAAACTTAATCATCCGTATTAATCCACTTTGCTGATCAACTCCATGGCCTAAGGATTACGTAATAAAGAATAATTTACATTAACTTGCTGCGTTTTAATATCTCTTCAAAAAACTTCAGTTTTCAACCTTAAGTCGTTCTCCATTAAGTTCATTTTTCAAGTAGTCTTTTGTGTTATTATTGTGACGTGTCATGTAGTGATTATGGGGTCAAACGCCTACGAAGCAGTTACTGCACCGAGGTAACTGTCCTTTTACTCAGTAAAGATAAAAAAGATAATTTAACGTCTAGTTAGACGGTACTAACCTACAGCAAGACTCATTAGATAGTAAACGTGGAAGATGCTGTCGCCTGTTCCGTTAACTACTGGGTTACTGGTAAATTTATTTTTGGAGTATGTTTAGAAATATAATTGAAGGGCGCACAATAACAGCTCGTACGGTACTACACTAATGGAGTTATGAATTTATAAACTAATAAACATTTAGCCGGCTTTCGAGGAACTATTTCAGTTGTGAAACGACTGCATATCGTATTAATTTGTAAATTGTAGGTACGTACATATGTCGGAAAAACTGATCGTCATGACTTGTAAAGCTTAAAGTCGTCCGCGTAATATTCATGAGCATAATAATTAAGAGTGGTCTTAGAATAGAAGAATAGTCCAGTAATTAGAGGTCGGCTATCCTAATTTCTCTGGAATTCTCCTAGGAATTGCTCCGTAACCTCAGCGTTGCACTTGCAAGCACACAAAGCGTTGAAAAAACTCCCGCAAAAAATATTCTATTTCAATAATAATAATAATAATTATTATTATTTTTTAGAAAAAACGTTACCCCCACACTAGGATTTTCTCCTGTATCGTGGAGGCAGTTTACAATCACAAATTGCACAAGGACAAACATCCAAACCCGGAACAATTATTTGTAGGTCATACAAATACTTGTTCCGTGTGGGATTTGAACCCTCCGCCCCCAGCGCAGCAACTCATTGCTAAGCCACTGCGCCACGGAGCCGTCAATAGGTATTATAGTTCAAAATTGGTGAGTACTAAAATGTGTCAATTAAAAACAGTTACCGGAAACAATGTAGAGGCGGTGTAATATTCACTAACACATATCGTCCCGTGCCTGTCGTAAGACGAGACAGATGAAATTGAAACGAAAGTGATAAGCCACAGCATCATCCTGATAACAACCCAAAATAAGGGAGTATTTATAAGCAAGCTATGCTTATAAATACTCTTACTTATTTATAAGAGCACATGGTTAGCGCTCGCTGTAAGCTTCACAGTACTCGAGCAACCCGGGTTCGATCCCCGCCGGCACCAATGAAATTGATAATTGCAATTTTAAGTGCTGATTTACCACGTGCTCGGCGGTGAAGGAAAACATCGTGAGGAAACCTGTGTGTCTGAAAAATAAAAAATAAAAATATTTAGAAGTAAATATTTAGATTTTGTGAAGTTCGGCAACACGCATTAAAACCCTCTCAGAAATGAGAGGAGGTCTGTGCCCAGCAGTGGGACGTAAATAGGCTGCAACTTTACTTTACTTATGTGCTTATTTATTTATACTCTAAGCAAAATAATAAAAAACTACGGTCGTTGACCCGTCTGCCAAGCGTGGCAACTATGGTAAAACTAAAATCCCTCCAATGAGGCAATCAATGGGAGGCATATGTTCAGCAGTGAACTTTTATATAGCTGTAATGGAATGGACAAAACAGTTAAGAAAATGTACCTTAACACATGAACGTATTGATTGATCGTTCCAAAGAGCGACAGTTTCTCAGGCAACAAGGCAGACGCTGTTAATATTTAATAAGAGTTGTTGGAAGGGGCCACAAATTGACTGATCATTTTTTTTATAGAATAAGGGTGACAAACGTACACACAGTCCACCCGATGGTAAGTGAATACTGTGGCCCATACACATCCAAATTTATCCTCAGATAGGAATTAAAATGCAGCTGCGTTATTACTCTTGAAGACTAAGATGGAATGTATCGTGTCTAGTAAAAAAGGTCTGCGATTCTCTACACTCACCATACGAAACACAGAAGCTTTAAGCTGCATTAATAACTGCTCCTAAGGAGAAAATCCAAATGTGGAGGTATCATTTAAAAAAAATGCAGATGTGTTGTCACTCCTGAAGACTAAGATGGAATGCCTATTTCCAATAAAAAGGGTCTCCGGTTCTCTTCACTCACCATACGAAACACAGCAGCCCAAGCTGCTATTTTACGCTGGTATTCTGTAGGAACGTAGTCCTTCCCCGGTGGACCCATTCGTGCAACAACCATAATATAGCTGTAGCATGGCTCTACAACGTATGTAAGTAGTAAATGTTTCGCAGTTTATGAACTATAGGGATAATAATAGCTTCTGTATATAAAGTCTGCAATAAAACAGATATATTTTACACTAGCTATTCCCGGCGACTTCGCACGCGTTTTATTTTGGGGTTTTAATTTTTGCGCGGAACCCTAATTCTTTTTCTAAAATAAAAACCTAAGTTACTCGTTATGATATCACCTATCTGCCAGTGAAAGTCCCGTCAAAATCGGTCCAGCCATTTCGGCGATTAGCCGGAACAAATAGACAGACAGATAGACACAAAAATTTTAAAAATTGTATTTTTGTTATTAGTACCGTATACACTTTCATATGCATTTAGTAAAAAGCTGTAATTTTGACATTACAAACAGACACTTTAATTTTATCTATTTGTATAGATTACCCCTATAATATGTTTGACTACCTCGTTGGTCTAGTGGTCATAATCGCGGTTGCTGATCGTGAGGTCAAGGGTTCGAATCCCGGGTCGGGCCAAAATCAGTTATTAGGTTTCTCTGTCAAGAAATTCTCAGAACAAGTATTTCTATGGCTTAAAAATAATCTGTCCTTGTGCATTTTATGTCCGTAAATCGCCTTCACGATACCTAAGAAATTCCTATTGTTGAGGTAAACTTTATGTAGGTACACAAAATTGTTAAGAATGTATGTGTTGTGTACACTAGTGTGAATATGAAGTTCACTCGAGAGCACAATGGGCTGCCCTTGGCTCAGCCGCGAACACAATGCTCTTATTAATAGTATATTCAACGAATCAGAACGGCACGGCATTCGAACCGGGGCTGTACACGAGTTGCGTGCTATCTTACTTCGTATAAACCACATAACGATTACGACATACCAAACAAAGCCTTTATAATTTAGTCATGAATATATTAATGGAAATGATATAGATATTCGCCGTGCAGTGCCGACGTAAGAGAACAGATAATATATACCCCATATCATCCCTTGAGTGTAATAGGTGACGCAGTTTTCATGGTATAGCAGACAAAAATACTTAAAATATATTGGCACTTCGCTAAGTTTATATTGACTGGAGCACGAAATAATATGTAAAAGTCAATATGTTTTGTTTGTGACCTTATTCAAAAATCCACGGTGATTACGTTTAAGTAATGCAAGCACTATCTTTTACATTTTTTGTATTGAGTTGCTACAAATCAATGTTAAATGAAACGTTGAATGGTACCTTGCCACTGTTCTTTAAATCATGTTTGTAAAACGACACCCCTGAGTCCCTGAGGAATAAAATGGAATGCCTTGTTTCCAGTAAAAAAAAAACGAGTTTAAGGTTCTCTACATTCACCATACGAAACACAGCAACATAAAGCTACTATTTTAGTAGTATACTGTTAGAATATTCTTTGCGAAAAATTCTAGTTAATGGCTTTTAATACACCTTCACGAGTCATGTTTTAACATAAACATAATCATTATCGCGCGCAGTGCCCGTCACTAGCGAATGGTTGGTTGTATATATAATTAAATAGCATTTTGAGTAATGCTATCCAGGTCAAGGCGATCCTAACTTGTGCTTAATTCGTGGGAGGTTTTGATTTTCGAATAGTATCTCGTAAAGAATAACTGAAATAGTTTTTAAATATTTCACTTTTGAAACTTAAAGTTTAGCTACACCACCGAGCACGTCCATATCAGCCCTTATAATTGCAATTAACAAATGTTTGGTGCCGGCGGGGATCAGCGCAAAGTTTATGTGAACGGTTTGCCCTTGGGCTAATCTGTAATATTCTTCTTCTTCTTCTGAGCTGAACTCTGGACAGAAGTGGGAGCCCTCATATTTATATATTTTTTATAGAATAAGGGTAACAAACGAGCACAAAAGTCCACCTGATAAGAGGATACTGTAGAACATAGATATCTACATTTATATTTGATCTACTATTCTACTCTATTTGACAACTGGAAAACTTTTCTCCCACAATGGATGTCGATTCTTTAAGCTATACGCCCCACCACACATTGCAGCACACTGCAGCTTACTGATTCGTTGATGTATGGCTACTCTAGTTCTACTGCGGATACCTTCCTTACGAATTATACCATACAGAGAAACTCCGAACATTATCATACCATACCATAGCTCGCTATGCAACAACTTCCAAGTACGGTCAGCAGTGAAAGACCACGTAATATTAGCTTGGTATGTATCTATGTACATATGTAACGGAATGTTCGAATGTGATTTTTATCCCCTTGAATCCCGTCGGATTCGGAACTTCGCACCCTTTTCAAGGACCGATGACAATGTAATAATTTCAATAGTTTGTCCCATTATCCTTGCCAGGATCCTCAGGATTTGACAAAAATTTATAAAACTACTACGATTTCTGCCAGTTCAATCTACTTTAAGCGGCGTAAAAGAACTTCCCTTCAAAAAAAAAACACGCTTTTGTAGTTAGCCGCACTAAAAATAGAAAATAAATAATATTTTGAAAAACTAAAGCAAACACGCTTTTGTAGATAATCGAAGTAAAAAGGAGAGAATAATTTGCAATAAGTTTAAAATAACAAAATAGTGATTAACATTAAAAAAAATCACACGACAAAAAGCTTGATGTCACTTGTTATCAATATTTTTGTGGATATTTTTAAATTTAACATCTGGAAAAGCACCCCACGCTTTTTTACAATAAAATGATTTTTCTTATGTTAATCACTATTTCTTTATTTTAAAGTTATTGAAAATTATTGTCTACTTTTTAGTTCTGTTACCTACAAAAGGGTGTTTTTTTTAAAACTATTATTTATTTTTATAGAATAATCGTAATAAACGAACACACAGTCCACCCGATTGTAAGTGGATGCTGTGTATTAGACATTAATCCTCAATTAATAATCAAAATGCAGATGCGTTGTCACCCCTGAGGACTAAGATGAAATGCCTCGTATCCAGTAAAAAGGGTCTCCGGTTCTCTACACTTACCATACCACCATACGAGCAGCATTAAGCTGCTCTTTTACACTGGTATACTGTGCGAGCGTGGTCCTTCCCCGGTCGAGCCGACCCATTCGTGTTACAACCATAATATACCTACATCATGATTCTATCACGTAATTCAACGGTAAATCTGCTACAAGGCAAGGAAAACGTAAATGTCAAACGCGTCACCGACAAGAAATTGGTCTCGCTTCGTGAGCAGCCACGGCAAAACGCAGATGACGTGGCTGATGTAAGAGTCTGTAACAAGTATCGCGTCATCCGACGACGATAGAGATCGCTGGCTGCTGACGGATTACACGCGACTAATACAGGCATAAAATCACAATTGTGTTTGTAAAATTAATCTAAATTTAAGTTTTCAAATACAGACTATTCTTGTTACAGATATACATATTATGTATATCTGTAACAAGAATAGAATCGTTAAATATGTACAAAGTAACTAAAGTGTTGTCTTGAAGTTCAGTGTAATAAAAAAGATTAGTTACACAAACAAACGATTAATAAGCTGAAGTTGGATTTTTTTTCAATATTCTAGACATAATATTGATGCAAATATATTGCAATAGTTATTTATTGTATTAATTACATTCTTGCTGAAAGGAGAATGGGATTTTTGAGCCTAGTTAAGAAATAGGTTCATACTCTTAAAAAAATCAATCTCACATCGACATGCCTATATTCACTTCAAATTTTGTTTTGACTTTCTTTAATCTTTCACCATTTCGTTACCTTGCAAACCACAGCTTTCCTTTAGTGATTATATTACCGATCCTGGTTTTTTATTGACCCTTGCTTCGTTATTGGGCACTGAGAATCTTGCTGACATGACTGACCCGCATTTGTTATTTTGAAATACGCCTCAACCTTTCGATTGGATATTGACATATTGGACTTACTTTCATCTTGTTAACACCTGGGCCTAAAAATGTATGGAAACATCTCCTTCTCCTTTTCATCGTTTTGGACAAGAAATACCAGTATTCAATTGCATTTCTATAATTTTAAATCAACAAGATATATGGAATAGATTTTTTTTTTTAAATATGTACCAAATCAATATTTGGTGTGAAAGTATAAAAAGTATTACGAGATGCAGGATTGCGGTCCAGTAATCACACTATTTCGTAAGTTCGAGTTTTTGCTATAAAAACAGAGGTGTAAATACATCTCGTCATTAGTTCTCAAGAAAAAAATTCTCACTGGCAAATAATAACAGCGTGCAATAGCAGCTTAATGCTGCTGTGTTCGTATAGAGATTTGAAGATCAACAGCTCTTATTGTTGCTCTTATTTAAGTTATATTACACGGATCTTATCTAATTAATTTTTTAGATTTTTAATAGATGCTATGTGTTTATGAGCCACAGCATCCACTTTCAATCAGATGGACTATGCGCTCTTTTGTCACTAAAACTTCTTTAGTGACACAAGGAATGTATGAAGCAACAACAAAACAACAAAAAGCCAACCGCCTGTTGTAACAGGTGAATGACAAAAAATCCAAACATAATTGGGAACCACCACACCGGAACGTGATCGCCCAAAGCACGTACCCAGCAACGCTCGGGGCGACAGCTCTCAGTTTGTCGAGTGCGATGTCGACACTCCTGTAGTATGCCGATGCAATCAACCGCACGAAGCAAGCTGTCGAGCGCCCGAGAATAGGGTGACCAGACTAGATGATGTTATATAGTTTACGAAACATTTTACATGTACGTTAATCAAAATATGATGGTATCTCTTTCAAAGGACTACCAAAAGGATTAATCAAACCTGCGTAAAAGAACATATAATAGCTGACGTGAAGCACCCACGGCTCCGTGGCGCAAGGGCTTAGCATTGAGTTTCAGCGCTAAGTGCCGCGAGGTTGAACTGTTATTTGTATGGCCTATAAATAATTGTTCCAGGTTTGGATGTTTGTTCTTGTGTAACTGTCCCCACGATAGAGAAGAAAATCCCAGTGTGGAGGTAACGTTTTAAAAACAAAAATACTGACGATCTGGGAAGTCTGCAGTTTATGAACATGTTCAAGATCGTCCCCGCACTTGTACCAAATCTGATACACCACAAATCCTTGCAAAGGAAACAAAATACATCAAAATTTGTATAGAGAAGATAGATGGGTGGTACCATCTGCTTGGGATCCTATAATTAATAAAAAGGAATTCCAAACCCAAGCATACCACTGCAAGACTTCAAGATACTGTAAGCTCAGTCTGCGTTCTGCGTAGATCTTATTAAAAAGCTGACAGTAGCCGAGCTAACTATGACATCGGGACGTCAAACACCTCAGTCCCTCCGTGACCATGGGTGATGTAAAGCACCCCAAACTACGGGAATTGCAATAAGTAATAATAAGTTACCGCGATAACAGCCGTCAAATTAGTTTTATTCAATGTGTAGTATTCTCATAAATATAAAAAATCATTATATCAATTATGATTTCACCAATCTTCCTCTAACCAGCGTTATGAGGGACCTCTTTCGCATATTTCAATTACTCTTTATGGATTCGGTCTAATTATTCTTACTAGAATATGTAATTACACGCATCACAATAAAAAAAATGTACATTAACAAAAATAAATATTATCAATCGAATAAAAAAAAATCGTATCTTGTACAGAACAAAATATTATGATCAATGGAAATACGACCAAGTGGGTAAGATCCAGCGCCGAGTGACAGGTCGTTACAACGTAGCCCTTAATGTTCTGAAGTTCTGATCTCCCCCGACACGACAGTAACATGCGTAATGGCTTGTTACATAATGTTTAATTAATTTAGATTTCGGGTTTGTATATTTTGCTCTTGCCTCTGACACGGCACGGCATCCCAAACAACATGTATGACATATTATAAATTAAAATTGAAGTGTCTGTCTGTAATATTGAAATAACTGGCTTCTATTAAGCTCAAGGGGTTATTTGAACGCTATTGAGACAAAGTATTTACCGTGTAATACCGGTGTAAAAATATCCACTACCCCATATCATCTTTTGAGTGTCTTAAGAGGCGACAGAGGGAAACAAACCAAGAGAAGGATAGCAGCGTCTTCCTAATCACGACTAAAAACAACTGCGGTCGTCAACGCGCTTGTGTAATGTGGCAACTATGGCATATATCCCTCCTTTGAGGCAATCTATGGGGGAGACTTATGATCTGCAGCGGTGGACTTTAGGACGTAACGGTAAGAGTAAGACATAAAAAACCAATGTAAACTTCTTTGTGTCAGTATGTCCGGACTAATCTTCGAAGTGGCTGAACTGATTGTAGTCAAACTTTAGAAACAGATAGAGAACAATGTCAGTAGGGATCTAAACCATATTTTATCCGAAAAATTTAAGTTCTTGTTTCAAACGATAAATTTATGGTCTATGATTGTCTATAAACTAAATAAAACCACATTAATAGATTCTATTTAGGCAAATCCGGAGCTGGTCGCTAGTTAAAATAAATTAAAATTAAAAATTTTCTACAACCGACTTCAATATGAGTTATTAAGAATAACTCAAAAACTATTGGTCTGACCTTGATCGAATTTATATGGGACCACACGAGAAGTACCAGCTTTCAAATAAAAAAAGAATCATCCAAATCGGTTCACCCAGTAAAAAGTTATGAAGTAACACACATTAAAAAAAACATACAGTCGAATTGAGTACCGTCTCCATTTTCGAAGTCGGCAGAAAAGGTGAAATATTTATAATACAGTTTCATAGTATTTCAGTCAGTCATTAAAGTTCTTTTAAGACCTATTACCCAGATATTTGAGCCGTGGTAGCTCAGGGGCTCAACGTTCGCTTCGATCCCCGCCGGCACCAAGAAAATTGTTAATTGCAATTTTAAGTGCTGATTTACCACGCTAGGCGTTAAAGAAAAACATCGTGAAGAAACCTGTATGTTTGAACAATAAGAAAAAATATATTTCGAAGACATGTGAAGTTCGCCAACACGCATTGGGGCAGCGCGGCGGACATTTCCTTGCCCTAAAACTCTCTCAGAAATAAGACGATGCCCGTGGCCAGCAGTGGGACGTATATTTTTTTTTATAGGATAAGGGTGACAAACGATCACACCTGATGGTAAGTGGTTGCTGCGGCCCATAAACATCTACATCTATCTTCGATTACGAATCAAAATGCAGATGCGTTGTCACCCGTGAGGACTAAGATGGAATGCCTCATTTCCAGTAAAAAGGGTCTCCGGTTCTCTACACTCACCATACGAAACACAGCAGCGTTAAGCTGCTATTTTGCGCTGGTATTCTGTGAGAGCGTGGTCCTTCCCCGGTCGAGCCGACCCATTTGTGTTACAACCATAATATAGCTGCAGCATGGCTCTACCACGTATAAATATATAGGCTGTTACTTTACTTTCTAAGTTTCTTAGTTACCTAATAGTGTAGAATCATAAATATTACATCGATACAATTGTGATTCATACATACAAACTCACATTACATTACTACAAATGATATTAAAGTATTTAAATTGAAAACGTTTGCAGCAGTCAACCATACGTAGAACGAATTATTAAAAATTCTTCGAAACCCCTGAATAAAATAACCCGTGAATTAGTTAATACAATAAATTTCATACACATCTAATACTAAAAAAGTACATAATTCAAAGGAAAGCAAAATGTGGACTCATTTCTTTTGTAACGTAGTCGCAACTTTATTAAGTAACTAGAGGCCAAGGAAATAGGTCAGGAACATTCCCTCTCATAATGTAAATAAATTCTCTTAACCCTGATACATTTTTCTCACTTCTGCTTAAAAAAAAAACTATTCAATTTTTATACAGAATCATCCAACTTCTATCTTCTCTCATTGCGCAGTTAAGGCTTCTCATAAGATATTAAATATTAATCTTGAAAAGGGAAGCGGATTTCAATTAGTTGATTAAAAAGTTTAAAAGATACTGTCCGTGTTTTGGAATCTTAATATGACATTATAGGGCATGGTCACCCTACTAATTTCATATAACGAGACTGTCGCTGGTCTGTGCCTAATTATGCGGTATGTGCTATATTATTATACAATACGCGGCTTTAGGGTGGCCCAAAGACCACCTCAGCCGCACCTTAGCCTACTATCGCTGATGTTACAAGATAGATACAATGATTTATTAAACGCATCGGCTGGTTATCGTCCAGGCCGCTAGTTGAACGGCGCCGTTTTGAAAAACCGTTAACTAAAAGACTAATTAAGCTAGTTAGCTGCGACATATACATTTCTATACCACTCCGGAACCCCAAAGATATACAGAAAATCATTATTGATACGCACATATATGTATGACGTCATGGCGCGACCTCTGTTCAAGTCCAAAACTCACCAGTCTACTATCTTATTAAGTGGAGTGCTTCTTATTAATTATCTGAGATCGGTCAATTTAATTTAAATAAATATTCAAGTCGCAATAACACAGCTAAATCCGTTTAAAAGTTTTTACAGATGCATAAACAAAGAAGTTTTTATATATAAGGCATACGAATGGAAGGCGGAATTTCGTCATAAAAACTAAGCTCCGATATGACACTGTTATGGAAACAAGTCTGAGAAGGAGCCGTACGAGAGTAAAGAGAATACAATTGTTACCCATAACAGGAATCAGTGGATTGTGACGTCACTTCCGTAATTGAGAACAAACAAAAATGATTAAGGGAACTCGGTCTCAAAGAATGCAAAGTTATTTGCAAATTAATTCAATTCAAAGCAAATAACAGAAACAGTAACGTGTCTCGCTTTCCAGTAGATAGGTTAAAGAATGCTGAAAAAAATTAATTAAAATTCTTTAGGTACCTTCTATCTTATATGTTACTTCAACGGCACGGTTTCTTTAAAAGAAAATCATATTAACAATTACTAATATTGTGGTGCACTGGCGGTGTACGAATATCCACTAGCCCATATCATTGTACAAGTTTCGCAACAGGCGACATAGGGAAACTGAAACAGGGAATTTTTTTATAGCATAGGGTGACAAACGAGCACGCAGTCCACCTGATGGTAAGTGGCTACTGTGACCCATAGACATCTACATCTATCATCAATAAAGACTCAAGATGCAGATGCGTTGCCACCCGTGAGGACTAAAATGGAATGCCTCTTTGCCAGTAATAAGGGTCTCAGGTTCTCTACACTCACCATACGAAACACAGCAGCGTTAAGAATGGGAAGCAGTATCTTCTTGATGACAAGTGAAAATAATAAAAAACTACCGTTGCCAGCCCGCCCGCAGTATCCCCCTTCTACGAGGTAGGCCTATGTTCAGCATTGGTATTTTATAGGCTACAATGGATGAAAATGGTTATTTGCGATGATTCAGATTCCGATGTTAAATTTTCAGAAATCCACTATGTGTATAGCTTTCAATAGAATTGCTATAAGTCGATGATATTAAACTCGTTGCAAAGGACACAAGAAGTGTTTTCTAGTCAGCGATACACGGGTGGGCCGTCTAACGTTTGGAATTGGAACTATAGGTTATTTTGAGGTTGGAAGGTTTGATGACATTTTCCATGTAACAGAAAGTTAGTTTTATGTTTGACATTTATGAAATGGGTCGCTTTTCGCTTGAACAAAGTTGGGTAATTATTAAAAACTTATTTTCAAAGTGGTGAGTCTTATACTTAAACTGTAAGAACTTTATGAAAAAATTTGAAATAATGTATGTGCCAAAAACGCAGTTTGTGAAGCGAGTTCGTGAAATTGGATCTCTCGTCCAGTGCGCTCAACCGAAAACATCGCTGCTGTTGCTCAGAGTATGCGTGAACAACTATCAACATCAACCCGTCACCGTTCTCAAGAATTGAACATTTCACGCACTTCTGTGAGAAGAATTTTACATAAAGATCTCGGTATGAATGCGTACAAAGTTCAGTTTGTGCAAGAGCTGAAGCCGCATGACCATCCGATGCGTTTTCGGTTTACTTAATGGGCCGATGACCGCTTGAACGAAGATGAGCATTTTTCCCGAAAAATTATCTTTTCATAAGAAAAATTGTCGTATCTGGGGCTCAGAAAAGCCACACGTCATTGTGGAGAAACCAATGCACCAACAACAAGTGACTGTTTGGTACGGATTTTGGTCAATGAAAGCAAGAAAAATGGCCCAATAATACCGCCGCATTATTGGGCCATTTTTCTTGGAAAATGAGCAATTAAACGCCGTTACAGTGAATGGCGATCGCTACCGCGCTATGCTAGCGATTTTTTGTTTCCCAAAATTGAAGGGGAATGACATAGACGGCATTTGGTTTCAACAGGACGGCGCAACTTGTCATACAGCCAACTTAATACTCTATATCTTTTGCACACTGTTTTTGAAAATCGCATAATCAGCCGAACTGCTGATGTCAATTGGCCACCTCGAAGCTGCGATTTGCCTTCGTTGGACTTTTTTTTGTGGGGAGCCGTTAAAGACAAGTGTTACGCTAATCATCCAGAAACGATTGACGTCTTGAAACGTGAAATCGAAATCGCCATTAACGAAATAGAGGCCCAAACAATTGAATATGTACTAAAAAATTGGCTAGCCGTAGTAATTTGAATGATGTCTTCCATTACTAAATGGAAAGGTTCAATTTTTCTAATAAATTCATAACTTTGAAAAAATATTCATTGGCTTTTTTATTAGCCGATTCACATTCCAAATCTTAAATGCCCCGCCCCTTATTTATGTACTACGCACTACTTATAATTCAATGTTTCTAGTGCTTTCGTAAATGTCACCGGTACCACTAGCGTCGAGCAAATGTCAGCTCACAAACAAGTTACCTAGTATCTACCTACGCTACGCACGGTTATAACTGCGATAACTATATATTATAAATAGAATAATGGTGACAAACGAACACAGTACACCTGATGGTAAGTGGATACTGTGGCCCATAAACATTTAAATTTACCCTTGATTAAGTATAAAAATGACGATGTGTTTCTACCCTTGACGACTAAGATGGAATGCCTCGTTTCCAGTAAAAAGGGTTTCCGATTCTCTACGCTCACCATATGAAACAAAACAGCATTGAATTGCAATTTTATACTGGTATTCTGTGAAAGCGTAGCCCTTCTTGGGTCGAGCCGACCCAATCGTGCTACAACCATAATATAGCTGCAGGATGACTCTGCCACGTAAAATTGGTACCGTCAATTGGTGCCGGCGGGGATTTAATACGGGTTGCTTGCGTTGTGAAATTTACAGCCAGCACTTGGCGCCAGAGCTACCCACGGCTCGATTGTGTGTTGACTTACAGCTTGTTCTCTACGTTTCGATAAGGAAAACAACAGTCAAATAGAAAAGAAAACCAAACAAGTAATGAATACAGTCGTTACTTGTTTGTTTATTTAAAATAAACAAACAACTATGTAATATTTAACTAATGAGCAATGGGTTATTCATTGGACCGCTTTAGTTATTTGTCGTATTTCCTGTGTGGTCGTGTTGTGGCGAGCATCCCAACATGACAATGTTTGTGTGGTAAAACTACATGTAATAAGGGAAACTATAACGATGTCCTGACGAATAGAATAATGAAAAAAAGATCGTCAAAGAGAATTAATAAAAATGTATGCTTTTTATGGCACAGATTATAAATAGTTTCACAACTTTTGAAAAGTGTTTTACAAGTAGCATCGAATCGCGCAAACTTACATACTTGTTACTCGCCTTATAGACGAATTTGAAATTAAAATGGTAGTTCGTCCTTATTCCTGTTTGAAACACAAAAATTACTGAATAAATTTATTTTGCCTGATTAGTATTAAAAGATAGTAGATTAATAACGGATTAGTAATTTGAAGGTCACAGATCAACTTACAGACACGTCAAAGGGCCACAGCATCCACTTACCATCAGGTGGACTGTGTGCTTATCACTCTATAGACATTTACTTGCTATAAAACGCTCTCAGTAATGAGAGGAGACCCATGTCCAGGAGTGGGACGTATACAGGCTGTAACTTTCTTTACCTTTTTACTTTTATATAAGTACGCGTACACAAATTTCAAGTCTTGTATGTAATCCATATTTAGAACAAAATGACGCATCGGTTTTTTTTTTTTAAACAAAAAAGGAGGAAAACAAAGATATTAATTCTGATTCTGACAATTTTATATCGAATGTGAACGATAAGAGGCAAGCACGCGCGACCCACTCTACACATGATATCGGTCGGACATGTGGTAGAGTTACAACTGACCCACTGATCTTTTGTAACTTTCGCCGATAACTAATATTATTAAAAAACAACCTAAAACAAAAAAAATCGTGCGTGTGTGATTGTACACACACAAGTACGAAGTGAAACTTCTTTGCGACATATCATTCTTCTTTTATTTTATATTTTATATAAGTTGGTTAAATCATAGTATACTCATGGACCAGTTATTCGACTCCACCGAGTCAGTAATTAATTATTGGGGCGATGTATACGCTTTTACAACCAAATCCCAGAAAATGTACAAAATTTGCACCTGCACAAAGTTCAAATACTTTAACTAAGTTTGAATATAAAGGGTTATTATAATATTAAGGAATTTATGGATGATAATAACCTCTGAGAATGAGGTGATCGCTACCAAGCTATTTCTGATTTGTTGTGTTGTTAATTGTGTAACATATGTGATTGTAAACTGTTATTTAAAAAACCGGCCAAGTGCGAGTCGGACTCGCGCACCGAGGGTTCCGAACAAATCCTTAGGTACAATAAGTTTAAAATTATTAAAAATATTTTTTGCGGCATAAACGGCTTATATCATTTAAATTGCGTTGGCTTAGAAATTTTATTTTATCACAGCTCCAAGGGACAGTAGACTTGAGTATTTGATATGAATTTCAGCTTGATGCCTCTACGCGTTCCTAGGAAAAAGGGTTTTGACAGACAGACAGACGGTCAACAAAATTATCCTATAAGGGTTTCGTTTTTTCCTTGCGAGGTACGGAGCCCTAAAAAAAAGTCCCGCTGGGTTTCTTGCTGGTTTTTTTTTCGAACCAGTGGTAATTAAACAAAAGAGTGACTTTCAATAAGTATTATTTATAATCTATATTGAATAAAAAAATTTCAGTTCCAGTTTCTGTTTCTTGCAGCTCTGGCGGTGACACGTTACAAAAAAACGTGAGGTTTTTTTTAATACCGTACTAAATTTCCCCACTATTTCGATAAAAAAGTTTCACTTCCAAAACAACCAACATAACAAAATGCAGTTATAAACATTCACCACTATGACCTATCAAAGTCCACTGCTAAAAACCTCCCCCACAGATTGCTTCACGATAGCTCCATGGCGCAGTGGATCAGCATTGAACAAGAATGTTTTATGGTCTACAAATAATTGGTGGATGTTTGTTCTTGTGAAATTTGTGTACGTGAACTGCCCCCACGATACAGGAGAAATTCGTAGTGTGGAGGTAACGTTTTTTAAGAAAAAAAAATAGGGGAGTATTTCTCATAGTTGGCACGCTTGTCGGGCGGGTTGGCACTTGGCAGCCGCAGTTTTTTTATTATTTCAAGTTGTCATCAGGAAGATGCTGTCGCTCATCTCCTGTTCTCGATCTGGGGCATCAATCCTCATGCACGGCTACTATACGCCAACGATAATATAATTATTCTCATTCATAGCGTTATTTTTTATAGTTTAAGTAGAATGAAATCTAATATTATTTCTAACGAGTACTGATCTACTATTAGTTATGTATAAACATATTAATATCTAATAATCCCACCTGCTGTCGAGTAATTATATAATAATAATATAGCAATAAAGATAAAAGTAAACAGCAATGTCCATGAAAACAATTACGACATTATGATTACTTGAATAACGTTTCAGCATTACCTCACGCCTCGCCGTCGCCGTACTCCCGTACCTACTGCTATTATTTTGTAGTATCAAAACAAATATAATTTATATAATTCTTCGATACAATTCTCTCTGAGCTTTATTTATTAACAACTGCGACTGTGTACGAATATTAAAGCAATGTCCATTATATTGCTTAGCCTTACTAAACTAAACTAATTCTGATAAAATAATAATCATATCAAAATAAAAAACATCTAAAAATAATAACATTATTTTTTATCTTTTAATAATCAAACAAAATGTTAAATAAATTAACTAATAAAATGTAATAGTATCTTTTATATCTAATAATTATTAAAATTAACAAAAATACAAATTTTAAATTACAGTTAAAATTTATAATAAACGTTCAAAAATGTAAATAACAACATATATGTAATAAAGAAAAATCAATTTAAAAAAATACTAAATTATTTCTAAGCAAGCTATGCTAATTTACACTGTAAGCGCTCAACAAATAAATGTTTCAATGTTATGGTTAAAAATTAAACCTTAGGTTTAATTTAAACATCAATGTATTATTTATTTTTTCACATTATATTCCGACTAATAAATATTTAAAATAAGTATATAATATAGAAAGAGAAAACTAAAAAGTCTATTAACTAATTGACTTCGGAAGGAAAAAGGTCGTGTGGATTTTTTTTTTATAGGATAAGGGTGACAAACGAGCACACAGTCCACCTGATGGTAAGTGGTTGCTGTGGCCCATAGATTAAGAATCAAAATGCAGATGCGTTGTCACCCGTGAGGACTAAGATGGCCTCGAGAAGAAGAGGATGCCTCGTTTCCAGTAAAAAGGGTCTCCGGTTCTCTACACTCACCATACGAAACACAGCAGCCGTTAGCTGCTATTTTACGATGGTATTATGTGAGAGCGTGGTCCTTCCCCGCTCGAGCCGACCCATTCGTGCTACAACCATAATATAGCTGCAGCCACGTACAATATAATAATTTGGTGGATAATTTTTCCGGTAAAATAAGAACGCATAATATTCTAAAGCTTTTAATTTGTTCGTTTCGTGTTTGTGTTATTATGAATTAAAAGTTATTAAGCCATGTACATACAGCATTACAATTTAAAGGGAATTTAGTTACATAAACGCATTACTGCTTTGTAAACAAAGTTACAAACTTACGAATCATTGTTTCGTAAAGTTTTCTCGAGTTCTTTTATTTCTCTGCCGACTTCCAAAAAGGAGCCGGTACTCAATTCGACTGTATGTTTTTTTTTTTTTCGTTTTTTTTTATGTGTTCTTCAGAACTTTTTTCTGGGTGAACCGATTTCGATGATTCTTTTTTTATTTGAAAGCTGGTACTTCTCGTGTGGTCCCATATGAATTTGATCAAGGTCAGACCAATAGTTTTTAAGTTATTCTTAAATAACTTATATTGAAGTCGGCTGTACAAAATTTTTAATTTTAAATTATTTAACAGATCATTTGTGATAAGTAAATAAATTTTTCAGACGATATAGAAATTTATATTTTAAACTGAAACCAAATAAAATGTATTTAAATTGACCAACAAATATATAGATTTTATGCGGTTAATGATAACATTTACAGTTCTCCATTATTAGCTTGTCTTTCTTGAAGGAGACAAAATGAAAGCGGAAGCTAAAAAAATTAAACGTAGATCCTTTCGATTAAAGCGCCATTTGTTGAGTGTCGTCGTAAAATGTCAAATAGTGGTGTCAGCGGCATGGCTTCACATCATTGAAAACAACTGGGGAAAACACTCATGAGAAGTTTTTTTTTTAATATCCTCATTTACATTATAATAAACAGAATCAACAAACGTAAGAAAAATATGACTTTCAATAATTTGAAACTCAACATTTATATCGTTTGATTGTCAGTATATTATATTGTATTATGAGCGATTTTCTCCTTTTGGATTTTAGTACGTAGTCCATTCTTCTTCTTATTCGTGTGCTTCATTACTGAAGGCCGTGCTTGTCCTGAAATGCTTTCACCGATGTGTCGACTAGCTTCCTCCATACCACTCTGTCCTCGGCTTGTCTCAGGGCATTCGGAATATTAAGTCCCGTTATATTTTGAATCTGGTCGGACCAGCGGGTAGGTAATCGCCCACGTGATCTTTTTCCTTCGATCTTCCCTACTACAACCAATTTATCCAGGTTGTCTGGTTGTCTACGGGCAATATGACCAAAATAACTTAGGACTCGTTGGTAGCATATAACTTTTAAATAACTTAACTTAATAACTATAACTTTTAAAAAGTATAAATGTTTCAGTCGGTTCAGACCCGTTATGTACTGGTTGCGTCATGTTGTTATATTTAAATATTTTCTTAATACTATTATATAAAATTTATGCAAAAAAAGTTTGCTTTCAAAGCCTTTGAAATTATTTGTTGGTAAGTGGCATACGTCATAATAAACCTGAAGCTATCGTCATAATAATGCGTATTGTGGGATGTAATCAATCATCATAACATTGCATGTTGTATTATGTTTATATACAATAAACAAAAAGGTTCTAGCAGCGTAGTTTATTAACAGAACAATACTGTTGTCTACTTCGGTGAATAAATGACTCACGTATTTGTTAATAGTAATGATATCTGCGAAACATAAACATACATACATAAACACTCACGCTTGTCTACCCGCTACCCAGAGCTACGGACTTCCATTTGGCACGATCCTGTTACACCTCTTTTACCTTCTTTATATACATGCACATACATATACACATACACGTTTGTGTTGCTTAAGGGTACTTTTAATTTGGCCCACCTTCAACATATCGCCAATTTGGTCGATAAACTTTCGTCTAGTCTAGGGCGTCCCTTGCCGACTCTGCCATTCATTTCTGTAACATATATTTCCTTTGTCACACTTGCCTCATTCGATCTTTGGACATAATCAAACCACCGAAGCATTCCTTTCTTACTCCTGGTCACATCATCATCTTGCAATCCACACTTATCTCATAACACCATTTTTCTCACTCAGTAGGTACGTCATTTAGATTCAGACCTATATTTGTCTGTGAAACTATAACTATAGTAATAATTCATTATTCAGTTCATCCTATTCGATTTAAAAATGGAACCAACGTTTCTATCGCATGTTCACAAAATTTAGATAATATTGATTGCTTGAGAGTCGGCAAACAGCGCATTACATGCTAGGGGTGTCGCGTGGGATCCGTTAGGTGAGGCGGCGCGGCGCCGGCAGTGACTCGCGACACAGCCCTGCGCGGTGCGCGGGGTCGACGTCCCCGCTGCACTCGACACGCGGCTTTAAGCCCTCTGCCTCCCCGCCTCACACATTTTACAGCATCCCCTGTGATCGTTTGATATTCCAAGATAATGCCTGATGTCGATAATAAACATAAGGCTTTCTTATATTTATGCGAACACTACACATTATATGAAACTAATATTACGTATAAAATTAATTTATTAGTTCAATTTAAAGCATAAGGCTAATAAGAATTACCAATTTATCACAGATAGTCAAAGTCAAGTAAAAAGTTTTTTTTTTAATTTAAAACTAGCGATCCGCCCCAGCTCCGCCTGGTTATGATCTATTATTGTGGCATTATTTAGATTCGATCTGTTTATGAAGATTCGTTACAATCGGCTCAGCCATTCCAAAGATTAGCTCGGACAGACAAACAGAAATTTTTTTTTGAAAATGGTTATTCATATCCTAATGGCATGCAAATTTACTCCTCAGCTCAATATAGCAGTTATTTCAATGTTGCAGACAGACACTTCAATATGCTTTTTAAGTATGAATGAAAAAGTAAAATTACACCAATGTAGATGTATATATAAATGTGTTTTTACATATTATATATATATATATATATATATATATATATATATATATATATATATATATATATATATATATATATATATATATATAATACATAAAAACATAAATTTTCAAGCCTGTCACTCACAGGGGTAGACAGAGAATGTGGACCTCCATATGCCATCTTCTTACAGAACTATCTCAAAAACATTTTGTAATTATTTAAATTAATGATACAGTGATAAAAATTATACAATATCACTGAATAATTGAGTGATAACAATTAACTAAAAGGAAACATTAACAATAACCATTGTCAATTACCTAAATTACATACATAATTCTCTTTTTGCATCAATATTTTCCTTATCTTTTAAAAAAACTCACAAAACAATTTACAGTAGTAAAAACTTCAATCAATGAAGGTCACCAAAAATTATTGCTTAAGCACTGAGCTCCGAATGTACCCTAAAAAGGCTATGTGGTTTAAAAGTATTAAAATCCAGGATGAAGTCCAATATCAGTAGAAAAGACAACAATTAACACAATTCTTGAAAAGTACTTAAAGACACACACATTGACAGGATGTATTTAATTATATTCTAAATAAATCATTATGTTCACACATTTACACAAAATTATTATTCTACAAATCTCTTTAGATAAAAATTAAACTTTAATTGCTGTCCATTAGTCTCGCTATAACTCAAAAATAACTTGACCTATTTTGATGAAATTTTTTGTGTTTGAATGGATCCCTAAATGGTTTAGATTCACATTTAGAGCAGGTATGTTGTTGTCAAGATACAAAAATCACCCCTGCAAAGCCGGGGTGGATAGCTAGTCTTATATTCTGTATTTTCTTAATGTGGTAGAGCCATGCTGCAGCTATATTAGTAGTTTATTTATACCATGACTGGGTCGACTCCACTGGGGAAGGACTGTGCTCTCACAGAATACAAGCATAAAATAGTAGCTTAACGCTGTTGTGTTTAGTATGGTCAGTGTGGAGAACCGGAGACCCTTTTTACTGGAAATGAATCTGCATTTTGATTCGTAATTGAGGTTAGATGTAGATGTCAATGGGCCACAGCAACCACTGACCATCAGGTGGACTGTGAGCTCGTTTGTCACCCAAAAAAATATAATTAACTTCAACATACTTAATACTTAAAACTTTTAATGACTAACTTATTCAAGGTTGTTTATGATATATTGCAAACTGGAACTTAGTCTTTTTACCCAAAGGCCCCAGAAGGAGGGTAATGTTTTCCGTGAGTATGTATGTATGTATGTATATCAAATTTTTTCCACACTCTGTAGCCTAAGCCCCGTTATGGATTTTAATATAAATATATATTGTTAGATTTGTGTCTTAGTTGGGTATAAATTTTTTCTCTATTTAGTAAACCTTTCACTTGGCTTGTTTAATTACTCCATCCTTTATCCATTACAGCCAATAAAAGTCCATTGCTGAACAAAGGCCTCACCCATAGATTGCCTCAAAGGAGGGGATATTTGCTGTATTTGCCACGCTTGGCAAGCAGGTTGGCAACTGCAGTTTTTTATTTTTAGTTGTAATTAGGAAGACACTGCCGTCCATTTCCTGATTTGTTTCCCTCTATTGCCTCTTACGACACCTACGGTATGATATGGGGTAGTGGAAATTCTTACACCGCCTCTACATGGTAACTCTGATCTATAGTAAAAAATATTTTAAAACACAAGAGGTGCTAGAAACATCATGATCCTTTTCATGTTTTGAGGGTAAATTAATAAAATAGAATGGCATTATTTACAATAATATATAGATTACAAGGATACATATTGAAAGTTATTTAAGCTTTACCACTGGTTAAGCTAAGAGAATTGGGGATAATCCCAGCTCTTTAAAAGTTATTGTCTCAAATAACCATTAAATGTAATTATTATCTAATAAGAGGCTTATTTAAAGTGTAACATTTAATTTTCATACTCTAGAAAAGCTTTCCGAATGATGTCTATAGGCCAAAGTCAATTTACACATTCCTATGTGTTGTCTCCATTGTTCCCTAACTGTACATAGCGACATTCGACAAAACCATTGTTATATATGTAACCTATTGTATGGAAATAACACTTTTTTCATAGTATTGTTATATGCCATAGTATTGTTTGAACTTTGTATGTATGTATTGACTTTGAGACTTATACAATGTTTTTAATAAAAGCATAGAACATGCAAAGCTGTTATTATTTTCTAAGTAAACATTTGATCCAAAAAAAATTTATTGTAAAATAAAAATATAAAGGTATTAAACATAATATGTATTTAATTACTTTTTGTTTATTTGATAGTTATAAAATTCTAGTTTTTCTTTGCTCACAAATGCCTCTGAAGTTGTATTAACAAGGACTCTTTGTCCTTGTTAACAGTCATCACACATCACCATCAAAACAAGACGAAAAATTGTTCAACTTGCAAATATTTTGTGGATTAAAAATAAGTTTCTTATTACATAATTTGGGCATCTTTTTAAACCGGTTTAATTTAAAAATTCCCTATAATTTGATGTACCGAAGTGATTTTAACTTTGTAATGAAAACGGGTAGGCTTGTAATTGTTATCAAAATTTTGTTACGTATTTCCTAAGGACTGTGTAATTACTCAAACTAAGGACATGAAAGCACGAAGTTCTGAAATTTATAATTCAATTTAAAAAAAAACTTACCTTCGGGATAAGCCTGTTTGTTGACGATAAAGTCGATTATCATGTGCGTGGAGTTATAAAGTGCGCCCATTGCACGCATATCGAACTCCACACCAGACACGTACGTGGTGTTGATGATGGGGTTCGAGTAGTTCACTTCAACCATTCCCATCGCATCGTACAACTCCGAGTGGATTTTTAAACCAATATCACTCAGCCAAGGATCCGGCGCAGCAACGGCAAACGCCGCTGCTGCCAATAAAAGCACCAATCTTGAAGACATCGCGACACCTCACCCAAGTACTCCGAACATTACCCCCCTCGGTCCTCGTAAAACGTCGCGCACAGTAAACTCGCACTGGTTAGTGTTTATTAAGTTTTAGGTGGGTATATTATCTGTTTGCAAAACAAACATTAAAAGGAACCCGCTCACTAAACATAAATAAACACTTGAAACTTGGATCGATTTAAAGATAAATTTTTTGATAGAAATTAACTTCACTTAATGTAATTAAAAATTTTAATGTGTGTTGTGAATAATTATATAAAGGTTTTATGTCAGAATTTACATGTCTACTTTTGAAAATATAAATTAAATATAATCTTTCTTTGTTGGGGCAAAACTACAAGACGTTTTACCCCAGTCGATGGATACCACTGAATGAAATAGAATGAATGATGATATTAAATTCCAGTCCAGTCGAGTGATGCACTCGATACTCCAGTTGGCGAATGGTTGAACGAAAGTTAGTACTTTATGAATGAACGCTCGGTAGAAAAACAGTGTTCCCAACTTTAAAAATTCTTTGATTAAGTATTCTTTAAATCGATAAAGAATAATAATATATGAAATCCAGTATAATATTCTAAGTCCACGTGTGAAATATAAATGTATTTGATATTATACAAAATGAAATAATGCGTTTAAAAAAAGTGGTCGTATATAAACAAAAAACCTCAATGAAAATTGTGTAAATATGAAAAAATGTACCTATGTTCTTTAATTTTTTACTAATTTTTACCGTTTTCTTCTTTCAGGAATATTTGTAGTTTGGTCAATTCATTTGTAATGTAATTAACATAAAATATGACTAATATTTAAAAAAAAACATTAATCTGTACACTTTTCTAACAAATTAACTTCCCCAATGAAATCTGTCAAATATTTCAATTTAATTCTAAATACTACTACGCTGCGCTACGCTGGTAGCAGAAAAAAGATGTGGATGCGCACATTTTGCCTTAGCTTTGGTTGCGGGAGTACTAATTAACTTAACTTCGAATATAATTCGATTAATTCAAAACTTGAATTTGTCATTTTTTATAGAATTAGGGTGACAAACGAGCACACAGTCCACCTGATGGTAAGTGGTTGCTGTGGCCCATAGACATCGACATCTATCTTCGTTTGCGAATTAAAATGCAGATGCGTTGTCAGCCGTGAGGACTAAGATAGAATAGGTCTCCGGTTCTCTACACTCAGCATACGAAACATAGCATCATCAAGCTGCTATTTAACGCTGGTATTCTATGAGAGCGTGGTCTTTCCCCGGTCGAACTGACCCATTCGCGCTACAATTATATTATTAATATAACTGCAGCATGGCTCTACCACGTAATATGTCATGACTAAACTCGCTAATTGCTACCTTTAGCGAATAAGTTATACATAAATTTGCTATGTTTTCAGACGTCATTTCCAGAATATTCAGACAAACTATAATTTACGAAATAGGCTAGTAATTTTCTATGAAAACACTTATAATTCTCTCTATACGTATTATACAATAAAGTTATTAGTAAATACTCGTAGTAACGTTACTAAACGACCTCTCAAAAGCCAGAAATTAATGTTTATAATTTCGTTTATTATTCGTTAAGATTATCATAATATTTTGAATATAAACCCATTTTTATTGTAAATAATGCAAAATTTTATTTTAAAGTTTTGGATACAAAAAGAGAGATGCTAAAAAAATTATACTTCAATCATAGTTTTCTTAGGTCCACGTGAGCCACGGAACATTTCTCCCAAAATCATAATCGAAAATTTTAAACCCAATTTGCTTTTTAAGTCAAAGATAGCCCAATACATAAAATAATTATAACAATTGTTGTAGCATTTAGTAATTAAACTACTATAATAATGACCCAGGTTTTATAGTACACATACCTTGTAATCTTTTATTCCGCGTAATGCTTTTATGTCTTAAGAAATAAATGTTGTAATTTATGACAGCCTTTAAGTGTCCCTTTAATCCAAACTCCTTTCTTTTTATTTTAGAAAAATCATGAAATTTTGGCATTTTTCACACTAGCTTTTAGATCTCGATCTGTATTATTCAGTATAATATTTTTTTAGGATTTAGAGTTGGCAATACTGTAAACCCCTATTTTTTTTTTCATTTATTGTGGCATCGACTATAAGGTCTTCAGCCAAAAAAAAATTTACGCTGTATGTAATAAATACAACATAAAAATATCTTGAGTATTACCTGACCCATTTCTTCTCAATATAATGGTGATGGTCATACTGTGATGACTTTGTTAGATTTTTACGGTAGTATAAGCATAAGCAGTCGAAATATGTTGATGTTTATATTAAACAATATTAACACTTCTTTCGTCGTTTTCGCTAATGGTTAACATGCACAAACATTTCACACCACATATAATATGCACTCAAAACCATTATTGATACTTTATTCCATACATTATAATATTTTCTTTTTATTAAAGCGCGAGTAGCTATGCCTGTCTGTTTGTTACCAAATATCGGTTAAACCGCACAATCGTTCATAATTAAATTTGACAGTGAGATAGTCTGGTACCTAAAGAAGTTTATTAGGCGTATATAAAAAGTACTCCGTGATATAGGCCAAAAAATATATAATGACTAATAAACTTATTGATATTAATAAAAATTTGTACCAAACAAAAAAACTAGATGACGCTACGTGTTTTATGCAAATCATTGTACATACTACATCACTTGTTTACTATTTATAAAATGACTATAACATGATAGTTTTGGTGATAATTAAAACATATTTGAGTGTCTCTTATCTTTTGTGGTAATTAATATAAACATAGCGCTCAATCAAAAACTCAAAAACTTTGTTTGTGACATTTGTAGGTATTTCTCAATAGATGGCGATACCTATATGAAATGAAATTATTCAAGACAATTCCATGGACTAAAATTATATAAGCTAATTTTAATTTATGATATGAAAATAATAAGTTAAAATTAAACGCGGTAAAGCCCGTAAAATAAATTTTAATCAACAATTCGACTTTTTAATTTTTAGAATAAACTATTGTAGATCAAAGACATTTTTATTCAACATATATGTTAATTATCATTAGAAGTGATTTTTAGGAGGACAGAGACAAAAACACAAAATCTTATACTTTAACTAATATTAAAAAAAATAGCAAACAAGCTTTGCCAATAATTAGGAACACTTTGAAAAATCAACTTATAAAAAACTAAACTATACGACACAATACTAAAATCGACTAAAATTGTTAATATGTTCTCAAGTGTCAAAAAGGCGTCGATAAAGCAGCGCCCTTTTGATTCTTTATTATTTGATTGACTGATAATGAACTGTCGTCGTATCACAGAGCCACCTATACAAACAAGGCTGCAGTTTTTGAGTTTTAAGAAAGTGACCATATTAACCGGATGACCATAATACCCTCACATACTATATTTATACTATAAACAACAACTTTGCATAGCCACCTGGAACGTACGAACCTTATTGGACAGTGATGGAAACTTATATCCAGAGAGAAAAACTGCTCTCATAGCAAGAGAACTGGCACGATACAATATTGATATTGCTGCAATTAGTGAAACCCACATGAGTGACTGTGGAGATCTGTGTGAACAGCTTGGCGGCTACACATACTGCTGGAGCGGAAAAGCGTGTAATGGCGGATAAGGGCGTAGGTCTTGGTATTCGCAATGGTCTGGTGAGAGGTCTGAATGATCTACCAAAGGGTGTCAATGACCGCCTGATGACTCTGCGTTTACCAATAGCTCACAAGAAATACATTCATCTCATCAGTGCCTATGCGCCCACTCTTTTCTCGCCGGAGGAAGATAAACAAGCCAAACTCACGTAGGTATTCCAAGTCACGATAAGATCATTTTGTTGGGGGACTTTAACACTCGTGTCGGCAACGACCATGATCTCTAGAATGGTGTCGTTGGCAGACATGGTGTTGGAAAGTGTAACGACAACGGATTGCGTCTTTTAACATTATGTGTGTAGTTCGATCTATCGATCGATAGTATCACGAATACGTTTTTCCGTCTTGCCGATAAGTATGAGAACTCGTGGATGCACCCTAGATATAAGCACTGGCATCTTTTAGACTACGTCATCGTCCGCCGTAAAGACTTACGCGATGTTCTTATAACGAGAACGATGCGTGAAGCGGTGGGCTGGACTGATCATAGATCGAAGATGAAACTAGAGCTTAAAGCTTCACGGCGAGCACCTCAAAAAATTCTACCTAAGCTGACATTTTCAAGAATTATTACCTCCCCAGAGTTGGGTAATAAGTTAGACACAAAATTTGCTGCTTGTGTCCCACAAACTAAATTTTCCGCAACAAATGACGAGTGGCGATCGTTTGCTAAGCACCTTCATGTCTCTGCTGTTGATACTATTGGCAAACCACAGAAAAAAAAAATAAGATTGGTTTGATGCATCAGATAACAAACGAATAACGAATGCTTGTTGAAAAGTACAGTCATGAACTGAACTCCAAGTCAATGTATGCTAACAGAAAAAAAGAAGCTCATCATGAACTTAGATCTAAGATAGCGAACTAAAGGATAAGTGGTGGAAGGAAAAAGCTGCTGAATTACAGCACTACGCCGATACTCAACAAACTGGCAAATTTTTCGAAGGCACACAAGCGATTTTCGGTCCGCAAGTCAGAAAATCAGCCCCACTGTACTCAAAGGACAAGCAACAACAGAACATTTGAATGATGTTTTCAATCCCAGTGCGCTCGATGTTAACCTGTCCTATGTAAACTCGCTTGAAGAACAGCCGATTTATCAACAGTTAGATGATCCACCAACCTTCGATGAGTTCATAAAGGCAGTCAAGCGTCTCAAAAACTTAAAAAAAACCCGGAGTGAACCAACTTCCAGCCGAAATATATAAATACAGCGGAAAACATGTTCTTAACAGGCTTTATCATCTTGCCTTGAGAGTGTGGGATAGTGAAGAGATGCCTCAGGACTGGAACGATGCGGTTATTTGTAAGCTGTACAAAGGAAAGGGGGATGTCTCCGATTGCAGCTCTTACCGAGGCAAATAGCTTCTTTCCAGCGTCGGTAAAATTCTTGCGCACATAATCAACGCCCGCCTAAGTGAGGACCAGAACAACACCTACCAGAGAGTCAATGTGATTTCCGTCCAAGCAGAGGCACTATTGACGCTATTGCTGTCGTAAGGCAACTCCAGGAGTAAAGCCTTGAACATCAACGGCCCCTATACATGTGCTTTGTCGATTTGGAGAAAGCATTTGATAGAGTTCCACGTGAGGCACTTTGGATTGTTCTTAAAAAATTTGGATATCCAAAGAAGTTCGTCAACCTAATTCGCCAATTCCATGTTGGTATGAAAGCGCAAGTTCATCACGAATACGAACTTTCTGAGGAAATCCAAATCACAAGTGGAGTAAAGCAAGGATGCGTCATGTCGCCATCACTCTTCGCCATATATTTTTCGGCTGTTATGAGAGACGCGTTAAAGTGTTGTAGCAACTAAATTCAGCTTAATGTCAGAACTGAAAAAGTTCTGTTTGACATCTCAAGATTTATACGTGGTAGAGCCGTGCTGCAGATATATTAGTAATATAGTTGTAGCACGAATGGGTCGACTCGACCGGGGAAGGACCACGCTCTCACAGTATACCAGCTTAACACTGCTGTGTTTCGTATGGTGAGTGTAGAGAAACGGAGACCCTTTTTGCTGGAAAAGAGGCATTCCATCTTGGTCCTCACGGGTGACAACGCATCTGCATTTTGATTCGCAAACGAGGATAGATGTAGATGTCTATGGGCCACAGCAACCACTTACCATCAGGTGGACTGTATGCTCGTTTGTCACCCTATCCTATAAAAAAAAAGCAAAACCTAAAGTATAAAGACTCTCTATATTAGAAATTCTTTACGCTGACGACTGGTGCCTCTTGTCAGATAGTATGGTGCATATCCAAGGCTACATTGTCGCATTATATCGATCGTGTCAACAACTCAGCCTAGTAATAAGCGCTTCTAAGACTCAAGTCCTAAAACAGTCACACAGGGGAGGTAAAGATGATCCAACAGCGCTGAATCTTGATGGGAAACCACTAGATGAGGTCGCTCACTTTAAATATCTTGGTAGCAATATCCGGCGTGACTACACCTTAGCCTCGGAGATACCATCTCGTATTGCTAATGCTGTTGCCAATTTCGGACGAATCACTGATCGTGTTTGGAAGTCCCATGATCTAAAGCTGGAGACAAAGATTAGTGTCTATAAGGCACTTATCATTCCTGTCCTTTTATTTAGCGCAGAGACGTGGTGCCTTTACAAATCAGACCTTGACTCTTTCCACTTAAGGTGTCTAAAAACTCTATTAAAGATCAAGTGGCAGGACCATGTTCCCAACTCCGAGGTTCTGCGTCGCTCTGGATTGTATGGTATGAAAGCTCTTTTAATGCTACGTCAGCTCAGATGGTGTGGGCAAGCCCTTGGCTTGGATGACCTACGTTTACCAAAAACTGTTTTCTACTCAGAGATGGCGGAAGGTAAACGAAAGCACGGTGGTCAACATTTGCGCTATAAGGATGTGTCCAAAGGGCACCTTAACGCTTGCACTATCAACCCCGCGTGTTGGGAGGAGCTTGCAGCAGAAAGGTCATCCTGGCGGTCTACCATCTTCAAAAATATAAATTCATTCGAAGAAAGCCGCCTGAAGACTATAGACGCAAAATGCCAACTGCGAAAAGAGACACCTACCACCCTCCACATACCTACAACTCAGTTGGACAACTCTACTGCCACGCAAGCCATATCGGGGCTCATGATAGGAAAATATCCTAATTTCTAGGGTCGCCGTCATCGAAATCGATGAGGAGGATTTATATGGCCTTTTTTATAGGAGAGGGGGCAAACGAGCATGCGGCTCACCTGATGGTAAGTGACTACCGCCGCCCATGACCAACTGCAACACTAGGGGAATTGCAGATGCGTTGCCGGCCTTTTAAAAAGGAGTAGGCTCTTTTCTTGAAAGTCCCTAAGTCGTATTGCTTCGGAAAAAAAAATCTATAATATATAACTGATAAAGAACAAAAACTACCGTTCTTACCCTAATATAGCAAGGTAATGGTGGTCTTGAACCCGATAATTCCCATAATATTACCGTCATCCACATCCAACCTCAATAATCTTTCAGCACTTAATTCCTTGCTATTAATATTTATCGTGTATCTATTACCATCACTGCGTTGCTAGCGATACGTTTTGCGAGCAACGCAAATTTCAACAGTTCGTTGCGGTGAAAATTTTAGAGCACCTAATTTTTAAACTTGGCACCTAAGTAGACACTAAAAATCCTCTAATTTTGACTTTGTTACCCCCACGCTAGGATTTTCTCTTGTATCGTGGAGGTAGTTTACTAACACAAATTGCACAAGGACAAACATCCATAATTCCAGACCCGAAGCAATTATTTGTAGGCCATACAAATACTTGTTCCATGCGGGATCGAATCCGGGGCCCCCAGCGCAGCAACTCATTGCTAAGCCACTGCGCCACGGAGCCGTCTTTTGCCTACGTGGTAGAACCACTCAGCAGCTATATCATGGTTATAGCACGAATGGGTCGGCTCGACCGTGATAGGACCATGCTCTCACAGAATTCCAGCGTCAAACCGCAGCTTATGCTGTTCTGTTTCGTATGGTGAGTATAGAGAACCAGAGACCCTTTTGACAGTAAACGAGGCATTCCGTCTTATATCAACACAACAACGCATCTGCATGTTCACGGGCTAACCCACTTACCTACTATCAGATACACTGTGTGCTCGTTTGTCATTATTATATTTAAAAATAAACATAAAAAAACTTAAATAATAAAGCACAATTTTTCTTGGAATTTTTCTAGTTTTGTAACAAACACATAACAAAAATTAAATTTATTATATTAAATTAATAGAGTACCTCACGAGGTAAATAGTGTAAAAAGGAACTATGTGACTAAGCTGGCTGTACCTGTATATGCATGCATTATACACATGTAGTATGTTGTATTTTAAACTGTGTTACACATATGCCATATTATAGTATGTTATATGCTGTATTACATACATGTAATAAACTTCCTGTATATGACTACCTCTACATGCAGTCGCGCTACTACCAGTTATGACTGCAGCAGGAATGCGTCGGCTCGACCGGCGACGAACTGCACTTGCACAGAATGCCAGCGGGGAATGCTGCTGTGTTACCATCAGGTGCACTGTCTGCTGGTTTGTTACACTTACTTCTATAAAAACGGCTCAGGGACATATTTTAAACTTTTGAAGTAAAATATGTGGGAGGTCTGTTTTTAGCTTTGGCTCGTATTGGTTGCAACGATGATGATGATGTACCCGGGTCATCACTGTCTTCCGAGCGAGCGTTGATTGCAACAGCGTAACGCTGTTTCCCTGCTTTATCAACACAACTTATACCTATGGTCGATAGTCTATTTTATTTTTGCAATTTATGATTTTTTAAATAATTTACACCTCGATTAGTTTTATACTTTTACTTTTATTACAGGGCTTATTTTGCAAATATAAAACACTATAGCATCGAATTTAATAAGTTGACTGTACAGCATAAGTAAAGTACTATTTCAATCCCATCCTACAACACGTTTTGTAACTTCATTATTAATTTCATTCTTGTACAAAGCTTCTTTTACAATGGTTTAAATAAAAAATAATCAGAGACATGGAAATGTTTTATTACATGTAATTAAACAAAGAATCAATGAGATCAGGCATATATCATTAAGTGTATCAATTTTTGTTCGAAACCATATCAAATCAAAATGAATTTGTTTTCTAACTTCTGTTAGTGTATAGTGTAATAGTCCACGAGGCAGAGCCAAAAAAGTCTGAATTTATTAAGCCTGGTTTTTTCTCAGGTGATTATAATCATAATTTACAATAAAATACGCTCAGTCCAGCGGATATTAGAACAGGTGTCTCAGGTGCGCGTTCAAACATGTCGTACCCACCGACATAACAAAATCAATTTCTTATGGCTGAAACTTTATGAACTTTTGTTTTTTATATGTAAATCAAAATTATGATAGTCAGTCAACGTCCTATGGGGACACAGCTGGTCAGTCAGCTGTGTACATACGTAGCGAGGTTTATAAGGGTGCAATTCGTTTATTAAGCGTGTTTTTTTTTAGTAACTACTACTGACTATATTATTAATAAATAAAATGGTCAGTCAACCATTCCGTAGAACAACGGCCGTCAGTCAGTGAATAAGAAATGAAATTTTTTCGCTCTCTATGGACTTACACGCGGCAACTCGTTTTTTACTTATAATTTACTTAAAATAAAATAATATTATCATAATCATTCATCAAATCATCGTACTTCACGACATTTATTTTAATAAGGCACTTCCGTGTCGCAGTTTTGCCTAAAAATCCCAGAAATTAAATTCCTTCGAATACAACAGTGTACTTAACGAACGTAGGTATATACACAGGTAAGAACTCATTGATTTATTTTTAAACATTTTTGACTCATATTTATTTATTTCATAAAGGATACAAAATTCTAACAATTTATAAATTATCATCAGATAATTTCTCATCTGAAGCTTCAATCTCGTCAAGCTCAGATGTTTCAGACTGAGAATCTAAAAAATAAATAAAATTCATTAAAAAAATATTTTTGTGATTGTTTTAGCTTTCTTGTTTTTACAAGAAAGGTAAAACAATATCTGCACTACTGTTCGATACTTTGTGAATTGTTAGAAATAGTTAACACTAAAGTTTAAATTTAAATGCTGGTTTATTAAATTTAAACATAGATATGTAAAACATATAATTAATTATTATTGACACTAACGCTTATTTTAGAGGTATGTTAACATGAGGTAAGATCATATTTACAATATTAAAGCTACAACAAAAACATTTTTGAAGTAAGTATTCATCATTAAAACATTATAAAAAATATAAAAGCTTGAACTTATTTACGAGTAAGTAATAATTTGTTCTTATTTTTGTTAATTGCTAAAGGAAAGATGTAGCTTATTGAAGATATATCACACCACGGAACCGTACTAGTAGAGGGTATCACAGTGCAAGGTGCTAAATGCTAAATCTTGTTGTTTAATATTATTTTTATGTTAGTTACAAAATGTGTAGTGTTTCATATTAAGTACATAATATTTGCAATGAACTATCGAAACCCAGATACAAATAATTCCAAATATGATTGCCGTGATATATAAACTATTATAAGGTTAAAAATTTAAGGAACGGAGGTTAAATAAGCCAAACATTAATAAAATTAAAATCATTTACGTCGTCCATCGATCACGAGATTGCAGACTAGAACGAAATTTGGACATGTGTTTGATCGGGTTGTTATGGGGATATCAGGCCTGTCGGAAACTTGAAGTACCTATAAGGGTTTTAATTTAATTGTTTATTGTTGTCACGCCGGGCCCAAACGTTCGAGCTAGGCATCCGAGAGAAAAAGCTGCAGCTCGGAGCACGGGGCGATTGTTAGTACGAAATATATCGATATATATATATTAGTGTTGCCCAAAATCGGTCTTGGTCTTGCAGTCTTGGTCTTGTTCTTGCATTTTTGCAAGACCAAGACCAAGAACAAGACCGCCTCTTTTTAGCAAGACCAAGACCAAGACTAATTGTGCAAGATTTGCGCAAGAACAAGACTAAGCTTGCGAGACTCTTGCGTCTTGCAGTTAGGACTAAGTGTCGTTTCAGGGAGTATACGCTTAGGGACTCTATGAGACGCAAAAAAATATAACGAAAAAAAATTGGAAAATTGGACTATGCGCATTACGAACAATACCATAAACATACATAGCGAGTGAAAATATCCATTAAAAGAAAAAGAGTGCATACTTAGTTTTGACCATCGACACTGATAGTGCGTGACGTCTTGTGTCGGCGTCATCAAAGGTCGGATACTGACCTGTCAAAGAAATTGTGCAGCTATTCGAAAGTACAAGGTCAAGATACACGTGCCGGCGGCTACTATTGATATCGCATAATCGTCGCCGCCGCGCCGCACGCACTACATTTGACACCGTTTGGTTGCCGCCACAGAGTACATGTTTCAAAGAATAAAATAAGTTTCCGGGTGCTCAGAATGGACCCGAATACATTATGCTAATCTCGCAAGAAATATTGTAATTAGATAATAGGTAGGTATCATAATAATTTATTCTAGTAAGTAATTATTATAAAATTAACTATATGGATTTATAATAATTACTTACTATTATTGTTATTATTATTACCTAAAAGATAAACATGTTCAGTAAGTTCACTGCAAATCTCGACTTTTGCAAGTGTGTGTTTTTAAAACACAAAGTGCTCGAATATGTCGTCACGCATATGATTAATATGGTTGACACCATAGCACTTTTAAAACACTTGAAATGTGTAAAAATGGATCTGGATCTTGTCTTCAAGGCTTAGTTAATAAGGAGTTGGAGGGGTACCTAGGTAAACCCAGAGCCGTCATCTCGGAAGACATTTTAGACTGTTGGAGGATGCATGAGACAAAATATCCGATTTTATCGAAGATGGCCCGTGATTTTCTTTTAATACCTGCAACTTCAGTACCTGCTGAGAGATTATTTTCTAAAGCATCATTAGTAATTAGAAAACATAGAAATAGGTTAAGTGATGAGTCAGCCAGATGGTTACTTTGTATTAATGCTTTGTCAAAAGAATAAATATAAAGTAACAGTAATGTCAAAGCTGTTGTGTACATACTGTGAAGTAATTTAATTTGCATCGTATTTTATTTTTTATTTAAATAAATGGTATATTGTATAACTCTTTTATTCCATTTCATATATGGTGAGGGTCCATCAATCTCTTTCTAGAGAGATAATGTTATTTAAAATACAGTGTAGTTATTGCCATTAATTTGTTTTTATATGTATGTTTAACCATGTTTTAGCACATGTAAGCTTATTAAATGTAAACGTTTATTAAGAAACTGACGCCCGTGGCCGTGGGACACGGTAGATAGCTCAGTTGGTTAGAGCATCGGCACGGATCGCTTAGGTCGAGGGTTCAAACCCCACCCGGTGTCAGTTGATTTTTCGAATTTCTCATTAAATGTTTAGACATTTATTAATATGGTTGGTCTTTACTATGGCTATGTTAATTCAAGCTCAATATGTACCTACTCTGTTAAGTTGTTCTAAGATCTAAAGTAACGTTTAATAAATAGTAATAGGCTAATAGATCATTGCAAGACTTGCGAGACTCTTGCTGCAAGACCAAGACCAAGACCAAGACTGGGAGCGCAATACCAAGACCAAGACCAAGACCAGGTGTATTGGCGCAAGACCAAGACCAAGACTTGCTAAGTTTCGTCTTGTTCTTGCATTTGGGCAACACTAATATATATGTACTACGCACTAGATTTCGCATTCCGAACATTGACTATGTTCATCATAACTGTACTGCAATCCGTACATTAAAAAACTAAATATTGCGTAAATTGAAGGTTTGCGAATTCTATAAGATAATTTTTTACATTTTATTTAGAAATATGTTTGTTTAAATTAAAATAAGAGTATTTTATGTTAAATTCTTATATTTATTTTATATTAATATCTTATTTTATATTAAATTAGTATTCGCGTATGCGCGACTCTATTATCTGCTATCTCCCGCGCATGCGCGAAGACAGAGTAGCGCACAATTTTTGTTTGGGTAGGTAATACATATAACTCAATGATGAAATATGACGAAATTATCCTTTACTATCTTGTGTGCTCTCCAAAACTAGACCTATTTAATGTTTTTTTCAAGAAAAATATAAGGATTATAACTATGTATGTTTTTAGTTTATTTTTATGCTTGTTACATTTGTTTGCTCCGATGTCTTAATTACCGTGGTTTACCTGGGCAGTTTTAGTAATTTAAAGTTTCCAATTTTTTTTTAAATTTATTAATGGTAGAAGCAAAACATAGTAAAATGGCAGTGGTAGATATAGATAGTATCATAAAAACGGTTTTTCCTAGTCGTTAGGAAAACTAAGGAAGATATTATTTTAGATTTATGTTAAAGTTCTAGCGTCATTATTCAGAGAGAAAACATGGCCAACCCCATAGATCAGAGATTTGGTTACTCTCCCAGGCAAACGGGCGTAGATAAAATTTTTAAATTAATATAGATTTGTTAAGTTCTATCTGAAAATATTTTCATAGTTTCATGTAGTAGATTATATTTGTAAAAATGTTCATTCCTAATGTTCTAAAACATTTAATACCTCAGTATCTCGACAAAACAACAATTATCTGTTACGTAGAGCAATTTTCTAGAGCACTTTAATAAATTAAAAAATATATTTACAAAATACACTACTAGACTAGAGTGGAAAGTACTAAGTCACAGATGAGTTAGAAACTCGTGTTAAACATTGGAAACCGATCCGTCGAGTGGGTCTTGGAGCACGTGGGGCACGTGGGGCACGTGGGGCGCGGGGGGCACGTGGGGCTCGGCGTGCAGCAGGGCGGCGCGCTCGGGCGGCGGCGCGCCCATCGCCAGCGCGAGCGCGGCTGACACGCTGTGCGCGCGCAGCGCACACGCGTCCAGGCCCTCTACCTGTTCCAGCTTCTTGATCACATCCGTCGAAGCGTTGTAGAATATCAACTGCTGTTCGTTCGCTTCGAACTCCTTGATTAACCGTGCCAGGGTCTGTGTAAAATGATTTCAGTTAAAATTAAAGTGGTAAGTACTTAAATTTTTGGCATTCCTTGAGGGAGGCCTATGTTTAGCAGCGGACTTGTGGAAAAACTGTAATAATGATGATGATGATGAAGTATGTAGCACGGCACGCTTAATGATAGGTAAGACTCTTACGACCAACTGATGGCGTGAAATTCGCCCAAGCACGCTAAACCCAAACTTCCAGTTTATTTATAAAAGGATTAACAGTACGACATTCTCAGCTGTATGTTAACCGATCCAATGAGTATAGGCAGATCTTTGGAACACTTTACCACCTAGCACATTCTTGTATAAACGAGAAGTTACGACTATTGTCTCCGCTCGTTCTTCCTTCATCATTAGTTTCAAATTCTCCCGATTGTGTCGCACAATATGCGTTATATCTGACTTCAGCAGATTAGAACATATCATATTTTTACTGTGATATCATTATTTCAAAGTTTAAATTCGAGTGATTGAAGCCACCTTTTAAACAAATGAGTCTTATGCCGCAAGATACCACTTTTCTACAGCCATATAAACAAAAGTTATACAAAGCGCCAACGGCGCGCGCCAAGCACTCGGTGAAGCGAGCCGCGTTCAGGTAGAATATGATGTGTGAGTGTACAGTGCAGTGTGCACAGTGTGTACAGTGGCGGCGAGTGCATACCTGCGAGGCCGCGTAGTCGAGCATGGCGAGCACGCCGCAGTCGACGAGCACGAGGCGGTGCGCGGCGGCGACTCGCGTCAGTCGCTCGGCGAAGCGCGCCGCGTTCAGGTAGAATATGATGTGTGAGTGTACAGTGCAGTGTGCACAGTGTGTACAGTGGCGGCGAGTGCATACCTGCGAGGCCGCGTAGTCGAGCATGGCGAGCACGCCGCAGTCGACGAGCACGAGGCGGTGCGCGGCGGCGACTCGCGTCAGTCGCTCGGCGAAGCGCGCCGCGTTCAGGTAGAATATGATGTGTGAGTGTACAGTGCAGTGTGCACAGTGTGTACAGTGGCGGCGAGTGCATACCTGCGAGGCCGCGTAGTCGAGCATGGCGAGCACGCCGCAGTCGACGAGCACGAGGCGGTGCGCGGCGGCGACTCGCGTCAGTCGCTCGGCGAAGCGCGCCGCGTTCAGGTAGAATATGATGTGTGAGTGTACAGTGCAGTGTGCACAGTGTGTACAGTGGCGGCGAGTGCATACCTGCGAGGCCGCGTAGTCGAGCATGGCGAGCACGCCGCAGTCGACGAGCACGAGGCGGTGCGCGGCGGCGACTCGCGTCAGTCGCTCGGCGAAGCGCGCCGCGTTCAGGTAGAATATGATGTGTGAGTGTACAGTGCAGTGTGCACAGTGTGTACAGTGGCGGCGAGTGCATACCTGCGAGGCCGCGTAGTCGAGCATGGCGAGCACGCCGCAGTCGACGAGCACGAGGCGGTGCGCGGCGGCGACTCGCGTCAGTCGCTCGGCGAAGCGCGCCGCGTTCAGGTAGAATATGATGTGTGAGTGTACAGTGCAGTGTGCACAGTGTGTACAGTGGCGGCGAGTGCATACCTGCGAGGCCGCGTAGTCGAGCATGGCGAGCACGCCGCAGTCGACGAGCACGAGGCGGTGCGCGGCGGCGACTCGCGTCAGTCGCTCGGCGAAGCGCGCCGCGTTCAGGTAGAATATGATGTGTGAGTGTACAGTGCAGTGTGCACAGTGTGTACAGTGGCGGCGAGTGCATACCTGCGAGGCCGCGTAGTCGAGCATGGCGAGCACGCCGCAGTCGACGAGCACGAGGCGGTGCGCGGCGGCGACTCGCGTCAGTCGCTCGGCGAAGCGCGCCGCGTTCAGGTAGAATATGATGTGTGAGTGTACAGTGCAGTGTGCACAGTGTGTACAGTGGCGGCGAGTGCATACCTGCGAGGCCGCGTAGTCGAGCATGGCGAGCACGCCGCAGTCGACGAGCACGAGGCGGTGCGCGGCGGCGACTCGCGTCAGTCGCTCGGCGAAGCGCGCCGCGTTCAGGTAGAATATGATGTGTGAGTGTACAGTGCAGTGTGCACAGTGTGTACAGTGGCGGCGAGTGCATACCTGCGAGGCCGCGTAGTCGAGCATGGCGAGCACGCCGCAGTCGACGAGCACGAGGCGGTGCGCGGCGGCGACTCGCGTCAGTCGCTCGGCGAAGCGCGCCGCGTTCAGGTAGAATATGATGTGTGAGTGTACAGTGCAGTGTGCACAGTGTGTACAGTGGCGGCGAGTGCATACCTGCGAGGCCGCGTAGTCGAGCATGGCGAGCACGCCGCAGTCGACGAGCACGAGGCGGTGCGCGGCGGCGACTCGCGTCAGTCGCTCGGCGAAGCGCGCCGCGTTCAGGTAGAATATGATGTGTGAGTGTACAGTGCAGTGTGCACAGTGTGTACAGTGGCGGCGAGTGCATACCTGCGAGGCCGCGTAGTCGAGCATGGCGAGCACGCCGCAGTCGACGAGCACGAGGCGGTGCGCGGCGGCGACTCGCGTCAGTCGCTCGGCGAAGCGCGCCGCGTTCAGGTAGAATATGATGTGTGAGTGTACAGTGCAGTGTGCACAGTGTGTACAGTGGCGGCGAGTGCATACCTGCGAGGCCGCGTAGTCGAGCATGGCGAGCACGCCGCAGTCGACGAGCACGAGGCGGTGCGCGGCGGCGACTCGCGTCAGTCGCTCGGCGAAGCGCGCCGCGTTCAGGTAGAATATGATGTGTGAGTGTACAGTGCAGTGTGCACAGTGTGTACAGTGGCGGCGAGTGCATACCTGCGAGGCCGCGTAGTCGAGCATGGCGAGCACGCCGCAGTCGACGAGCACGAGGCGGTGCGCGGCGGCGACTCGCGTCAGTCGCTCGGCGAAGCGCGCCGCGTTCAGGTACAGCAGAGCGCGCGTCGGCCGCGCCCGGCACACCTCGCCCCACCGGCTCTGCGCATTTTAATAGAAGTCGAGGTGACGAACACGTTTATCACGTGGTAGAGCCGCGCTGCAGCTATTAATTGTATGGTTGTAGCACAAATGGGTCGGTTCAACCGGGGAAGGACCACGTTCTCACAAAATACCAGCGTAAAATAACAGCTTAATGCTGCTGTGTTTCGTATGGTGACTGTAGAGAACCGAACACCCTATTTATTGTAAACGAGGTATTCCATCTTAGTCCTCAGGGTTGACAACGCATCTGCATTTTGATTCTTAATTGAAGATAAGTATATATGTCTATGGGCCACGGTATCCACTTACCATCAGGTGGACGTGTGCTCGTTTGTCACCCTATGCTATAAAAAACAAGCACAGTAAACCTGATGGTAAGTGGATACTGTGAACATTTAGATTTCAGATGAGTTGTCACCCCTGAGGACTAAGATGGAATGTCTCGTCCGAGCAAAAAGGGTATCCGATTCTCTACACTCACCATAAGCGAAACACAGCTTGAGAGCGTGATCTTGCCCGGTTGACCCGACCTATATAGCTGCAGCGTGACGCTACAACGGATAAATGCATCACACAGGTTTCGTCGCGACCTGCTGGTTCGGGCGTTATATGTCATACAGCTAACATTTCTTCTTCTACATTATCGGCCTATAAGTTTTCATCGCTGCATATGGACTCTATACGTTATTGTTTGCCATAATCGTCATTCTTGTCAGACGAACTACCGATTGCAGTAGTAGACGACTCACAGCTTTGAAGCCGTTTTCATCACCGATCTGAGTAATATACGTTAGTATAAATGAGACAATTATATTTATAACTCCATCTATCGATAGTTCTGAAACATTTAAACGTCAAAAATTACGTACGTCGAACCTATTCATTGGCGTTTCGCGTCGTGCGTCGTGCATGACCTTGGCGGGACGTACAGCAAGATGGATCGTGTATAAGACGTTTTATCCTATAGTCAACTCTTACGACATCCACGCGACAAATTCATAACATTATGCAAACTTAAACTTCTTAAAAATCTACTACACCACAATATTACTGCAAAATAAAATTATGTTAAATTTTAAAATCTTATACAGTATTTCATAATTACTAAAAGTTCATCAAAAATGAATCTTAGATAAAATTGTAATTTTGTACGATTTTAAGATTGACAAGCTCAAATTGGACTCGATTACAATTAATATTTATCATATGGTATGATTAAATTATTTTAACTGATAAAAACTTATAAGTTTATTCTCTGCCTGTATCATAATGTTTACTGTAAATTGCAATTTTCTAACCAAATAATTGTTAAATTTATGATTAAGTCAAAAAATAATGTGCGATGTATAGTTGGCAGTATTCAGTATGTAGTATATAGTGCCCATGATGCAATAAGCGATGTGTAGTATGTAGTGCCCGTGATGTAATAAGCGGTGTATACTGTGTACTATGTAGTTTGTACCATGTATTACTCAGTATGCCGTGCGCGATGTGCTGATAGCATTGCTCGGTGTGTGGTGCGTAGCACTCATTAAATAGTGAGTAATGTGTAGTATATAAAATGCAGTGTGTAGTGTATAGTGCGCGGTATACAGTTTGCGATATGTAGTGTGCAATGTGTAGTGTCTGCTATGCAGTGAGCGATGTGTAGTGTGCAATGTGTTGTGCTCGGTGTGTAGAATGTGGTGAGTAGAATGCAATGTGTAGTGACTGTTAGGCAGTGAGTGGTGTGTAGTGTGTAGTGTTCGGTATGCAGTGTTTTGTTTTATAGAAGGGGTTAGAAAATGCAGCGCCAGTGAATCAAGCCGATCAGAAAGATCTCGGTAGTCGACGATTCGAACTGCTCTGCGCTGAATGCAGTCAAGTAGAAGGAGCTGGCAGTGGGGTACCCCGGCCCAGAGATAAGAACAGTATTCCATGTGAAGGCGAACTTGCGCTTTGTAAAGTTGCAAGCGATGTGCCGGCATGAAATACTGTCTCCCTCTGCTGAGCACGCCAAGCTTTTTAGAGGCCAATTTGGCCTTCCCTTCCAAATGACGACGAAACTTCACACTACTCAATATGTTGACGCCGAGGATTCCGAAGCTAGCTAAGGCAGCAAGGGGAGTGCCTTGAAACTGAGGAGATACGACAAATCGGTTCTTTTTAGCGGTAAACGCGCAAACTTGTGTCTTCTGGGGATTGAACTGGACTAGATTTAGTCGCCCCAAATCCAAGACTTTGTTCAGCAAAGACTCGACTTCAGGCACAAGTAATGAATGTTACTAGCTTGCAACATATTATTTTTAGCATACAGTCCACCTGATCGTAAGTGGTTGCTGTGACCCATAGACATCTACATCTGTCCCAATAAAGAATCAAAATGCAGATGCGTTGTCACCCGTGAGGGCTAAGATAGAATGCCTCTTTATCAGTAAAAAGGGTCTCCGGTTCTCTACACTCACCATATGACACACATCAGTGTTGATCTGCTATTTTACGCTGTTATTCTGTGAGAGCGTGGTCCTTCTCCAGTTGAGCTGACCCATCCGTGGTACAACTATACTACTAATATAGCTGCAGCCATGGCTCTACTACGTATAAAATCATTGATATGCAGAAGAAACAGCGTTGGTGATAGCACGCAGCCTTGTGGAACACCAGCGTTAGTAGATTTGTAATCAGAGCATACACCGTATGCTACGACCTAGATGCTCCAATTAGCAAGAAAACTGGTGATCTAATTGCACAATTTCTCGGGAAGCTCATAGGAAGGGAGCTTTGAAAGAAGCGCTTTGTGCCAGACCCGATCAAAGGCCTTTGCTATGTCCGACCTAACAACCTATGCCTCCCCCTTGAACTTTACTGCTTTCGCTCATCTATGAGCCAGGTAGACCAGAAGATCACCAGCTGATCGACCCCGACAAAAACCGTATTGGCGGTCACTAATCAGCTGAAGATCTTCAAGGTACTGGTAGCTGGTAGTTTATGATGGACTTCATTATTTTAGAGAACAAGGAGGTGATGGCGATAGGCCTGTAGTTGTAAGGGTCTAAACGGTTGCCTTTTTTAGGGATCGAGTGGACCAAAGCTGTCTTTCATGAATTCGGGACTATGCTTTGGAGTAGGATGGGATGGGAATAGATAGGAGTACCGGAAAAGATCGTTAAAACCGGTGCCACGTCAGGTCTTCAGCACAATGTGGGGGACTCCATCAGGCCCACTCGACTTGTTGACGTCCAGGGAGCAGAGTGCTTTGCGAACGGAGCGCTGTGTAAACCGCACATCCAGCATGGAGCACTTACACCACGGGATGGTCGGAGTGTGTTCCCCTTGTCATCGAGAGTACCAAGCGAAAAGCAGAAGTAAACCTTTACTTCACGCTGTTATTCTATTTCTTAGAGTCTTATTCTTCAAGAAAGGTGACAACGCTCTCTTGAAGAACTACAGACCGATTTCCCTTCTGAGCCGCGTCTACGTGCTGTTTTCGAGAGTCATTACGAATCGTCTCGCACGCAGACTTGACGACTTCCAGTCTCCTGAACAAGCCGGTTTCCGAAAAGGCTTTAGCACCATGGGCCAAATACATACCCTTCGGCAAATTGTAAAGAAGTCAGAGGAGTACAATTTGCCACTATGTCTGGCGTATGTGGACTATGAGAAAGCCTTTGATTCCGTCGAAATTTGGGCGGTGCAAAGTTGACTGTCGGTATATCGAAGTGCTGAAGTGTTTGTACAGTAGAGCTACGATGGCTATCCGAGTACAGAATCAGAGTACGAAACTTATCCAACTACACAGAGGTATAAGACAGGGTGACGTTATATCCCTGAAACTCTTCACCGCTGCATTGGAAGACGTTTTCAAGCTACTGGACTGGAAAGGATGCGGTATCAACATCAATGGCAAGTACATCACTCACCTTCGATTTGCTGATGATATAGTCCTTATGGCAGAATCGCTGGAGGACCTAAGAACTATGCTCAATGACCTCAATAGTGTCTCCCAACGGATAGGTCTTAAGATGAACATGGACAAAACAAAACTAATGTTTAACGTCCATGTCACACTTATGCCGGTAGTTGTTGGGAGCACTAAGATCGAAGTTGTTGTCGAGTATGTTTACCTGGGACAAATAGTCCGACTAGGTAAGTCCAACTTCGACCGAGAGGTCAATCGACGGATTCAACTCGGCTGGGCAGCGTTCGGGAAACTACGACACATCTTATCGCTAGACATACCTCAAAACCTGAAAACGAAATTGTACAACCAGTGCGTGTTGCCAGTGATGACTTACGGATCTGAGACGTGGTCCTTCACTACTGGCCGTATGAGGAAGCTCAAGGTCGCTCAGCGAGCTATGGAGAGGGTTATGCTCGGGATTTCTCTGCGTCATAAACTTAGAAATGAGGATATCCGCAGTAGAACCAGAGTAACCGGCATAGCCCAACGGATTAGTAAGCTAAAGTGGCAGTGGGCCGGCCATATAGGTTGAAGAACCGACATCCGATGGGGAAGAAAGGTTCTCGAGTGGCAGCCTCGTACCGGCAGGCTAAGTGTAGGGCGACCCCTCACTAGATGGAGTGACAATATGGTAAGACATGCAGGAAGTCGATGGATACAGGCGGCTCAGGACCGTGCTTTGTGGCATTACTTGGGGAAGGCCTATGTTCAGCAGTGCACTTATGAAAGGCTGTAATGATGATGATGAATATGTTATTGTGCGGTGTGTAGAGTGCAATATGTAATAATTGGTGTGTAGCGTCTAATGTGTAGTATTCGGTGTGTAGAGTGCGGTGTATAAGGTGCAATGTTTAGTTCTCGGTGTGCAGTGTTTAGTATGTAGTGTACAACGTTCATTTCATGATGTGTAGAGTGTGGCGTGTAGTGTGCAATGTGTAGTGATCGTTATACAGTAAACATCTGAGGTAAGTAGTGTGCAATGTGTAGTGCTTGATATGCAGTTAATGGTGTGTAGTGTGTAATATACGCTATGTAGGTGTTTTTAACGGTGGTAGAGCCACGCAGCAGTTTTTGCTGTTGCATGTATGGGCCGGCTCGAGCCGGGTTGGTACCACGACCTCCCCCCCATCAACATACCCCTGGAGAATCCCTCGCTGAGCATCCACGACCATGTTATTCCGATCCTGAGCGTGGGTGCTCAGGCTGCCCCGCGTATTCTGGGGGGGGGCAAAATTCCGCTCAAAAGCATAACTGCTAGGGGCAAACTGAGCAAGAACACCAAGGCGACCCCTGCCACGCTATCCGTGAATTTCTGCAACATCAGGAGACTTCACTCTAACCTAAACGCCGTCCACTACCATCTCGAGACGGCGAAGCCGGCCTTGCTCTTTCTGACCGAGACGCAGATTTCCTCTCCGGCTGATATTTCGTATCTCTCCTACCCGGGGTACAAATTGGAGCATTCCTTTGTACCTCGGGCTGGAGTTTGCGTGTATGTCAGAGAGGACATCTGTTCTCGACGCCTCGGCAGTCTTGAAGGTTCGGACCTGTCCATCCTTTGGCTACGCGTAGACAGCGACGACCATCCGCGCGTCTACGGGTGCCTCTATAGGTCCCATAGCGGTAATGCCGAAACAGACCGACTCATTGACCACGTCCAAATGGCTACAGATTCCTTGCTACAACAGGTCCCATCCGCAGAGATCGTGATCCTTGGCGATTTTAACGCCCACCATGCCGAATGGCTCGGTTCACGTCTAACCAATCATGCGGGGAGATCTGTTTATGACTTTGCCTTGGCATATGGTCTGACACAACTGGTTACTTCGCCTACGCGGATTCCAGATGTGGAGGATCATACACCTTCCATGTTGGACCTTCTGCTGACCTCTCATCCGGACGGATATCTGGTTTCCGTCGATGCCCCTCTCGGCTCTTCGGACCATTGTCTGATCCGGAGTGTAGTGCCACTCACGCTCCCTTCGCGGTTGCGTTCTGCAGGTTGCCGCCGTGTTTGGCATTACAGGTCGGCGGATTGGGACGAAATGCGGTCTTTCTTTGCATCCTACCCATGGGGGCGGGTTTGCTTCTCGCCGGATGATCCCAGCGCTGTTGCTGACTCTGTCACTGATGTGGTGCTACAGGGAATGGAACTATTTATTCCATCATCTGTGGTACCCATCGGAGGCAGATCTCAGCCTTGGTTTGGTCGCTCCTGTAAGACTGCATTACGCAGTAAGCAGGAGTGTTATCAAGCCTGGGCTGCGGCTTCGGCGACTCGGGATGTAAATACCAGCACACTTAAAAAGAAGTATAACTTCGCCTCCAGGTCCTTCAAAAGAGTTATTGCCAGGGCAAAGTCAGAGCACATAGGCAGAATTGGCGAGAAACTAGTTCGCCTTCCTTCGGGAACCCGTGCATTCTGGTCTCTCGCCAAGGCTGTCCAAGGGAATTTCTGTAAGCCATCACTACCATCTCTGCACAAGGAGGATGACTCACTGGCCCATGACGCAAAAGACAAAGCCGACCTTTTAGGCTCCCTTTTTGCGTCCAACTCGACTCTTGATGACGGGGGGAAATCGGTTCGCAAAGCACTGCTCTCCCTGGATATCCAGAAGTCGAGGGGGCCTGACGGAATCCCCCCAATTGTGCTGAGGAAGTGTGCTCCGGAGTTGGCACCGGCCCTAACGCGTCTTTTCCGGTACTCCTACTCCCAAGGCGTAGTCCCGAATTCATGGAAGACAGCTTTTGTCCACCCGATCCCTAAAAAAGGCGACCGCTCAGACCCATCCAACTATAGGCCTATCGCGATCACCTCCTTGTTCTCCAAAATAATGGAATCCATTATTAACTGCCAGCTCATCCGGTACCTTCAGGATCACCAGCTGATTAGTGACCGCCAATACGGTTTTCGTCGGGGTCGATCAGCTGGTGATCTTCTGGTCTACCTGACCCATAGATGGGCGGAGGCAGTAGAGTCCAAGGGGGAGGCGTTGGCCGTTAGTCTGGACATTGCGAAGGCCTTCGATCGGGTTTGGCACAAAGCGCTTCTTTCGAAGCTCCCTTCCTATGGGCTTCCCGAGAAATTGTGCAATTGGATCACCAGCTTCCTTGCAGATCGGAGCATCAAGGTCGTTGTAGACAGTGCATGCTCTGACTACAAGCCTATTAACGCTGGTGTTCCACAAGGTTGTGTGCTATCACCAACGCTGTTTCTTCTGCATATTAATGATATGTTGCTAACTGGTAACATTCATTGCTATGCGGATGACAGCACTGGAGATGCTCTATACACCGGCCGTGCCAATATTTCTCGGGAAAACGTCGCTGAGTACCGGAACAAACTTGTGTCTGAAGTCTAGTCTTTGCTGAGCAAAGTCTCGGATTGGGGGTGACTAAATCTAGTCCAGTTTAATCCTCAGAAGACACAAGTTTGCACGTTTACCGCTAAAAAGAACCCCTTTGTCGTATCTCCTCAGTTTCAAGGCACCCCCTTTCTTGCCTCAGCCAGTATCGGTATCCTCGGAGTCGATATATCGAGTGACGTGCAGTTTCGTGGTCACTTGGAAGGGAAGGCCAAATTGGCCTCTAAAAAGCTTGGCGTGCTCAGGCAGAGCGGGACAGTATTTCATGCCGGCACACCGCCTGCAACTTTACAAGGCGCAAGTTCGGCCTCACATGGAATACTGTTCCCATCTCTGGGCAGGGGCTCCCCAGTGCCAGCTCCTTCCACTTGACCGCATCCAACGCAGAGCTGCTCGAATCGTCGACGACCGAGCCCTTTCCGATCGGCTCGATTCATTGGCACTGCGAAGAGATGTTGCATCCCTTTGCATTTTCTTTCGCATCTACCATGGGGAGTGCTCTGAGGAATTGTTTGGATTAATCCCAGCCGCCAAATTTCACGAACGCACATCGCGGCAGAACTCCCGATACCATCCACACCATCTGGATGATTGGCGGTCCACCACTGTGCGATTTAGAAGATGTTTTCTTCCTCGCACCACCTCCTTGTGGAATCGATTACCATCAGCGATTTTTCCGGACCGATACGACTTAGGGACCTTCAAGAAAAGAGCGTACTCCTTTTTAAAAGGCCGGCAACGCATCTGCGATTCCCCTGGTGTTGCAGTTGTTCATGGGCGGCGGTAGTCACTTACCATCAGGTGAGCCGCATGCTCGTTTGCCCTCTCTCCTATAAAAAAAAATGTAGGTAGTGTTTTGTGCTCTATACACAATGAGCGGTAGTGTATATTACTCAGTATACGGTGAATAAAGTGCAGTGTTTATAGTGCAGCGGTATATAGCGGTTTAGTGTGTAGTGCAGAGTTTTGGCGGGAACTTGACCGGCGGCGGATTGCTGCTTCTTGTATTATTGTTTAAATAATTGTTTGAAGTGGATTTTGATATGTAAAAGTGGTGCGATTTTGTGTATTAAATATCTGCGTATGTCAACTATTAGAAGAAACGGTGGAACAAGTGCTACGATTGTGATGTGAATCTCAAGATAAGGTCTCTGTCTGCTTAGGCGCCTTGGGATACTATCGCCAACATTCTTCTGGCTCAAGTTGCCGTAGAAATCTCCCAAGGACTACGCAATGTGACGCATGCACATATTATGAAGCAGCAGGATTATTATAACTTGATACTGAAAATCTCTAAAAACGAAGATGCTGAATGAAATGAAGACATGGCTTAGAGGACAAGTATCCAAGGCAAAAATCTAAGACAAAGAAGTGTAGTAGTCGGTATGTAGTGCGTGGTATGTGGTTTGCAGCGTGTACCTTGAGCGTGTGCAGGTGCAGCGGCGCGCGGCGCAGCGCCAGGTGCGTGGCGGCCAGCCCGGCCAGCGCGCCGCACAGCACGGCCAGCTCCACGCTGCGCCACACGCCCACCACGAACGTCAGCAGCGCCACCACCAGCTCCTCACGGTGGTGCCCCCACAGCTGGCCCACGATCTTGTAGTCGATCTGTCCACCAAATATCATTTTCATTAATACAATATGTTACTCTGTCTTACTGCAATACGTGGTAGAGCCACACTGCAGCTATTATGATGGTAGCAGGAATGGCTCAGCTCGACAGGTGTAGGACGACGCTCTTACAGAATACCAGAGTAAAATATATGCTTAATGCTGCTGTGTTTGGTATGGTGAGTGTAGAAAACTGAAGATCCTTATTACCGGAAATGAAGAGTTTCATGTTAGTCCTCAAAAGGACAACACATCTGCATTTCGATGCCTAAGTGCCTATGGGCCACAACATCCACTTACCTTTAGGTGGACTGTGTGCTCATTTGTCACACTTATTCTATATAAAAAAATTACTCAAACTGGAATTGTAGATGCATTACTGACTTTTGCGGAGTTCATCATATGATTTAAAATTATGTTAATTATGTGACCAGTGGTCAGCCACCGCAGAGCAAGCCTTGTTTAGAGGTGAAACACGTGTCGTATTATCGACAGTGGTGTGTGAGTGATACTAGTGTAATGGCGTTGGAAATAGTGGTGCTAAGATTTGCGGTGACAGTGTTAGTGTACGCAACTGAGGGAGGGCGGAAGATGCTCTTCAAACTAGGTTAGAAATTTTATTTCATTACATGGATCTTAGCTAATTCATTTTAACGAATAATGAATTTCCGCAAAGTAACGCCTATTCTATGCGGGATGCACTCTGATACCGACAGACTAATATAAAAAAAAAACGCAGCATACCTTGAGGAGATGTTCAGCTGAACTTGTGCTAGGCTGTAATGATGATAATGAGGATGATGATTGCTTACCGCTACGAAGCTACCTTTGAAGAAACTTTCTTGGTCAATACTTTGAGTTATCATTAGGAAGATGCTGCTGTCCATATCCTAATACAGTTTGCCTCCGTCGTCTCTTATGAGCTTATTATAAAACTCGCGGGACGATATGGGGCAGGGGATCTCTATACCGGTACCACACGGTGGCATCTATGGTTAAACCCCCTTTACGTAGACAGTAATGGATGGATGGATGGACCAATACATTTGCTTTAAACTGCATAAGTATTCTTTTAATTCTTATGCTTATAACTACCATCATTAAGGATCACCGCAACGTCGAAAGTAGTCAAGGTTACGCGTGAGACAATTTCTAATAAGTAGGTATGTAATATAATATAAATAAACTCACGAACAACACTCGGTTCAATTGAGAAATCGATGTGCAGTGCGAAATTGTGTAACTACGGGGCGTTGCTTGTCGGTGGCAATCACTCGCAGGCGCGTTATTTATTCGTTATGATTATATTTCTAACCTCAAATAAGATATTAATATAAAAAGGATATAGACTTAAAAGTCAATAATAGTTTAGTGGTACATTTACTGAATAGATCAATATAATTAATCAAAAGTCGAATGAGAAAACGAAAGCAACGGTTCTCATAGAGAACACAATCGCACTACAAGTGCGGATTTCTTAAGTATATTTCATCTGTTGGAAATTGTACATTAAATTTGAATAAGTCATGCAAACAAAGAAATTGAATGCATATTTTTATACAATAATCGTTTACGAATTTTTCGATAAACTGTATAATTAAATCAAGCAGTGCCTTAATCTAAAATACTTAGTCTACAATAACAGGCACCTGAATTAGAATAAACCTGTATCTCAGGTGTATGTGCTAATAGGTACATTAACAAATATTTTATATTTCTTATATAAATTCAATAACATACCAACAAATTAAGGTTAATTTTTTTAACATATGATATTAGCATAAAATTGCTTGCTGTACACTCACCATAAAGATCACAGCACAGATGAGGACGGAAGACAGGCAAGCTTTTGGTATGAAGAAGAAATATTGCGTCAAGAACTTTAACGCAAGCAGTGTGATGATTCCTGTAAGTGGATAGAGCTTTCGATTAACTTCATATATAATCATTCTTTTAGATATTATTAAGTAGTTTCAAATTTCTTGAATGTCAATTTATAATTATTAATATTGTATTAATAATTTACAATCAGTTCCGGTGCTAAGCATAAATGTTATGGAGTGGAGACCGCGCTTAGACAAACGTAGTGTTACCCCCTAACTAAATTGAGCGACACTCTGTGCAAGGTTGTCCCAAAAGCGCGCCTCTTAGACCGAAGATCGGTCTAAGAGGCGCGCTTTTGGGAGAATACTGACTGGGAATATTTTCAGAATGTGAAATTATTTTATTATTTTTAGTCCTTTGAAATCGGCTTTTAATTTTTGTTAAGTTATTTTTTCAGCAGGCTAATGATGATGAGTAATTAAAACTGCCATTGCGATGAAACTTGCATGAGAAAGATATTTCTTTACCGCGCTATGCTCATCGAGCTCAGTGCGTTTACAATTTGTGACAGACATTCGTATTTTGACCATGGAAAGAAAGGGGGAGATTTCCTACCGTGCAAGGAGTTCAGCCCGTTTGGCCAACGCTCTGTGTGGTAGTACGGAACTATTCTATATATATACGGCGGTAGACTTTGGTATGTTTTGTTTTTGGAGCGGCGACTGCGAAGGCACAGGATGATACGGTGGTTTCTTTTGTTATCCTAATATCATATTAATTATGATGATATATTTGGCTTTATATCATTATACCTCCTATCATCAACTAATAAAATAACCCGTAAACTGTTTCAAACTACATATTTCAAATTTCCCGCACGCTCCTCTGTATTACACAGGTTATTAATCGTCGTGGCAAAACTTCGCGCTGTCATAGAAAAGGAGTCGTCTCTCTCGCACGCGTGGGCTTTTTACCGGGCTTTCGAAAAGACGATCGCTTCCTTTCGAACCTGTGGCAAAATGTTCTATAATGAAATATAACTACGATTGTTTATATAGCAATTAGTATGGAGCCGAAAGCTGGGCTTTTAGTGTGAAGTTAGGGACGCGTGGGCGATACGTTTGCAAGTTCACTTCACATTTCAATGTTTACTCTGTGTGTTTACTAGAGCGAATAAATATTTCGAGTTGAAAATTTATGCTTTTATAAAGATTTTTAGTGACATTGGAGGATAATAGTGTTCCTTGTGATGAATTGAAGTGTGTTAAAGTGCTAAAGTGGAAAAGGTAAAATATTTAAACTTTGTTGAGAAATATATATATATATATGCATATGTTTTCAGCAACATTTTATGCAGACGTAATCAAATCTTAAGGAAAGAAATAGAGACGATTCAATTTAGATAATAAATATTTTTTTTTTAATTTTGTACATAGTTTGTTTGGACTCTGTTCATGCTTTTCTTTTGTTCATGTATTGTATGTAAATAAATATCTTTTTCGTTCGCTCAAGCAAACCCAAACGGTTTTGTTCAAAGCCACCAAAGCTGCTTGTTGTTGCTGCATTGCTGATATGTCATACAATATATCTAGCAGTAGTATGCCTTCTGTGTGCTTTGTTAAACACGTCCTCGACAGCACTGAATATGAAACTGAAGAAGGGAGACAGATTAAGATTCGTGTATTTTTATAAAACTGCTAAAAACAACAAAACTATATCTTGGGCTTGTCCTAGTTTGGAGCCCTAGCTTCGCCACTGTTCTGAAGGATTTTGCGAATTCTTAGTGGAGTGTCGCTCTGAAGTGTGGTGAACTCTGTATTATACTGTGAATTTTTTTCTATTGAATTTCAGGCGAGGCTTTGACGACTGAACGATGGCGAGTAAACCTTTAATATTATCAATTCATAGTCTACAGCATAAGAATTCTTCAACAGCGAAGGTATAGGCACTGCAGTGGAGTGGAGGTGTGTGCACGTACGCACTCCAGCGGTCTCTAGTGACGCAGTAATGTCACTAGAGACCGTTGGAGTGATATTAGGTGTAGGAGGATGTGTTAGGGGTGGGTGTGCGGGGTGCAATGCGGTGCATGTGGGAAGGGACAGGAGTGCGGGGTGCGGTGCGGTGCACTGACCGGAGTAGAGGCCGGCGGCGGGCGTGCGCACGCCGCTGGAGTGCGAGACGGCGGAGCGCGTGAAGGCGCCGCACGTGGGCATGGCGCGCACCAGGCCGCCCGCCACGTTGCACAGCCCCAGCGTCACCATCTCCTGCGTCGCGTCCACGCGCGCCCCCTCCGCTGCGCACAACCACAAGCACAACGCTATACTCGTGCTGCATCGTCACGGCGCCCATCGGCGCCGGACCGGATTATAGTGCCGAGTGTATGTGTGCACTCTCTATTTCCTCACCATCATAATCCAATGGGACAGTAATTCAGCTTTATGTTCTTTCCGAGGCACGTAGGTGAAATACCACTAACTTTCTGACTCTGCCTTTTTTATATTATTCTAAGCTAGCGCTTAACTACAATCCCACCTGAGGGTAATTGTTGATGTAGCCTAAGATGGTGAAGCACAATGACTTAACATAAGCCTGTTCTCTCTTGCCTTGAAGACACACACTGTAATAGGATGGAAAAACAGATGGTGGCGACTTATTCCACTCCTTTGCTGTACGCATAACAAACGACGCAGCAAACCGTTTGTTTCGAATGCGTGGTAAATCAATAACGAAAGGGTGGAGACTGGCCGAACGTCTGGTTGTCCGACAGTGGAAGAGAGAGGGGGAATTAAATTTTGCAATTCCTGCGCACTCTCTCCGAAATGCATCCTGTAGAAAACCGAATGGCTGGCTACTTTGCGCCTGTGTTCGAGGCTGGTAAAATTGGTTTTAACCAAATTCGGGTCACCAATAAACCTAAGTAGCATTTTGCAGCATCAACCTATATATGGCAGCAATACTCCATGCACGACCGGTAGGCGTATTACGTATCTTGCAGAAGGCTAGCGATAGCGAAATTAGAACAATAATTGCTGATAAATCACAGATTCCTATTATGTATCAGCGATAACCAAGCTATCTAGTGACAGAGCTGTCTTGTGGTCGCTAGTTAGCTAGGGCTTGGTTATCGCTGGTCGAAAAATACGTATCTGCGATTTATCAGCAATTATTGTTTTAATTTCGCTATCGCTAGCCTTCTGCAAGATACGTAATACGCCTACCGACCTGCGCTTTATATAAAGTAAGCAGATATCCCAACGTGTAGTATCGCCGCAGCTATGCAAGGATTCCTAGCTTCCTTGCAACTGCTTTAGCTTTGGACTCAATGAATTGCCCGAAGTTCATATTTGAGAATATCTCAACCCCCAACAACTGAAGGTGGCTGGTGTATTCCTGTGATACATTTCGGAAAGAAGGAAAAAAGGAGAGATGGCTCCTTTTGGTTCAGTTGACACCTAAGATAACTCGATCTGGCAACATATAACGCACGCTCTATGAGGCCTGACGAGAAGATCATGGAGCTTGAAGAAAAGATAGACAAGTTGCGCTGGGATATTATAGAACTATGTGATGTCCGAAAAGAGAGTGTGGGCACGGTAATCCTCGAATCTGGCAACTTGTTCATTACCTTAACAAAACTATATGCAAAAAGAAAATAACTATCTGGCTCCAAGAACTAAATTATTATGACACTGAACAACTACTTACTAATTCTATCTAATTACTAATCTAATAAAAGTTAATTATTAACCCAGTCACAAACTAACAAACAAAAGCATGCACACACACACACACACACTAATACTAGTTAATATATGTAGAATCCTAAGTAAATGAAAGGAGATATTATGTAAATTATAAATATGGTACATGTACGAGTGCATAATAAAAGTATTGTAATTAGAACCATAGGGCGGAGACCTGGCGTCCTGAAATACAGGCGTAAAGCCTAGCTTAGGCACTAGTCTCCCACAGTATATTATTGAGGCTATACTATAATATTATGTATAATAATTCTGTATTGTGGTGAGAAAATAAAATAAATTATTATTATTATTATTATTATTATTACCGTGGTCGCCCACCTGTCCCAAAGCAGTGTCAGATTTATCGTCCACAAGTCTCTCATTGACAACATTGTAAAGATTATGAGTGTGTCGACGAGAGTTGCGTAGCTTATACTCAGAATCACCAAACGGTATTAGTTGAAGTTCATACAGGTTTACGCGCCAACTTCGGCATATCCCGGTTAGGATGTGGAGGAAATATATGATGATATCTCTTAAGCCACGTATTCCTCCCAAATCCACTATACGGGGTTAATGGGAGACTTCAACGCAAAACTAGGCACAAGAGAAAACAGTGAGCTGAAGGTATAATTCGGAATAGGACAACGAAACCGAACAAAACCAAACCAAAACCAGCAGCTTGCCGACTTCATGAGGGACTCTTTATGACGAACTTTTTCTTCCAGAAGCGATCCCCTAGGAAGTTTACCTGGTCGAGCCCGATGTTTCAACGAAAAACTAGGTTGACTTCATTATGACGACTAAACGGCAACTGTTCAGTGATGTCTCAGTAATCGCGAGGGTGAAAACTGGCAGCGATCACCGAATGGTTAGAGGCTCACTGAACCTAAACCTTAAGTTTGGTCACGTTTAATGAAGTCAACGCTCCGTCCCCCTCGTGCTCTAATCCAAAGTTCGGAAAACTTTCAGCTCGAGTTACAAAACCGTTTTCAGTGCCTAGAAAATGTGAGAGTGAGATTAAGAGGTTCTATGGGCAGCTGTACACGTAATCGTTGAAGCCGCACGCAAGTGTAATAACGATCCAAAAGCAAGTATTATTTATTCTGTGGTAATACGACACTATTCCGATTATATACCGGACGTCAGTCTGAGTGTGATCAGAGTGAGAGGCTCCAGAGTGGAATCACAGCCTCCCAACGGAGAGGTCTTATGATGAACATGGACAAAACAAAGATCATATGTAACGTCCATGTTACATCTACGCCGGTAGTTGTTAGGAGTACTAGGCTCGAAGTTGTTGACAAGTATGTTTGCCTGGGACAGATAGTCCGACAAGGTAAGTCCAACTTCAACCGAGTCCAAACCAAGAGATCAATCGACGGATTCAACTCGGCTGGGCACCGTTCGGGAAATTACGATACATCTTCTCGTCAGGTATACCTAAAAAGTTGAAAACGAGATTGTACAACCAGTGCGTGTTGCCAGTGATGACTTTGGATCTTCACTAGTGGCCATATGAGGAACTTCAAAGTCGCTCAGCGAGCTATAGAGAGGGCTATATTTGGAGTTTCTCTGCGTGATAAACTTAGAAATGAGGATATCCGCAGTAGAACCAGAGTGACCGACATTGCCCAACGGACAAGTAAGCTGAAGTGGCAATAGGCCGGCTATATAGCTCGAAGAACCGACAACCAATGGGGAAAAAAGGTTCTCGAGTGGCAACCTGGTAAGACATGCAGGAAGTCTATGAATGCAGGTAGCTCAGGACCGTACTATATGGCATTTCTTAGGGGAGGCCTTGTTCAGCAGTGGACTTGTGAGGGGCTGTAATGATGATGATGATGATGAAATGGACTAATAGTAGAATAACCTTTTATTTTTATAAATAAAAAATCTAAAGTAAATAAAAACACAACTCGTATAAAGATCACTTACAAAAAGCCTTGGCAATGGCAATATTAGCCAGTACCATAACCACCGGCAGCATGAAGATAGCGGAGCCCAGTTCCTTTGTCATCTCCATAAAGCCCACAGTGCGGTTGCCCACTACTGTGCTGAAAGGCGGCAGGCTCACAACTGGCAAGCCCGGCTCCACGCTACCTGAACATTTAAATTAATTACGATGATTGTTTAAGTAATAGTAATAATAATTGTCGTCCAGACCAAATTTCGATCTAGTTAGCTAGTCTCAACGAAGACTAGCCATCGGGGCTGGACAGGATTATAGAGCCCAGGTGTGTGCGCGAACACAAATGCACTCTCTATTCCCTCACTCTCATAGACCGATGGGCCGGTAATTTGATACGACCAGAGAGAGAGAGAGAGCAGGCGCAGAACCAACAAAGGACCTTCCGACTCTGGGCTGCTACTGAAAATTTCTTAACAGAAAAACTCAATAACTGATTTAGAGCCCGACCAGGGATTCGAACCCGGGGTCTCATATCAGCAACCACGTGTGCGACCAGTAGACCAACGAGGGAGTCGTTGTACAAGTAACAAAGGAACAAGTGTGAGGTAGGATAGGGTAGGTACTGTACATGTACTATTAATTTTACAAAAAATGTTATAAAATAATTAGATGTTACCCCTGAGGAATAAGGTGAAATGCCTCGTTTTCAGAATAAAATGGTCTTCGGTTTGGTACGAGTGCACCTACAATACAAAACCCCGCAGCATGTCAAGCTGGTATTGTGAGAGCGTAGTCCTATCCCGGTTGAATATAATATAATAGAATATATTAATTTTTATTCAAAATAAATTATTTCATAATACTTATTGGAAGCATTTTTTTATTTATCACTTGTTGCTTTTAGTGTTACGTTGTACCACCATTTTAATTACCGTTGAGGCGACAACTTGATACGGCCATAATATAGCTGCAGCATGGCTGTACCACATAAATAATTCCATAACTATAGAGGAGATAGGTAGGTAGGAGATAGGGTAGTAAGAGACAGGTACCCAGAAGGTATCCTAATTCAAATTCGAATTCCTTTATTTGTCATAAATACCCTTTATATAAGTAAGTATGTATATGTAATGTAGTATGTATGATGATGTTACAGTAAAAATAAGTTGCTTAAAGACCAATTAAGTCATGAGATACAGCATGGTAACTTTTCCAAATTACCAAATATAGGTCATAGTAGATTCAAAAATTTCAACTTATTCAAAGTAATTTTTAAATGAACAAAAGAATAACAGAGAATGTTGGTTACCGGAGAGCTTGAGCAGAGGGCGCGCCGGGTCGTAGGTGTAGCACGCGAAGGTGGAGGCGGCGAACACCACCAGCGCGTTGCGCGCGATCGACACCAGCCATAGCGCCTTCTTCAGCTTGTGTCTCTTGGCACTCACCTTCACATCCTTCAGTTTCTGGAAGGATACAATCGCAATCTTTTTATAGGTAAAATTAAATATTTTCGTTCAATTTAGATCACAAATGGTAATTATGAAAAAGGATTTGGATCCTTTAAAACCTTCAACCCATAATCATGTTGAAAATAATATAAAATATAAACGGTCCATAATAATCCAAATGGTTCCAGAAAATCTTAATGTCTGAGTGGGTACGATGCAAGTTGTTCACTGCACTGCTCCGATGCGTTTTAGTGAACTCCAGCAACAGCACAAGCAAGACAAGTAGGCTTCTTCACAATGTGGACGACACCACCAATCACTTGTTAAACCAGCACTATTAAGTGGTGCCGGCGGCAATCGAACCTGGACTCCTCGCATTGGGAAATTTACTTTGAATTCTTACTTTGATCTACAAAGATAAAACAATTCCAACAAAAGTTGTTTTATGGCAAAATTACTAACAAAAAAAAGATAACCGTTATTAGTCTATACTCACTCTCCTAACTTCAACCGTTAATATCTCAAAAGAATCTTTTTAGTAGTTGGATTATTTTTGCATAAAATCATTATTTAAGTTTACGCCTCACTCTTAACTACCACGGCTATAACATTTCTCCTTCAGCCCGTTAAAAGTTTACTGCTGGAAATGGGGCTCTCCCATTGAAGCAAAAATTTGTCTTAACCGTCCCACTTGGCAGGTGGACAGACGATCGCAGTTCTCGACGCTTCGCACACTTGACGCTGCTTCCCGCCGTCGTTCTGGCAAATTTTTTTTATATAAAAGGGGGCAAACGAGCATGCGGCCCACCTGATGGTAAGTGACTACCGCTGCAACTGGAACATCAGGGCAGTACAACATAGTAGAAAAATTGCTGATGGTAGTCGATTCCACATGAAAGTTGTGCGAGGAAGAAAACTCCTTTTAAATCGCACAGTGGTGACCGCCAATCATCCGGATAGCTTTTTTGAATATAAAATTGGGTAACAAACGAGCACACAGTCCACCTGATGGTAACTGGATGCTGTGCTCAATAGACATCTACATTTATCCTCAATTGATAATCAAATTGTAGATACGTTGTCACACCTGAGGACTAAGATGGAATACCTCGTACCTCCACCATACGAAACACAACAGCATTTAAGCTGTTATTCTTCGTTACGCTGGTATTCTGTGAGAGCGTGGGCTTACACGGTAGAGGCGACCCATTCGTGCTACTACCATAATATAGGTGCAGCCAGATGGCATGGATGGTATTGCGAGTTTTAGCGATGTGCGATGGTGAAATTTAGCGGCATTAGTCCGAACAATTATTTTACGCCTGACGTTGAACAATAATTTACATCTAAGATAGACGTCTAATTATAGACATCTCTTACGAATTAACAGAACCACCGGCGAAATAGGGTAGTAGATTCGCTTCGTAAAACCGATGGTCCTGCGCCTGATCTCTCTCCAGTACTGTGGCATTGCCGTCTCACGTACTATGAGAGAGTGCCCCTGTGCTTGCTGCTTGCGCATACACTTAGACACTATAGTCCTGTCCTGCGCAGATAGCTAGCCTTCGTTGTGAATGGCCGCCGTGACTGAATTTCGGCCTGGAGGACATTATTTTAGAGAAATATTTTAAGAATATAGTTTTAACTTTTTACGTGTTACAGGCATGACTGTAGCTATATTATGGCCGTAGCACGAAGTGGTCGCCTCAACGGTATTGGGAGAGCTTGTAAATATAGTGCAGAGTTGTTCAGAAACTACGTTAACAGGGTTTAGACTATGGCTATGGTGGTACAACACAAAACAAAAAAATAACAAGAAGTAAATAAATAAAAAAAGACTTTTGTTCGCGCCAAACACTTTCAAGGATTGACGCGAGATGTCACTCGGCTCGGCGCGATACCGGTTTGACTTTCGGTCGTGCGAAAAACGCCCAAGGGCAGTCTGTCGTCTGCCAGATGTGCTAATGTTTGCACGCTGTTAATTTTCTGCGGGAACCGCGGAATAGTTAGGGCGTCTAGTAAATATCCTGTCTAGGAATTATAACGCGCATTCCCTGTTTGGATAGCCTTTCCCGGGACTTATTGGGTCCGACTCAGAATCTGTATAAGTGCATTCGACAATATAAGCTAGTGCGGCCTCTGATTCTAGAATTAACTATTGCTACGCGAAACGGTAGTGACCTTTGACCCAGAAACTCCGGGCGTGTTTTGTGCGGTAACCTTATACCCCGCGATAGTTAGTGGCTTCTGTAAGCTAGTTAATAGTACGATAGAGTTAAGTGACTGTCATCGTGGTGAACCAAGAAAGTGACTGTGGATAACCTCGAAAGGCCCCCTCAAATTGGAGCGGTGTCGACGCTCGGGCTGCTGCCGACGGCTAAGGTCCAGGTTTAATCACCATCAGTCACACCCAGATACACACCACATCACCATTCTTTCCCTTGCACTACACAACTACATGCGACCTGACCGACTCCGGAGGGACCAGTCGTCTTGGATCGAGGTAAGTGAACTCCGCCAAATTCCTTCCGGTCGACTGGCCGTAGTATAACGCTCCCCCATATATTTTAGTGTAATTAGAGAGATTCCACGTGGCCTTAGGAGGCCCGACCTACGTCTGCTCGAGAGGTCTTCAGCTCATGGGCCCCTGAAGGTCTGATCCTTTAAGAGAGCAGCCGTAGGCCGTAACATTTTGGTAGCAGAGCGTGGTTCCGGGTTCGATTCCCGGTCGATCCCGACTATAGTGTTTGATAAACATTAAACAATTTTGGTGGCAGGGAGCGTTGGTGTGATTGGTTTAATTTGCATCTACAATCACGCCCGTCCGTAATACGTAAAAATATTTTTTTGTACGTAATAATAGAATTATTTTCCTTTGTTGCTTTGTTGCTTGCCTTTTTTTTGGTTAGAGGGTAATTTGAAAAGCCGCGCCCTAGGTTGTGCAAGCGGGAGTTTTTCTAGAGATATACGTCATGTAGGTAGATGGTTATTTTTACGTAATCGGTTAATTATCGTTGTCGGATAGTTGTAGTGGATTACTTATCGAAGGTTCGATTTCCGAGCTAGGCATTTTTGTTGATCGACCGTGATGTGTATCTTCGTTTATACTGTAATTTGTATTTGAACTAAAGAGTAGTAATTGTATTTGCGTACTTTGAATTTAACTTGATTTCATCGCACTAGTATTTGTTATTTGTTAATTTGAATGTGTCTTTTCTTTTGAGCTAACTTGTATTTGGTTGATACGTAGTAATTCGTATTTGTGTAATTTCTATTCAACGCGATTTGATAGGAACTGCATTTATTAACTGTTAATTTTTGTTGTATTTTTTGTTTGTTATCTTTGTAATCTGTGCTCAAGCCGCGTCGTAATTGTATTTAATAGTGATGACATCGCCTAAGCTACTGATCCGTTGTCTGCGGACTGAGTTGCGCTGGGCCACAAGCGCCCATGCTTTGATAGGTCGACCGGATAGGGTCCATAACTTGATGAAGCGGTTCGAGCAGGTGGATGCTCGAAGGGCCGCAGTGGAGGAGGCTTACGCTGATCTCGAGGATTCGGATGTGGAGAAGGGAGTCCTAGACTCTTGCTTTGCGGACTATGAGCAGTTCTTGTGGCTCACGGACGAGTTGATCGAGGCTGAAGGCAGGTATGCCGAGGAGGCGCGTGAAGCTCGGATGAGTAACCTGCCCGAGTCCTCTCTGAAGCCGCTTCAGCCGGAGCTGTTGGGACGACTCCCAACTCTGGACCTGCCAAAGTTCTCCGGGGTCCTTTCCGAATGGCTGACCTTCGTTGGTCTTTTCGACAGCCTAGTGGACGCCCGGAGTGACTTGACCCCGAGACAAAAGATGGCGTACCTCCTGGCCTCACTGGAGGGGGAGGCCCTGGGCGTCGTCGGCCACTTGAAATTGTCGGACGACGCCTACCAGACTGCTCGGGACCTCCTAGCCAGAAGATACGCCAACATCCGGCGAATTGCAGACGAGCATGTTAAGCAGCTTCTAAGCCTCCCGCTGCTTAGTGACCGGGCCAGACTGCGTCCGGACCTGTTGGATCCAGTCTTGGTGGCCTGTAATACATTGAGGCGGCTGGGTTTACCAGTGGGCGAATGGGCCTTTTTGTTGCTCCGCATAGTGCTGTCCCGTCTACCTCTCGACCTTCGAATCCATTTTGAGGAGAGGTACGGCGGGGACGAGGCCTCCTATATTCCGCCCTTCTATGACCTGCTGCGGTTTTTAGAGGAGCAGTGCCGGCAGATCGAGAACGCGGCGGGCACCGTTGACGACTTACGAGACGTGCCCAGTGAGAGGCTGAACCCGCCAGGCAAGTCGTCGTCAACCCCCCCCTGCTCCTATTGTCGAGCATCTGATCATCGGGTAACGTTGTGCCCGAAATTATTAGGTAAGCCGGTTCCTGCGAGGCGAACTATCGCCAAGGAGCGCCGCTGGTGCTGGTCATGTCTGGGAGGGCACCTCCAGCGAGACTGTCCGCATCGATGGCCCTGTCTGCATTGCCAGGGCAATCACCATGCCGTTTTGTGCCTGGGTGCGAACGGCGTCTCCTCTCGGGGCTCTGCCAGGCCCTCGACCCCCACGGGCGGGGGCGCTCAGCCACGCCCTCTGCTGGGCGACAATCGGCGCTCGCCGGCCATCCACCAGGCCCCTAAGTTTGAAAGGGGCCCCTCCCCCAAGCAGTTGGGGGGTAATTCCCCCAGGGGCGGGGGTGTCATCACCCCCCCTCAGCGTGTGGAGAGGAACTTCACGGCCACTCATCGGTCCGCTGGACCCTTCTCACTTCGGTTAGCTGAGTGGCCGCGACTGGTGTACCACTGTTCCCCATTTGATGGAGGCGGCCCTGTCTAGCTGCCGCCTTGGCTCCCACCACGGCCGCCTCCACTGAGCCTTAAGCTGTCAACAGTCCACTTGTCAAAATGTTCTGTTGCCGACGGCCTCAGTGAAGGCGTACAACCCGAGTGGCAACTGTTAAAGGTTGTGCTCTATTTATCTCGGGTTCACGCCATGTGGCCTCCCCTTGGTGGTGGGAAGATTAGGGCCCCCCTGGAGCGTTGAATCACGTTGTCAAGGGGTATTAGATTTGGTTTGGTCGAGCACTTAGTCAAAAAATACTTGAATTAAAATTAAAAAATGGTTTGGGCTTTCCGCGAAATTTTCCTATTTGTAGCGGTTTAAATTAAAAGAATTGAATTTAATCTACTCCTTTAAATGCTACTGCATGTGTTTTGTAAATATATTTAATCACTGTATTTGATTGTTGCGTCTGTTTGCTGAAAGGAAAATTTGAATTCATCTGAAATGGAATGGCGCACTATTTGAAAAATTATGTTTATGTTTATGATAGTGTTTAATCATTTTGCTTTGCGAAGAAGTAGGGCTGTCCCTTACGTTATTGTTTTGTTTAATTTGCAAGTTGACCTATGCGCATCGGTGATTAATTTGGTTGAATTAATTCTGTAGTTGCACATTGATGCTTTTGAAAAATTAGTTGAAATATGAGCATAGGACTTCTTCTTCTTCTTCTTCATAGGATTGAAATCAGCTGCCGCACTATTTTAGTAAATGATAATAGGGTGGGTGGCCTGGCTAGGCCTACTTGTTGAAAATTCATACTAGGGACTATCTGTGCGTTTCGTTCGGCTCTCCACAGACGACGTTCATGTGGAATTTGTGGGTGCTCTCTGCACTGAAGCTTAGGAGGCCGCTCGAGGCCGCTTCGTGTCGCGTCACTGTTTGCAGAGCTGATCCGGTCGGATTGCGGAACTAATCATAGGGGCATAGATAGGTGTTTGAAAGAGGTCGTCGGACTTTTGTCCAGTACAGGACTTGTTAAAGTGCTGCGATGCCCAGGAGGGGCATCCAGTGGAGGCTGACCCTCCGGCTTGCCACATTAGGGCTATTTTTTGAGGCGCTGGTTAGGGTTGCAAGATCTGATGGGATGCCTAAGGTGGCCTAGTTTGGTTGTAGATTCGGTCTTGCAACTTGCCTTCGCGACCTTGTCCCGCTGACCGGTTTGCTCGCGGACCTAAATCCTTATGTCCGGGACGGGGGTTTGTTCGCGCCAAACACTTTCAAGGATTGACGCGAGATGTCACTCGGCTCGGCGCGATACCGGTTTGACTTTCGGTCGTGCGAAAAACGCCCAAGGGCAGTCTGTCGTCTGCCAGATGTGCTAATGTTTGCACGCTGTTAATTTTCTGCGGGAACCGCGGAATAGTTAGGGCGTCTAGTAAATATCCTGTCTAGGAATTATAACGCGCATTCCCTGTTTGGATAGCCTTTCCCGGGACTTATTGGGTCCGACTCAGAATCTGTATAAGTGCATTCGACAATATAAGCTAGTGCGGCCTCTGATTCTAGAATTAACTATTGCTACGCGAAACGGTAGTGACCTTTGACCCAGAAACTCCGGGCGTGTTTTGTGCGGTAACCTTATACCCCGCGATAGTTAGTGGCTTCTGTAAGCTAGTTAATAGTACGATAGAGTTAAGTGACTGTCATCGTGGTGAACCAAGAAAGTGACTGTGGATAACCTCGAAAGGCCCCCTCAAATTGGAGCGGTGTCGACGCTCGGGCTGCTGCCGACGGCTAAGGTCCAGGTTTAATCACCATCAGTCACACCCAGATACACACCACATCACCATTCTTTCCCTTGCACTACACAACTACATGCGACCTGACCGACTCCGGAGGGACCAGTCGTCTTGGATCGAGGTAAGTGAACTCCGCCAAATTCCTTCCGGTCGACTGGCCGTAGTATAACGCTCCCCCATATATTTTAGTGTAATTAGAGAGATTCCACGTGGCCTTAGGAGGCCCGACCTACGTCTGCTCGAGAGGTCTTCAGCTCATGGGCCCCTGAAGGTCTGATCCTTTAAGAGAGCAGCCGTAGGCCGTAACAACTTTTAATAAGTACTTATTATGAAATAATTTATACATGGTTGTAGCACGAATAGATCGGCTCGATCGGGGAAGGACCACGCTCTCACTGAATACCAGCATAAAATAGCAGTGAGTGTAGAGGCATTCCATTTGCATTTTGATTCTTAATCGAGGATAGATGTCTATAGGCCAGTCCATAGGCATCCACTTACCATCAGGTGGACATTGTGCCCGCTTGTGACCATTATTCTATAAAAAAAACTCACCCGTAATAACAAGAGAACAGTGCAGCACACGGCGCTGAGCACGCAGTCGGGTGTACGCACTTCGTGCCAGTTCTCCAGGATCAGCTCCACGTTCTCGGACAGAGTCTCGGCTACGAAGTTCAGCCCCAGCAACCCCTTCACCTGCGCCACAGCAATAATCACAGCAGTCGCCGACGTGAATCCACTCGTGACGGACGGTGAAATTAATTCCACAAGAACACCTGCACACAAATGATACGCGTGTGATAGAATAGCTACCTAAAAGTAAATCTTTTTTTTAGGTTATAGTTATATAGTATTCAACTACCTATCTACCAAACGATTGTCCTATATACGAACTGAAACCATCGTGGGGCGTGTGTTTATGTTGGGCAAGGAAAAGGTAATCAACAAGATAAATAAATAAATAAATAAATAAATATATATATATATATATATATATATATGTTACGGCCTACGGCTGCTCCCTTAAAGGGTCAAATCCTCAGGGGCCCATGAGCAGAAGACTTCCCGAGCAGACGTAGGTCGGGCCTCAATGTGGCCACGTGGAATCTCTCTAATTACACTAAAATATATGGGGGAGCGTTCTATACAACGGCCAGTCGACCGGGACGAATTTGGACGTAGCTTACTTACCTATATCCAAGGCGACTGGTCCCTCCGGAGTCGGTCAGGTCGCATGTGGTTGTGTAGTGCAAGGGAAATAAAGTGATGTGATGTGTATCTGGGTGTTACTGATGGTGATTGAACCTAGACCTTGGCCGTCGGCAGCAGCCCGGGCGTCGACACCGCTCCAACTTGAGGGGGCCTTCCGAGGCGTTGTCCACAGTCACTTTCCTCGTTCGTCATGATGACAGTCAATTAACTCTATCGTACGATTAACAAACTTACAGAAGCCACTAACTATCGCTGGGTATAAGGTTAACGCACAAAACGCACACGGAGTTTCTGGATCAAAGGTCACTACCGTTTCGCGTAGCAACAGTTAGTTCTAGAATATCAGAGGCCGCACTAGCTAATATTGCCGAATGCACTTATGCAGATTCTGAGTCAGACACTATGTGTCCCTGGGAAGCTCTCCAGTAGGGATGAGCGCCACAAATCCTAGACCGTATTTTTACTATCCGCGCCTAATTATTCCGAGTTCCCGACAAAATTGACAGCGTGCTAACGTCAGCACCACTTACAGATGACCCCGCCTTTTCGCTCGCGACCCGCGCGCCATTGCCACGCTCGGCCGAACTTCAACCGATATCGCGCCGAGCCGAGTGACATCTGGCGTCGATTCTTGACAGCGTTTGGCGCGAACAAACCCCCGTCCCGGACATAAGGATTTAGGTCCGCGAGCAAACCGGTCAGCGGGACAAGGTCGCGACGGCAAGTTGCAAGACCGAATCTACAACCAAACTAGGCCACCTTAGGCACCCCATCAGATCTTGCAACCCTAACCAACGCCTCAAAAGATAGCCATAATGTGGCAAGCCGGAGGGTCAGCCTCCACTGGATGCCCCTCCTGGGCATCGCAGCACTTTAACAAGTCCTGTACTGGACAGAAGTCCGACGACCTCTTTCAAACACCTATCTGTGCCCCTATGATTAGTTCCGCAACCCGACCGGATCAGGTCTGCAAACAGCGACGCGACACGAAGCGGCCCAGAGCGGCCTCCTAAGCTTCAGTGCAGAGAGCACCCCCGAATTCCCCATGAACGTCGTCTGTGGAGAGCCGAACGAATGCACAGATAATCCCTAGTATGAATTTTTAAACAAGTAGGCATAACCAAGCCATCCACCATATAATCATTTACCAAATGGTGCCGCAGCTGATTTCCATCTGATAATCTACAAACTAGTCAGTCTGTTAGACAAGTAGTCCTATGCTCATATTCCAAATAATTTTTCAAAGCATCAATGTTCAACTACAGAATTAATTCAACCAAATTAATCACCGATGCACATAGGTCAACTTGACAAATTAAACAAAACAATAACGAAGGAGACAGCCCTATTTCTCATTTACGTAACTTAGACAGTGCCAACAAAATGTAAACCAAAGGAGAATTGACTTTTATTTACCTCGGCACAAATAGGGTTATCTAATTTCAGCCTTCCTTTTCACAAAGCAAAATGATTAAACACTATCATAAAACATATACACAATTTTCCAAATAGCGCGACATTCAATTTCAAATGAATTCAAATTTTCCTTTCAGCAAACAGACGCAACAATCAAATACAGTGATTAAATATATTTACAAAACACATGCAGTAGCATTTAAAGGAGTAGATTAAATTCAATTCTTTTAATTTAAACCGCTACAAATAGGAAAATTTCGCGGAAAGCCCAAAGCATTTTTAATTTTAATTCAAAGAATTTTTTAAATAAGTGCTCGACCAAAACAAATGTAATACCCCTTCACAGCGTGATTCAACGCTCCAGGGGGGGCCTAATCTTCCCACGACCAAGGGGAGGCCACATGGCGTGAACCCGAGACCAGTAGAGCGCGACCGCTAACAGTCGCCACTCGGGTTGTACGCCATCACTGAGGACGTCGGCAACAGAATATTTTGACAAGTGGACTGTTGACGGTTTAAGGCTCAGTGGAGGCGGCCGTGGTGGGAGCTAAGGCGGCAGCTAGCCAGGGCCGCCTCCATCAAATGGGGAACAGTGGGACACCAGTCGCGGCCACTCAGCTAACGGGAGTGAGAAGGGTCCAGCGGACCGATGAGTGGCCGTGAAGTTCCTCTCCACACGCTGAGGGGGGGTGATGACACCCCCGCCCCTGGGGGAATTACGCCCCGACTGGTCGGGGGAGGGACCCCTTTCAAACTTAGGGGCCTGGTGGCTGGCCGGCGGGCGCCGAGAGTCGCCCGGCAGAGGGCGTGGCTGAGCGCCCCCACCCGTGGGGGTCGAGGGCCTGGCAGAGCCCCGAGAGGAGACGCCGTTCGCACTCAGGCACAAAACTGCATGATGATTGCCCTGGCAATGCAGACAGGGCCGCCGATGCGGACAGTCTCGCTGGAGGTGCCCTTCCAAACATGAGCATCACCAGCGGCGCTCCTTGGCGATAGTTCGCATCGCCGGAACCGGCTTACCTAATAATTTCGGGCACGACGTTACCCGGTGATCAGATGCTCGACAATAGGATTAGGGGGGGGGGGGGGGGGTTGACGACGACTTGCCTGGCGGATTCAGCCTCTCACTGGGCACGGCTCGTAAGTCATCAACGGTGCCCGTCGCGTTCTCGATCTGCCGGCACTGCTCCTCCAAAAACCGCAGCAGGTCATACAAGGGCGGAATATAGGAGGCCTCGTCCCCGCCGTACCTCTCCTCAAAATGGATTCGAAGGTCGAGAGGTAGACGGGACAGCACGATGCGGAGCAACAAAAAAGCCCATTCGCCCACTGGTAAATCCAGCCGCCTCAACGTATTACAGGCTACCAGGACTGGATCCAACAGGTCCGGACGCAGTCTGGCCCGGTCACTAAGCAGCGGGAGGCTTAGAAGCTGCTTCACATGTTCGTCCGCAATTCGCCGGACGTTGGCGTATCTTCTGGCTAGGAGGTCCCGAGCAGTCTGGTAGGCGTCGTCCGACAATCTCAAGTGGCCGACGACGCCCAGAGCCTCCCCCTCCAGTGAGGCCAGGAGGTACGCCATCTTTTGGCTCGGGGTCAAGTCACTCAGGGCGTCCACTAGGCTGTCGAAAAGATCAACGAAGGTCAGCCATTCTGAAAGGACCCCGGAGAACTTTGGCAGGTCCAGAGTTGGGAGTTGTCCCAACAGCTCCGGATGAAGCTGCTTCAGAGAAGACTCGGGCAGGTCACTCATCCGAGCTTCACGCGCCTCCTCGGCATACCTGCCTTCAGCCTCGATCAACTCGTCCGTGAGCAAAAGGAATTGCTCATAGTCCGCGAAGCAGGAGTCCAGGACTCTCTTCTCCACATCCGAATCCTCGAGCTCAGCGTAAGCTTCCTCCACTGCGGCCCTTCGAGCATCCACCTGCTCGAACCGCTTCATTAAGTTATGGACCCTATCCGGTCGACCTCTATCAAAGCATGGGCGCTTGTGGCCCAGCGCAACTCAGTCCGCAGACAACGGATCAGTAGCTTGGGCGACGACATCACTACTTAATACAAATTACGACGCGGCTCGAGCACAAATTACAAAGATAACAAATAAAAAATACAACAAAAAATTAACAGTTAATAAATGCAGTTCCTATCAAATCGCGTTGAATAGAAATTACACAAATACGAATTACTACGTATCAACCAAATACAAATTAATACAAAAGAAAAGACACAAATCAATTAATAAATACTAGTGCGATCAAATCAAGTTAAAATCAAATGGCGCAAATACAAATTACTACTCTTTAGTTCAAATACAAATTACAATACAAATAAGATACACATCCACGGTCGATCAACAAAAAATGCCTAGCTCGGAAATTGACCCTTCGATAAGTAATCCACTACAACTATCCGACAACGATAATTAACCGATTACGTAAAAATAACCATCTACCTACATGACGTATATCTCTAGAAAAACTCCCGCTTGCGCAACCTAGGGCGCGGCTTTAAACTACCCACTAAACAAAAAAAAGGCAAGCAACAAAGCAACAAAGGAAAATAATTTTATTATTACGTACAAACAAATATTTTTACGTATTACGGACGGGCGTGATTGTAGATACAAATTAAACCAATCAAACCAACGCTCCCTGCCACCAGAATTGTTTAATTTTTATCAAACACTATGGTCGGGATCGACCGGGGAATCGAACCCGGAACCACGCTCTGCTACCAGTTTGTTACGGCCTACGGCTGCTCCCTTAAAGGGTCAAATCCTCAGGGGCCCATGAGCAGAAGACTTCCCGAGCAGACGTAGGTCGGGCCTCAATGTGGCCACGTGGAATCTCTCTAATTACACTAAAATATATGGGGGAGCGTTCTATACTACGGCCAGTCGACCGGGAGGAATTCGGACGTAGCTTACTTACCTATATCCAAGGCGACTGGTCCCTCCGGAGTCGGTCAGGTCGCATGTGGTTGTGTAGTGCAAGGGAAATAAAGTGATGTGATGTGTATCTGGGTGTTACTGATGGTAATTGAACCTAGACCTTGGCCGTCGGCAGCAGCCCGGGCGTCGACACCGCTCCAACTTGAGGGGGCCTTCCGAGGCGTTGTCCACAGTCACTTTCCTCGTTCGTCACGATGACGGTCAATTAACTCTATCGTACTGTTAACTAACTTACAGAAGCCACTAACTATCGCTGGGTATAAGGTTAACGCACAAAACGCACACGGAGTTTCTGGATCAAAGGTCACTACCGTTTCGCGTAGCAACAGTTAGTTCTAGAATATCAGAGGCCGCACTAGCTAATATTGCCGAATGCACTTATGCAGATTCTAGTTAGACACTATGTGTCCCTGGGAAGCTCTCCAGTAGGGATGAGCGCCACAAATTCTAGACCGTATTTTTACTATCCGCGCCTTATTATTCCGAGTTCCCGACAAAATTGACAGCGCGCTAACGTCAGCACCGCTTACAGACGACCCCGTCTTTTCGTTCGCGACCCGTGCGCCATTGCCACGCTCGGCCGAACTTCAACCGGTATCGCGCCGAGCCGAGTGACATCTGGCGTCGATTCTTGACAGCGTTTGGCGCGAACAATATATATATATATATATATATATATATATATATATATATATATGTATGTATGTATATTGGTGTGTTTTTGTGTTTATTTCTATTATTTGTTCTATGAATAATTGTAACGTATGAGACAATACTGAGAAACATTTCTTTCAATTAAACTCAAATAATTTCGAGACTAATATCTATCACGTGTAGTCGATAATGCCCGGGGATTTTTCTAATATACAACAATACATTTTTGAAAAGGAAAAATATATCATTTAGCCTTTTTCTTTTTGACCATCCTCTTCCTCCTTCCTTCGACCTTTCAACCCAATTGGGTTGAATGGTATAAGGAAGTTATGGCTAGAGGACAGTAGCGTTTAGTTATTTCAATTGTATATTATACAATTTAAAGGCGGGCAATGCACCTGCAACTTATATAAAAAAAGTTAGTTATAGTCTACTTGCTCGACATCACTGCTGAAAGATATTATCTACATCGTCTCTGTATAATGATTTCTTATATTTACACGAACAATACACATTGAATAAAACTATAGGTGCTAGAAAGCACCCAAAACGTCGGGAATTATAATAATTATAAATAATAACAAACGTATTACTAACGATAAAATCCGTAAAAATTGTTTAATTTAATCGACCCTGTAATAATTTATATCTTAAACACTTAACAAAATAAAAACCCACACGCGAATCTTTTTTAAATAATGATTTATGCAAATATGGCAGAACAATTAATTAAATCATTTCGCGCAAACTTGTTGTTTTAACGAAATATTCAAATGTATATACTTTTGAAATACCCGTGGAACTGGTTCTCTGCGAAACATGGCTAACAACATAAGCATGCGAATGTAGCATGGGAATGTAGATTCAGTACTGCTTGAGTTATTAATATGTACGAGTATTGCCTTTTCATTAATAAATGGCAATGTGTCGCACTCACAACGCAACTCGCGTTTAATATTGCAAGTAACAGCGCTCGTGCAGAGATAAATAAAGTGCCTATGTGTATAGGTGCCAGCCCCTACGATTGTTAGCTTCTGAAAGCTACGCGGACTTTTATCGTAGTAGCTAAGCGGCTTGGTCTAAGTTTTTATAGGACCTAATTACTCACACAAACGAGATTGATGTACGCCGGCACCAATGAAATTGTTAGTCACTTTATTTTTCTACGTAATTCCGATTGTTAAAGGTCAACATGTTTGATAATATATTTTCTACTAGCGATTCACCCTGGCTTCGCATGGGTGATATCAGGATCCCGACAAAAGCGCCACCTACCGGGTCCGAATGTGAATCTAAACTATCCGAGCCGTAGTTTTAGCGAGACTGACGGACAACAGTTAATTTTTATATAATATAGAGATTGAGAACCCCGCCACAGAGTATACATTTTTTTATAGCCTATATTAGCCTATATTCAGCAGTGGACTTATTTGGGTACGTTCCTCGCTCCTCCAGGGCGGCTTCAATTTTTTTAGCAAGGAGGTTTTTGAATGTAACTTATGAAAAATAAATTTAAAATCTAAATTGCAATATAAAATATATACGTCATTCGTTATAAGAACAACATACGCTGGCCGTTACTGACTATAGTATAGTCAGGTGTCGTTCACTGAATCGGGGCTGCAATATTATAATTTTTAAATAGCACCATAATTTATTTATTTTCGATGAATTTATTTAAACCCAGCCGATCATTAACTATTTAGCAAACAATGAAAGAAAAAAAAACGGTGAAAGAATATTCAGTACCCCGTATCGTCCCGAAGTGCCGTAAGAAGCGACAGAGGGAAATAAACCAAGAGAAAGCAGCAGCGTCTTCCTAATAACATACATAATAATACACTCACGCCTGTCACGTAGGGGTAGGCAGAGACTACGGACTTCCATTTGGCACGATCTTCGCACACATCTTTCGCCTCCTTTACGTCCTATTACCTACGCTTACATGTGCGACGGTTAAGGGTTACTCACTCGCCTGCCAAGCATGGCCACTATGTCAAATGTACCCTTCTGGGGGGCAATTTATGTGCTATGTTCCTCAGTGAACTTTGATGAATGAATGAATGAATGAATGAAAAAACAGCGTCACATCCGATCCAGTAACACGCGTCCCACATGCCTAACATTTACGAGTATTTATGCTTTGTTATAGGATAATTTTAGATACAAGATAAGACGCACTCAATTCTTTTCTTGCTCATTTAAATTATAGTCGACATAAAATAAATAGCTATTAATTGTTTTTAGAGCAATGGAAGCGATGTGTGCCGACATGGATAAGAAAACAATTGTATCAAAATAATTACCAACTGGGTCTAATCAACACGGATTCGTTATTGTGCTATGGAATTTTGACTCTTAATATAGGATAAATGTACCTATGGGCCACATCATTCACTTACTATCAGGTGGACTGTGTACTCGATTGTCACACTGACTCTATAAAAAAACAAAGTATGCGGTGTTGGTGACTCACCAATTCTCATCAAGCCCATGAGCAGCACAACGCAGCCGGAGAGGAAGGTGAGCAGGATCACGTAGTCGATGGGAAGGCCGCGGCACGTCTGCAGCGTGAGCAACGCCATCAGGCTCGTGGGACCGATGGACACCTCCTTCACCGTGCCCAGCACCACGTATAGCATCGTACCTGCGTGTTCATTTATTGTTACCACGAGTACTGTACCCTGTAGCGACGATGTAAGAATATCCGCTAGCCCATATCATCCCGTGGGTGTCATAAGAAACAAATCAGGAGATGGGCAGCATAATAGTTAAATACTGCTTTAAGAAAACCCAACTGCGTAAGAAATTTACTAATAAGACCACAGCTTTATTATAAACTAGCTGTTCCGCGCGACTTCACCAGCGTGGATTTTTTTTGCAAGGAACCATAAAACAAACGTAGCCTTAGTTAGTCGTCATAACTTCAGCTATCTGCCGTGATGCGAGTTCACGCCGAAATAGCTCGACTTACTTAACATTTATCTTTATATTTTAGCCAACTTACACAATATTTTTATGAATTAGACGTAGTTAAACAAAAACATCTTCGCGAAGATATCAAAATAAGTAGATCTGTATATTTAACTCATTTTTGAATGACTTGTGTGTTAGAATCCCGCACGGAACAAGAATTTGTACGGCCTACAAATAATTGTTCCGGGTCTGGATGTTTGTCCTCGTGCAATCTATGTTTGTAAACTGCCTCCACGATACAGGAAAAATCCTAGTGTGGAGGTAACGTTTTTTAAAGAAAAGAAAAGAAAAGAAAAGAAAAAGAACGTTTTTGTATTACTACGTCCAATTAAGCTTATGTGTTATTCTGATGTATACGATACCCCCTTTGAAATATGTGATTCGTCGACTTTTATTTTTTTTTTTCTATTTCACAATATGGCGTCTGGTGGTCGCCATATTGAATTTGGATTACAGTCTTGTTTAGTGACACACAAGATTAAGACAAATCGATTAACGTAAGAATCATCAAAATTGACCCACGCGCACGCGTTTGGTCTCTAGAGTGCCACAATATAAGTGTAAGTGCCAAAATATATAGGCTGATAAACACACCTCCTTTACGTCACGCAAACTGATAAAAACTGCGGGTTTTTTAAGCGTGGCAACTATAGCAAATATCCCCCTATGAGGCAATGGGCGAGGCCTATGTTCAGCAGTGGACTTTAAAAGGCTGACTACCGTACGTGAGGATAATATGGTCATCTGGTTAAGATGGTCACTTCGGGCCAAAATCAGTTATTGGATTTTTCTGTCAGGAAATTCTGTAACAGACCGGAGTCAGAATATTACCACTATAGTCCTGTCCTGCGCATATGGCTAGTCAGACTGGCGGCCATGACTAGGGATAGCATATATCAGGATTTGTCCTGACATGTCAAAACTTTTGGGCACTTCTCAGGATTGCAATTAGATGTTAGAAATATCAGGCTTTTTCAAAACTTCAACAAAATACAAAATGGTAGGGATGAAATCTGCGACATTGATCGCGTAATTGTAAAAAGCAAGAATTGATTTATTTAATTTTTCCACAGTAGTTAATTACGTTTGCAACAAATTGACTTTTCTATGGAAATCAGGTTATTTATCAGAACTTTTCAATTTTCCATCTGATAACCCTAACCGTGATCGAAATTCGGTTTAGATGACATTATTTACTTTATTTTAGATGCCATTTTTATACGTGGTAGAGCCATGCTGCAGCTATATTAATAGTATAATTGTAGCACGAATGGGTCGGCTCGACCGGGGAACGCTGTCACAGAATACCAGCGTGGAGTGGCGGCTTAATGCTGATGTGTTTCATGTGGTGAGTGTGGAGAACCGGAGACACATTTTACTGGAAAAGCGGCATTCTATCTTAGTCCTCACGGCTGACAACGCATCTGCATTTTAATTCGCAAACGAAGATAGATGTAGATGTCTATGGGCCACAGCAACCACTTACCATCAGGTGGCCTGTGCTCGTTTGTCACCCTTATTCTATATTTATTATTATTATTATTTAGGCCGTTACTGTATATGTACTGTAACATATGACATAACTTTACGTCATATTATAATGATTGCATCACCAAGTACGTGAATAAACAGTAACCATGACATTTTTAGATATAATCCTGCCGTTGCCGTGCGCTTCTTATGGTTTGTATATTATTCATTTTATTTACCGTAATCTACGTACGTACACATTATAACGGCTGTGTTTATCCTGCATTACCAACGCTAACAAATGAAATTTATTTCTTTTTACATAAATCAAGGATAACCTTAGAGATAATATGACGATTTACAGTCCAATCTGAAAACATCGATGAGAGGCCATTGAAGACATCGACCGAAGATGAGAAATAGTTTCAAAGAATTCAAATTACGAAAATTACATTGATTAAATAACTATGAATAGTTAGGTATTGGATACTGAAACGAAGAACCTTAGTAACTTATGTTTATAAACATATTATTATAGTATTTGGGTACGGGGACTGAGGTGATTGACGTCTCAAAGACATCGGTATTATTAAATGTGAAGTGTTCGCGTAAATATAAGAAATCAAAAATTTCAACGTCATAAATGCCATGCATATATGTACATCTATACGTCCCTAAGAGGCAATCACCGGGTTGTTTGTTACATACTGTATGGAACATATATTGTTTACCTATGGGTCTATTCCTTTTTCATTTTAAAAAATGACAAAAGATTAAAATACGGAGTTTCTTTCGACGTTTTTTTCTCTGGACAGTTGTTGATTGTTAAATAGGTTCAAAGAGTATACGTAAGTTTTATCCTTGTTTTGAAATATTGTATTGGATTAAAAACATGTTGTTGACCTTTGAAAAACTTTTGCACGTCAAAAAATAACGAGTATTCACCCAGGTTTTCACTAGTATTCCATGTCACCCCTATAAGTTCAATCTATGTTCAGTAGTAGAGCTTCGATAGGCTGTAATGAATAATGATGATGATGATTATTATTAAATACAAACCAATGAATGCTGAATAGAGGCCGTACTGCACGGGCAGGTCGGCAAGCGAGGCGTAGGCGATGCTCTGCGGCACGAGCGTGAGGCCGAGCGTGATGCCGGCCACCAGATCGGCTACAGCGGCTGTGCGCTCGTAGCTCCGCGTCCAGCGAAGCACCGGCAGCCTCCGCTCCAGTACCGCGCGCCAGCCGTTACCCGTCTTGCGGCGCAGCCTCAGCGGCGTGCCCTCCTCTGTATCCATTTGAACTTAGTTACAGACCCACTCTTACACTGCAACCCTTACGCAATCTGCTCTGCCTATACTCAAAGGCTTATCCCACCCAGAACCTGTGAGCGCTTGCTCGCCCCGATGAGTGCCTTAAAACTGGCGGAACACTTAATATTATCTTTAGTAGGAACCTTTCTGCATTGAGAGCAAACAAGATAACGTGAGATCGGCTACTACCTCCGTGTGAGGTGATCCTTATTCTAATTTAATAATAACTGAATGTAGTTCGTTATCAATGAAACAAACATAAGGTTTAATTGGTGCTGTTTATGCGGCTACAGCCTACAGCCTCTCTGACAAGTTACGTCGTGATAAAGATGTATCCGCGTGTTTGCACAAGATTGTTTTTTATAAATAAAAATTGTTATCTATTTGCGAAATATCATCTTTGTGACAACAAAATAGAAAGGTACAACAAATTACGTTGTTAAAATATCTCCGACTTATTGTTTGATGTTATAATAAAGTTTCTCGGGCTCATGCGTCATAGTTGTGAATAGGTACTGCTTGTGGATTGGTCTGCTCGGGCTTGCTACATATTTATTTAAACTTTATTTATGCATGTTTTTTATTGTTGTGTAGTTTTTTGAAGAACATGCTTTTATTACCCATAGGTAAAAACACCCATAGGTTTACTTCTTTTTATTTTTGTTAAGAATATTGTACCATTGGCCTCTAAAAATGATAACAAACAAAGAGGATACCTGCGGAGAATTTTTTTTGAATTTTAATTTCTTACATCGAAAAATAAAGACAATTTATTTAATTAAATTTTTTTTCATTCAATAATATATTTTCTGATTTCGCTAGCTATAATTTATAAATTATAACAATAATTTATTTTTATTTTTGTAAGCCTTTTTTTAGTATATCGTTGGACATAGGCGTATTTGTAAATGTGTCAGGTGTGCATTTCCAAAAAGCTGTAATACTTCACCACGCTCGTTTGGTAAACCCAAAGCGCACAGCTGACACTGTCGCACTTGAATTACATTATTTTTATTTTATTTTTATTTTTCATTGGAAAGATGTTACTCTCACATGACACTTTTCTTTTCTTTCTTTTTTCCTTAAGTTTGGGTTTAGCATATTTTGATGGTTTTTCCACCATCAGTTAGTCGTCAGAGTTTCGAACTCACTCTACATCAACAATTAAATTTCAGTCCCAGTTCAGATGCGTTGATCGCTTTTAGCGATCGTTTTAATTTTATTATTAAAATAAAAATTGGCTATCCTTAACTTTAGTAGTTTAACTTGAGAGGGACACAAAAACAGGAAGTGCATCTTTCTGATAATAACTCAAAAGAATAAATTGCGTTTGTCTATACGCCTACAAAGCGTGACAACTTTGTCAAAATCTGGGATTTACAAAAACCCTATGGGGCAATGTTTGAAGGAGACCTTACGTTCAGCAGTGAAGTTATATAGGCTATTTTGGATGGATGGAATGGATAGATGGATGGACTATCACACCTAATCGAGTCAATCTTCTGTCTTCAAAGTCACTACGGGTTTGGGTTGGTACACTATATTATGTTAGACCCTGTAATGTTAATTATATGAGATATTAACATGTTGTCGGTATTGTCATCAACTGGATGTTCGCATGCCTGGAAATACTTTTATTACTGTTACACATTACATAAATAACTTTGTTTTTCCGAAAATATATCTTAATGCCGTTAAGCGATATACTTAAACATTTTTCCAATCCAAGTGTATTTTTCAAACAGTGCAGTGTAGATTTTTCAATAAAGGGATGCAAGACAAGTGTGTGCAATTGCGTTTATGCAAATGATTTCGAGATTTTGATATCTTGCGTAGATTTCTTCCTTCCAAAAAATGGATACAAACGACCATTTCAATTACATATAATTTTATGAGCAAAACCATACACATACCTATCATTTCATCGCTGTCTGAGGAGTGCAGGCTCGCCAGCGTCTCCACGGATGGCGAGGGGCTGCTCGAGTGGCGGCCGCAACGTTGCCTCATTACTCTCATTGCTGTCTCGTGGAGTTTTAGAGCTGAATCAGAAACTGTAGTAAATAACTTTATTAGTAACTTATTTAAATCAAACTTATTTAGATCAATTTTACTCTCAAGTTGAGCCGTTTATATCTAGCAAGCAGCATGTTTTCGTAAGAATACAAAAATTAGTTATGTGAGGTTTTCGCCATGGGTGGGCTGGTTGACGCTGTATACACCAATTTTACAAAAGCTTCCGACGAAGTAAATCATACTTTACTCTGAAAAAAAAATTAGCTATGTTGGGTATTCGTGGAAATCTAGTGCTGGGTTCATTTTTACCTCAATAATAATAATCTTTACTCAATAATAAGCCAAGTTATCGCACTCAAAGATTTTTTTGTGACATAATATGTCACGTTAAAATCTGGTGTTCCTCAAGGTTCACATCGCGGTCCCTTATTCTTTATTATTATTTTAAATGATCTGATTTGTAAACTGTCCACTTCTTGACTTGAAAATATACCGTGTAATACAGCAGACATCTGACTGAGGCAAACTAAAGGATGGTTTTATATCAATCTCTGAATGGTGTCAGCATAACGGTATAAACCTCAATGCAGAAAAAATAGCATCATCATCATCATCATCATTACAGCCCTTCACAAGTCTCTTGCTGAACGTAGGGAGGCCAAGGAATGCCACAAAGCACGGTCCCGAGCCACCTGCATCCATTGACTTCCTGTATGTCTTACCAGGTCGTCACTACATCTAGTGGCCGGACGCTTTAAACTTCGCCTGCCAGGCTGCCACTCGAGAATCCTTCTGTCCCATCGGTTGTCGGTTCTTCGAGCTATATGGCCGGCCTATTGCCACTTCAGCTTACTGATCCTTTGGGCTATGTCGATTACTCTGGTTCCACTGCGGTATATGGTTATGTATATGGTTTCCATAGCTTCCTGAGCGACTTTGAGCTTCCTCATACGGTCAGCAGTGAAGAAACACGTCTCAGATCCATAGGTCATCACTGACAATACGCACTGGTTGTAGAATCTAGTTTATTTCGAATCTTTTAGCATAACGTTCACCAATGAGAGATATACACATACTTATAGATTTAACGAAGAGACGTTAGACAGGAAAACAGTTAACTAAAGACCTGTGATCTCTACGAGTATGTGATCGTGAGCAGTATGCATACATTACATCTCTCTGTAGTTAGATAGGTTTCATACTCTGGTTCTGTACTCGGATAACCATCGTAGCCTTACTGTACAAACACTTCAGCATTTATACACGATATACCGATAGTCAACTTGGCACCGCTGAAGGGACTGCAGCACTGCCCAAATTTCGACGGAATCAAAAGCTTTCTCATATTCCACATACGCCATAGTGGCAAATTGTACTCCTCGGACTTCTGTACAATTTGTTGAAGGGTATGTATGTGGTCTATGGTGCTTAAGCCTTTTCGGAATCTGGCTTGTTCGGGAGGCTGGAAGTCATCGAATCTGCGTGCAAGATGATTCGTAATGAATTTCGAAAACAGCACATAGACGCGGCTCAGAAGGGAAATTGGTCTGTAGTTCTTCAAGAAAGCATTGTTGCCTTTCTTGAAGAACAAGACCACCGAACTTCTGGTCCACGCCTCCGGAGTAGTGCTACCATGGAAGACACTATTAAAGAGCTTCTTAAAGACTTTTTTCCACCCGATTTCAGAAGCTCTGCTGTAATTCCATCCTGCCATTTTTAAGTTGCTGAAGAGGGATTCTAATCTCGTTCAGACTGACGACCGGGATATAATCAGAATGGTGTCGGATAAGACTTGCTCTTGGATCCTTACTCACACTTGCGTGTGGCTCCAACGATGATGTTTACAGCTGCCCATAGAACCTCTCAATCTCACTCAAAATCTCAGGTGTCCTGGAAACGACGTTGCCATATTCGGTAGTCAGCTTCGACAGTTGGCTCTTTCTGGCAGACAGATCTCTGGTAAAGACTTTGGAGCCCTGGTTCCGCTCGATCGCTTCTTCAATACGAGCTGTATTGAAGTTGCGTAAGACCCGCCGCATGCAATTGGAGATCTGTCTGTTGAGTTGCCTGTATGCTGTCAAATCTGTTGAAGACTGCAGCTTCATTTCCCGTCTAACAGCCATGAGATAAAGAGTGTGATCGGAGTTTTTGTGTTCTTCTGCGACGGGTCTTGCAGTACTTAACTCCATTCCACAGACAGTTTCCACGAGCTTGCCATTCATATCGTCCACTGCATTGCAATTAGAGCACGAGAGGGACGGAGCGTTGGCTTCATTAGCCATCATCTCTCCAACTTAACATTTAGGTTCAGTGTGCTTTTCACAATTCGGTGATCACTGCCAGTATTCACCCTCGCGATCACTGAGACATCACTGAACAGTAGCCGTCTAGTCGTCATAATGAAGTCAATCTCATTTTTTTGTCTAACCGACGGGGCTCGACCAGGTCCACTTCCTGTGGGGCCGCTTGTTGAAAAAAAAGTACCTCATAAAGAGTGCCTCTTTCTCCAAAAAGTCGGCCAGATGCTGGCCCCTTGGGTTGCGTTACCTTATCCCAAATGTCCCTATTTTCAGCTTACCGTTCTCTCTTGTGCTTAGTTTTGCGTTGAAGTCTCCCATAAACACCGTATAGTGGGTTTTAGAGGAATGCATGTCTCTAGAGATATCCTCATACATTTCCTACACCTCCTCATCGGGGTGTGCCGAGGTTGGTGCGTAAACCTGTATGCCCTTCAGCGAATACCGTTTGGTGATTCTGAGTATAAGGTACGCAATCCTCGTCGACACACTCCCAATCTTTACGACGTTGTTAACGAGAGACTTGTGGACGATAAATCCGACACCTCCTTGGGACAGATGGTCGCCCTCCCGATGATAGAGTAAGTTGCCGGATTCTAGGATTACCGTGTCCTCCCCCTCTTTTCGGACCTCGGATAATCCTATAATATTCTAGCGCAGCTTGTCTATCTCTTCTTCCAGCTCTAGGATCTTCTCGTCTCGGAGCCTTGTGCCAGCAATGGGACATATATCAATCAAAATTTTAAATTCAATCAAAATTCAAAAATTTTAAACTTTTGCATTTAATTTTTATCCGTGGTTCCAAATCTATTTCTTATTTTAACTAAACAAATGCGCTGGTATCCCTAATACCTAACCTTTTCTTATAATCGTAAAAATTAAAACATAAACTTTTAATAATTTCTGTTGAAACCTAAACGATAGCATAGGTATGAAAGTAATAACTTTTTTAGGTAGTTATCAATTATTTTGGTCTTTGCAACCATAGCACATGTGTCATTGTTTTGTCATCCCTAGTAAATCAATGGAGCAAGAAGTTTATTATATAATAATACACAATATTTTTATAAAATATAGCTTATGTGTTATTCTGATGTATGAACTATATTACTGTAAAGTTTCATTAAGATCCATCTAATAGTTTTTGCGTGAAAAAGTATCGAACATCCATACATCCTCACAAACTTTCACGTTTATAATATTAGAGGAAGATGACAGATTTTTTTCGGACTTACATAAAATTTTTCGTTATATTTTGGCCAATTTACACAATATTTTTATGAAATATATCTTATGTGTTATTCTGTTGTATGAGCTATATTATTGTAAAGTTTCATTAAAATCCATTTAGCAGTTTTTGTTTGAAAGAGTAACAAACATCCATACATCCTCACAAACTTTCACGTTTATAATATTAGTAGGATTTCAATTGCTTCGTTTTACCAACAAACACTCATAGTATAGAAAACTATAAAATTTTGTTTTTAGTTTTGTTTTTTTAGGGAACAAAAAAATTATGATTAATAAAGATTTTGAATTAACACTACACATTTAAATGAAATTAAGTTTTACGGATTTTATCGCGTATATTAATTTGTTTTATATAATTAATAGAATTACTTTGCGGAAATCCATTATATTCAAATGGTAAAAATTACTTTGCCTATATCCGCTTAATGAGATAAATATAAATAATTAAAATAATATTCACCTCTACGTGAGGATGCCTCGTGTAGAGGTGAAACACGTACCGTATTATCGAAGGTGGTGTGTTTTTCCTAGTGTAGTGGTGTCGGGATTAGTGGTGCAGGGATTAGCGATGACAGCGTTAGTGCACGCAATTGAGGTAGGGCTGGAGTTGCTCCTCAAACTAGACATATGATTTTATTTTAATAAGCGGATATAGGCAAGGCAATTTTTTATCATCTTGAGTCATTTTATATACCCAATGTGTTCGATTGCTTTACAGAACCATACAGAACCATGATCACGCTGGAGGATTTAGGTGTTCGACGTCCCGATGTCAACCATGGCTACGTTCGGATTAAAATTATAAACTTTTAGTCCGTTCTACGCAGAATGAGCTTATAGTATCTTGAAGTCTTACAATTGTATACTTGGGTTGGGATTTAATTTTATTAATCATAGATGGCCTTGACTGTGAAGGAATTCTTAAAGTATTTCGTTCGATAAGAATGTTAGTTTGATTTAAAAGACCAAAGGAGACAAAACATGGCCCTGAGTCAATCGACTTCCTGCATGCTTAAATAGCAAGATGTAAAAGGGATCAGTGCGGCGACGAAGGCATTCCCAAGATGAGAGTCGCCTAGTCTCAGATTTATTTGATCTGAGCGTCTAGAATTGTGCAAGACAAGCGAACAAACCTTAGTCTTGAGAACAAAACCTGACTCTATGATTGATGAACAATCATCATTATAGCCTACTGCTTAGCACAGCGCTGCCCCTTAAATTGACTCGTAATTATTTTGAGTTATCATAAAGACACTGCTACCCATCTCCTTTTTCTCTTAACTCTGTCGCCTCCTACGACACTCACGGGACGATGTGGCAGACAGTGCGCATTCTTACACCACCACTACACGGTACAAACATCAATGTAACAATATCAGTCGGTTATTACTATGTGGATTTGTACGGCGCAAAAAATAAAAAAAAAAACTCTAATATTTTATAAAAATATGTTTCACATTAGTAACTTGTTACTTGTAATGATTAGTCCTTAAAATTTCCGCCTCAGCATTGGTCACTTTATATGCTTTTTGCTTAAATAAATGAAAACTTTTTTATTTCATGATATGGGAGTGATAAATGTGCACCTGATGGTAAGAGACTATTGCAGGTATTGGATACCTGCAACTTCAAACCAATATTGAAACCTAGAACATTAATATACATCTGAAGTGATGCCGAAACCATGCTTAACTTCTTGACGCGCACTCACACACACATCTTTTTCTTTCTTTCTTTATCTACCCATAAAGTCCTCCGAAGGACGCACTCATTTGCATTTTATACCATGTTGTTGGTTGCAAAAGCTTGCCGTTATACAATAAATTTAGCGTGCGTTTTGACAGCTTCGGCGTCACTGGAAATGTACGTAGTTTTCCGTTTATCTAACTTTGTTGGTCAAAGCCTGGATGCAACCAACGTCAAACAAACAAGTCCACAGATGCGTTATCACCTCTGAGGACTAAGATGGAACGCCTCACAGCCTATACCTATAATACTGGATTTTACAGTTAAGTTTAGTTAATTGAATGAATATATTACCTGTTTCTTTGTGTCTTATTTTCTTAGATTATTTGATTCCAAAGCACTAGAAGAATATTGACACACTTATATTGTTTTACGTACTTGTTATGCACTGAATTACTAAACACAACTATTAGATATTTACTTAACAGTTACATACCCTTGTACAGCGCAAATTAGTAAGTTAAGTATGGTTAGTATCGGATCAAAAACATACACTGCACGCGTGCGTGGTGAGAAGATGAACACTGACAAAGTAGCCGGTTCGACGCGACCCAACATCCTCACACCGATTCAATATATTTGAATAAGATTCCGTATTTCAATATACACATTATTGCTCCACTTAGCTATATTACGTAGTTCAACGTCACGTTCTACGCTTAAAATTACATGACAAAGGGTTAAAGTTTTCCTAAGATATATGGAAGAATTAAAGACACCCGAATGCAGAAGCTATTGTGTGCAAATTATTTTATACTTTTTAGGCATTTGAAGTTAGTTTTCAATTTATATCAGAAATGTTTAATTTGTAGGAACATCAAAAGCTCAAGGTAACAATTAGTGTGTCGTTTTTTTAATAGAATAATGGAGCACGCAGTCCACCTGATGGTAAGTAGATGCTGTGGCCAAAGACATCATTGATTAAGAATCGAAAGGCAAATACGTTGTCACCTGTGAGGACTAAGACGCAATGCTTCCTTACCAGTAAAAAGATGCTAAACAATAATTAAAAACTTCATTTCCTATTTTTGGTCCAGGCCCAGCCATGATAGCTCGATTCATCATCACCATTACAGCCTATCAAAAGTCCACTGCCGAATATAGGCCTCCCCCATAGACTGCTCCTTTGACGGGGACATTAGCTTTAGTTCCTCGGCTTAGCGGACGCTGCTGCTAATCTCCTAGTTTCTCTCTTTGTCGTGCGACACCCACGGAAAGATACAGTGTAGTGCATATTCTTATAGCGCCCCTACACGGTTGTTAGAGAAAACAGCTCGATTACAGAAATATTTTGTATTTGTCTATTGTTTTACTGTTCAATCTTTCTGTTATTTCCCTTATTTGAATCTTATGAATTTCTTTCATATATTTTTACTTTTGGCTATATCTAACGCAAGTACCTATTTTTCGAGTTCAACGAGAAGATTTTCAGGGCAATCTCAGTTTATTAAAAACCCTACATCAGGGTCAGTTCTCAGAGTTCTGAAAGGTCTAAACCATATGACTACCCGCTACATAAATGACGCGTTTTTCAGCACTCGCTTCCCATTGCATGCTTTTAATTGTACAGTTTATAGTTTTGTTTGAGTCGTGCTGCTGTTACATTACGGTTGTAGGTCGGCTCGACCGGGGAACGACTTGGCAATCTTTGCAACTATATTCTATTTACTATATTGAGCCATGAGAAAGCCGTATTCCTCATATTAGTAGCCACAAGCCAAGCCAAGACTTCTCTAGCTGACATGTATGACATGTATTAATGTCGTCCAGACCGAATTTAGGTCACGGCGGTCAGTCTCAACGGAGAACAGCTATCTGCATAGGGTAGGATTATAGTGTCCGAGTGTATGCGCAAGCATAAGTGCTGTTTCTTAATTCTCAATTCCCAAATGATGGATGTGATGGACGGATGGATGGATAGCAAACCGATACGACCGTAGAGAGATCAGGAGCAATGGCTTTACATACTTTCCGAGGCACGGGGGTGAGACACCGCCAACTTCCTGACTGCGGGCAGCTACTGAGAATTTCTTGACAGAAAAAAACTAAATATATCTGATTTCGACTCGACCCGGAACCTCATGCTCAATAACCGCGTTTACGAGCACGCAACGAGGCAATCAAAGCCCTAGACGGTAAATTGCACTGTCTTAGCGTAAGAAAAGCCTATTCACTTTTGCTCTGAACACTCAGAATGTTTTCGAATGGAAAGACAAGCGCCGGTAAATTATTCCAATCTTAAGTAAATAAGTAATTTAAATTATGGCGCTCGATTAGCAAAATGTGCCGGTTCTCGACTCGCCTAATGATAGGAGACTCAAAGGTCCGTTTCCTTATCGCAAAACGAATCTAAACATTTCTTACTATAACAGCTTTTGGCTAACAATAACCATTAAATAAATTAGAATGTTTTAAAAACCTGTTAATGTACTCTATGAAGCTCAAATATAAATTAATTTTAATTAGGTAATAAATAATAACCGGCTAGTCTAGTAATTTATACGTGGTAGAGCCACGCTGCAGCTGTATTATGATGGCAGCACGAATGGGTCGGCTCGACTGCGGTAGAACCACACTCTCACATAAAACCAGCGTCAAATAGCAGCTTAATGCTGTTGTGTTTCGTATCGTGAGTGTGGATAACCGGAGCGGAGACCCCTTTTACTGGAAACAAGGCTTTATCAATTCATATCAAAATTTAAATATCTGGGACATATAATTACTGACGACCTTAAAGACGACGCTGACATAGAAAGGGAACGTAGGGCTCTGTCAGTAAGAGGCAATATGTTGGCTCGCAGATTCTATCGTTGTAGCGAAGACGTAAAAGTGACCCTTTTTAAAGCGTATTGCCAAAACATGTACACGGGAAATCTGTGGACCAGCTATACCAAGAAGTCGCTGGACACCCTACGAGTCCAATATAATAATGTGTTCAGGATGTGGTTGGGATTGCCTCGTTTCTGTAGTGCATCAGCGATGTTTGCAGAATACCAAGTTGACGACTTTGCAGCCATTATTCGCAAAAAAACCACATCGCTGATATTTAGGGCGCGAGGCAGTCCCAATAGCATTCTGCAAACCCTGGCAGATAGGTATACTTCTGCGCTTTGAGCCTGCTTTGTGAGGAGGGTTATTTTAAAACACAGTTATTTAAATTAAATTCAAATTGACCTCATCTGATTTTATTTTGATATTTTATTTTATTTTGATTGTATTTAATCTAATTTAATTAAGACATTATTGGATTTCGATTGATTTTTATTTGATTTTTTGTTTGATTGTATTTAATGTAATTTAATTTTGACATTACTATTATTTGATTATTATTTTATTTTTATTTTTGATTTTATTGTAATTTAATTTTGGGTATAGATTTGATTTTAGTTTTGATTTAATTTAATTAAATTTATTTAATGTTCTCAATTACTAACCTAATATAAGTCATACTAACAACTTATGGATCTTTGATATCTGAAATAAAGAATTATATATATATTTATTTCTTAGTCCTCAGGAGCGACAACGCATATCTTTGATGTTAATTGGATGCTGTGGGCATATTTGATTCTTAATCAAGGATAAACGTAGATGTCTATTGGTCACAGCATCCACTACCATCAGGTAGACTGTGTAGGAAGCTAAGTGAGAAGCTAAGTGCGACGCTATGCTACGAGTTATGGATTCGAATATTTTCCGAATAACAGATTTGCGAATAATCAAATTGTTGATTTCAGCAATAGTTGGCGCGAATGTAATCGTTTGCCAGTGAGAATTACTTTGAAACTACGTTATGTTTTTTCATTAACTTATCATACTAAATACTAACCTTAAATAATATATTAAAACCGTTAAAAGACATCGGCTTTTAATCTCACTGTCTTATTTCTACCGCCAAATAGTTTATTTTTATAGATTAAGGACAAACAAGCACATAGTCCACCTGATGGTAAGTGGATGCTGTGGCTCATAGACATTTTTGTCCTCGATTAAGAATCAAAATGCATATGCGTTGTTATCCCTGAGGACCAAGATGGAGTGCCACGTATCCAGTAAAAAGGGTCTCCGATTCTTTACACTCATCGTACGAAACACAGCAGCATTATGCTGCTATTTTAGGCTGGTATTCTGTGAGAGCGTGGTCCTACCCCGGTCGAGTCGAACCATTCGTGCTACAACCATAATATAGCTGCAGCGTGGCTCTACCATGTAAGTAGTGGTGCTTGCATTGCTGCGTTCCTGTCTCAAGGGTACCTATAGAGAGCCAGTATAATTAAGGGTTGTTAGGCTTTCCATCTTAGACCTCAGAGGTGACATCGCATCTGTATCCTACTTTGTTTGAACTTGGCTGCAGTTGTCCATGCACTTCACTAGCTACTTACCATCAGTTGGAGTGTAAATTCGTTTATCACTTCAGTTTTATACAATAATAAAAAAAAAGGTTTCCACGATACAAAGAAACCAAAAATCAAAAGGATGCTAATCGCGATTCCATAATCGCTATTAACTACGTGAAATATTTTCTAAGTGAGACGTCTAATTTGATTTTTAAATATCAAACCCCAAAATCATTACCATTTCAATTTTGTTAGTATACTGTACAACACTTAAAAGATGATAGGGAGTTAAAAAATAATAGGCAATGAATAATTAATTAAACATTTTATTGCTATACAACCCACAGCCGCCACAGCACACAACCACGAGGCACTGACAGCGTATCACTTGTAAATGCAACCCCAAAGCTTGGTTTCGCCCCCAAATTAGAGATGCAAATAACCCCCGGCCTGGTGCTAGCCTGCCACCGTATTATTTACAAATTTTTATTTATTTATCATAAATGGTTTACAAACAGTTTGATGCATATCAATTAAATAAATAAAAAAAAGCTATATACTTAGTTCATAATTATGACAGTCGGAAAATTAATATAAATACATATATTATAATAACAAATTTAACGTTTAAATATAAAATGTATACAATAAAGTTATAAAGTTAACTACATAACAAATATGTTAGCATGGATGATTACAGTTTGAGATGCGCTGAATATTATGCGCTCAGTAAATATGCTTAACAATTGTTACAGTTTGAGCATCAGATGTAAACAATAATTAAAATACAGAAATATACTAAACATAAACAAACACAACACCGCTAGTTAGAATATAGGTAAAGAAAAGAAATGCTCCCCCAGTAGACGATGCGGTCGATGAGTGACATCTCACTTCACTTTTTGCATTATTAGATCAATTTGTTCGTCCACGCGTGGGCTCGTGCCTCTGTCGACACAACATAATATTAAGATTGTGAGATTTTGATAGACAATAAAAACCACCAACTAACACTGTCAATGTGGTGATTCGGGATTACGCGTACGCTTTTTTATAGAATAAGTTTGATAAACGAGCACACAGTCCACCTGATGGTAATTGGATGCTGTGGGACATAGACATGTACATTTATCCTCGACTAAGAATCAAAATGCAGATGCGTTGTCACCCCTGAGAACTAGCATGGAATGCCTCGTTTCCATTAAAAAGGGTCTCTGATTCTTTACCAAACGAAACACAGCAGCATTAAGCTGCTATTTTAAGCTGGTATTTTGTGAGCAGGTCCTTCCCCGGTTGAGCCGACCCGTTCGTGCTACAACCATAATAAACCTGCAGCGTGGCTCTCCCATGTCGAAACTCATCATAAACTATTCGCGTTAGTAAATAGCCAAAGGAGTCACGGTAGGAGTTTTGGTGAAAACTGACAGCCGGCGGAATGCTGCTCCTATATTATTGTTTAATTATTAAAGTGGTGTGATTTAATGTATTAAATGTCTGTGCATATGAACTATTAGTCGAAATAGTGAAACAAGTGCTCCGATAGTGATATGAACCTCAAGATAATGTCGCCATCAACTGTCTGCTGGCTCAAGCTGCTGTCAATATTTTCCAAAAACTTCGCAATATGACGCATTAACATATTGTAAAGAAATTTACTATAAAATATAATTTATTGTTACTTGATACTGGCTAAAGTACAATCGTACGAGTCCATTACCAAAGAAAAAAGAATACTTGACATTGGCAGAATCCGCTACTACGAAATTGCCATAAACTACGAGAAGTAGAGTCGTGGTAGCAGCGGATGAGTGTGTGTAGTTAGAAGCGGGTGGGTGTGTATAGTTAGAAGCGGGTGGGTGTGCGTAGTTAAAAGCGGGTGGGTGTGTGTAGTTAGAAGCGGATGAGTGTGTATAGTTAGAAGCAGGTGGGTGTGTAGTTAGAAAAGGTGGGTGTGTGCAGTTAGAAGTTGGTGGGTGTGTGTAGTTAGAAACGGGTGGGTGTATGTAGTTAGAAACGTATGGGTGTATGTAGTTAGAAGCTGGTGGGTGTGTGTAGTTAGAAGCGGGTGGGTGTATGTAGTTAGAAGCAGGTGGGTATTTGTAGTTAGAAAATGGTAAGTGTGTGTAGTTAGAAGCGGGTGGGTGTGCGTAGTTAAAAGCGGGTGGGTGTATGTAGTTAGAAACGTATAGGTGTATGTAGTTAGAAGCGGGTGGGTGTGTATAGTTAGAAACGTATGGGTGTATGTAGTTAGAAGCGGGTGGGTGTGTATAGTTAGAAGCGGGTGGGTGTATGTAGTTAGAAGCAGGTGGGTATTTGTAGTTAGAAAATGGTAAGTGTGTGTAGTTAGAAGTGGGTGGGTGTATGTAGTTAGAAATGTATGGGTGTATGTAGTTAGAAGCGGGTGGGTGTGTGTAGTTAGAAGCGGGTGGGTGTATGTAGTTAGAAGCAGGTGGGTATTTGTAGCTAGAAAATGGTAAGTGTGTGTAGTTAGTAGCGGGTGGGTGTGCGTAGTTAAAAGCGGGTGGGTGTGTGTAGTTAGAAGCGGATGAGTGTGTATAGTTAGAAGCAGGTGGGTGTGTAGTTAGAAAAGGTGGGTGTGTGCAGTTAGAAGTTGGTGGGTGTGTGTAGTTAGAAACGGGTGGGTGTATGTAGTTAGAAACGTATGGGTGTATGTAGTTAGAAGCTGGTGGGTGTGTGTAGTTAGAAGCGGGTGGGTGTATGTAGTTAGAAGCAGGTGGGTATTTGTAGATAGAAAATGGTAAGTGTGTGTAGTTAGAAGCGGGTGGGTGTGCGTAGTTAAAAGCGGGTGGGTGTATGTAGTTAGAAACGTATGGGTGTATTTAGTTAGAAGCGGGTGGGTGTGTGTGGTATGAAGCGGGTGGGTGTATGTAGTTAGAAACGTATAGGTGTATGTAGTTAGAAGCGGGTGGGTGTGTATAGTTAGAAACGTATGGGTGTATGTAGTTAGAAGCGGGTGGGTGTGTATAGTTAGAAGCGGGTGGGTGTATGTAGTTAGAAGCAGGTGGGTATTTGTAGTTAGAAAATGGTAAGTGTGTGTAGTTAGAAGTGGGTGGGTGTATGTAGTTAGAAACGTATGGGTGTATGTAGTTAGAAGCGGGTGGGTGTGTGTAGTTAGAAGCGGGTGGGTGTATGTAGTTAGAAGCAGGTGGGTATTTGTAGTTAGAAAATGGTAAGTGTGTGTAGTTAGAAGCGGATGGGTGTGCGTAGTTAAAAGCGGGTGGGTGTATGTAGTTAGAAACGTATGGGTGTATTTAGTTAGAAGCGGGTGGGTGTGTGTGGTTAGAAGCGGGTGGGTGTGTGTAGTTAGAAGCAGGTGGGTATTTGTAGCTAGAAAATGGTAAGTGTGTGTAGTTAGTAGCGGGTGGGTGTGCGTAGTTAAAAGCGGGTGGGTGTATGTAGTTAGAAACGTATGGGTGTATTTAGTTAGAAGCGGGTGGGTGTGTGTGGTTAGAAGCGGGTGGGTGTATGTAGTTAGAAGCAGGTGGGTATTTGTAGTTAGAAAATGGTAAGTGTGTGTAGTTAGAAGCGGATGTGTGTGCGTAGTTAAAAGAGGGTGGGTGTATGTAGTTAGAAACGTATGGGTGTATTTAGTTAGAAGCGGGTGGGTGTGTGTGGTTAGAAGCGGGTGGGTGTATGTAGTTAGAAGCAGGTGGGTATTTGTAGTTAGAAAATGGTAAGTGTGTGTAGTTAGAAGCGGATGGGTGTGCGTAGTTAAAAGCGGGTGGGTGTATGTAGTTAGAAACGTATGGGTGTATTTAGTTAGAAGCGGGTGGGTGTGTGTGGTTAGAAGCGGGTGGGTGTGTGTAGTTAGAAGCAGGTGGGTATTTGTAGCTAGAAAATGGTAAGTGTGTGTAGTTAGTAGCGGGTGGGTGTGCGTAGTTAAAAGCGGGTGGGTGTATGTAGTTAGAAACGTATGGGTGTATTTAGTTAGAAGCGGGTGGGTGTGTGTGGTTAGAAGCGGGTGGGTGTGTGTAGTTAGAAGCAGGTGGGTATTTGTAGCTAGAAAATGGTAAGTGTGTGTAGTTAGTAGCGGGTGGGTGTGCGTAGTTAAAAGCGGGTGGGTGTGTGTAGTTAGAAGCGGATGAGTGTGTATAGTTAGAAGCAGGTGGGTGTGTAGTTAGAAAAGGTGGGTGTGTGCAGTTAGAAGTTGGTGGGTGTGTGTAGTTAGAAGCGGGTGGGTGTATGTTAGAATGGCTCTCCAGCACCTTAAAAACGGTAAGGCCCCAGGCGAGGATGGAATTACAGCGGAGCTTCTGAAAGCGGGTGGAAAACCGGTACTTGAAGTCCTTCAGAAGCTCTTTAATTCCGTCCTCCATGGTGGCATTACACCGGAGGCGTGGAGCAGAAGTGCGGTGGTCTTGTTCTTCAAGAAAGGTGACAACGCTCTCTTGAAGAACTACAGACCGATTTCCCTTCTGAGCCGCGTCTACGTGCTGTTTTCGAGAGTCATTACGAATCGTCTCGCGCGCAGACTTGACGACTTTCAGCCTCCCGAACAAGCCGGTTTCCGAAAGGGCTTTAGCACCATAGACCAGATACATACCCTTCGGCAAATTGTACAGAAGTCCGAAGAGTACAATTTGCCACTATGTCTGGCGTATGTGGACTATGAGAAAGCCTTTGATTCCGTCGAAATTTGGGCGGTGCTGCAGTCCCTTCAGCGGTGCCAAGTTGACTGTCGGTATTTCGAAGTGTTGAAGTGCTTGTACAATAGGGCTACGATGTCTATCCGAGTACAGAACCAGAGTACGAAACCTATCCAATTGCAGAGAGGTGTAAGACAGGGTGACATCATATCCCCGAAACTCTTCACCGCTGCATTGGAAGACGTTTTCAAGCTTCTGGACTGGAAAGGATACGGTATCAACATCAATGGCGAGTACATCACTCACCTTCGATTTGCCGACGATATAGTTCTTATGGCAGAATCGCTGGAGGACCTAAGCACTATGCTCAATGACCTCGATAGTGTTTCCCAACGGATAGGTCTTAAGATGAACATGGACAAAACAAAGATCATGTTCAATGTCCATGTCACACCTATGCCGGTAGTTGTTGGGAGCACTAAGCTCGAAGTTGTTGACGATTATGTTTACCTGGGACAAATAGTCCGACTAGGTAAGTCCAACTTCGACCGAGAGGTCAATCGACGGATTCAACTCGGCTGGGCAGCGTTCGGGAAGCTACGACACATCTTCTCGTCAGACATACCTCAAAATCTGAAAACGAAATTGTACAACCAGTGCGTGTTGCCAGTGATGACTTATGGAACTGAGACGTGGTCCTTCACTGCTGGCCGTATGAGGAAGCTCAAGGTCGCTCAGCGAGCTATGGAGAGGGCTATGCTCGGAGTTTTTCTGCGTGATAGACTTAGGAATGAGGATATCCGCAGTAGAACCAGAGTAACCGACATAGCCCAACAGATTAGTAAGCTGAAGTGGCAGTGGGCCGGCCATATAGCTCGAAGAACCGACAACCGATGGGGAAGAAAGGTTCTCGAGTGGCAGCCTCGTACCGGTAGGCGAAGTGTAGGGCGTCCCCCCACGAGATGGAGTGACGACCTGGTAAGACATGCAGGAAGTCGATGGATGCAGGTGGCTCAGGACCGTGCTTTGTGGCATTCTTTGGGGGAGGCCTATGTTCAGCAGTGGACTTGTGAAGGGCTGTAATGATGATGATGATGATGATGGGTGTATGTAGTTAGAAACGTATGGGTGTATGTAGTTAGAAGCGGGTGGGTGTGTATAGTTAGAAGCGGGTGGGTGTATGTAGTTAGAAGCGGGTGGGTGTGTGTAGTTAGAAGCGGGTGGGTGTGTGTAGTTAGAAGCGGGTGGGTGTGTGTAGTTAGAAGCGGGTGGGTGAGTGTGAGGGTGTGCGTACTGCGTACCTGTGCGCGGAGGGGTCGGGCCCCACGACGGCGACGAGCTGCGGCACGTCGGGCGAGTGCTGCGCCAGGCGCGCCAGAACGACGCACGCGCGCCACAGCGCCTCCTCGCCCAGCGCCGGCGCCGCGCCGCGCAGCAGCTGCAGCGCCGCCATGCACAGCTCCACGCACACCTCGTCGAACACCTGCACACACACACGCACTAGTACACACGCACACACACAGCGCCTCCTCGCCCAGCGCCGGCGCCGCGCCGCGCAGCAGCTGCAGCGCCGCCATGCACAGCTCCACGCACACCTCGTCGAACACCTGCACACACACACGCACTAGTACACACGCACACACACAGCGCCTCCTCGCCCAGCGCCGGCGCCGCGCCGCGCAGCAGCTGCAGCGCCGCCATGCACAGCTCCACGCACACCTCGTCGAACACCTGCACACACACACGCACTAGTACACACGCACACACACAGCGCCTCCTCGCCCAGCGCCGGCGCCGCGCCGCGCAGCAGCTGCAGCGCCGCCATGCACAGCTCCACGCACACCTCGTCGAACACCTGCACACACACACGCACTAGTACACACGCACACACACAGCGCCTCCTCGCCCAGCGCCGGCGCCGCGCCGCGCAGCAGCTGCAGCGCCGCCATGCACAGCTCCACGCACACCTCGTCGAACACCTGCACACACACACGCACTAGTACACACGCACACACACAGCGCCTCCTCGCCCAGCGCCGGCGCCGCGCCGCGCAGCAGCTGCAGCGCCGCCATGCACAGCTCCACGCACACCTCGTCGAACACCTGCACACACACACGCACTAGTACACACGCACACACACAGCGCCTCCTCGCCCAGCGCCGGCGCCGCGCCGCGCAGCAGCTGCAGCGCCGCCATGCACAGCTCCACGCACACCTCGTCGAACACCTGCACACACACACGCACTAGTACACACGCACACACACAGCGCCTCCTCGCCCAGCGCCGGCGCCGCGCCGCGCAGCAGCTGCAGCGCCGCCATGCACAGCTCCACGCACACCTCGTCGAACACCTGCACACACACACGCACTAGTACACACGCACACACACAGCGCCTCCTCGCCCAGCGCCGGCGCCGCGCCGCGCAGCAGCTGCAGCGCCGCCATGCACAGCTCCACGCACACCTCGTCGAACACCTGCACACACACACGCACTAGTACACACGCACACACACAGCGCCTCCTCGCCCAGCGCCGGCGCCGCGCCGCGCAGCAGCTGCAGCGCCGCCATGCACAGCTCCACGCACACCTCGTCGAACACCTGCACACACACACGCACTAGTACACACGCACACACACAGCGCCTCCTCGCCCAGCGCCGGCGCCGCGCCGCGCAGCAGCTGCAGCGCCGCCATGCACAGCTCCACGCACACCTCGTCGAACACCTGCACACACACACGCACTAGTACACACGCACACACACAGCGCCTCCTCGCCCAGCGCCGGCGCCGCGCCGCGCAGCAGCTGCAGCGCCGCCATGCACAGCTCCACGCACACCTCGTCGAACACCTGCACACACACACGCACTAGTACACACGCACACACACAGCGCCTCCTCGCCCAGCGCCGGCGCCGCGCCGCGCAGCAGCTGCAGCGCCGCCATGCACAGCTCCACGCACACCTCGTCGAACACCTGCACACACACACGCACTAGTACACACGCACACACACAGCGCCTCCTCGCCCAGCGCCGGCGCCGCGCCGCGCAGCAGCTGCAGCGCCGCCATGCACAGCTCCACGCACACCTCGTCGAACACCTGCACACACACACGCACTAGTACACACGCACACACACAGCGCCTCCTCGCCCAGCGCCGGCGCCGCGCCGCGCAGCAGCTGCAGCGCCGCCATGCACAGCTCCACGCACACCTCGTCGAACACCTGCACACACACACGCACTAGTACACACGCACACACACAACGCCTCCTCGCCCAGCGCCGGCGCCGCGCCGCGCAGCAGCTGCAGCGCCGCCATGCACAGCTCCACGCACACCTCGTCGAACACCTGCACACACACACGCACTAGTACACACGCACACACACAGCGCCTCCTCGCCCAGCGCCGGCGCCGCGCCGCGCAGCAGCTGCAGCGCCGCCATGCACAGCTCCACGCACACCTCGTCGAACACCTGCACACACACACGCACTAGTACACACGCACACACACAGCGCCTCCTCGCCCAGCGCCGGCGCCGCGCCGCGCAGCAGCTGCAGCGCCGCCATGCACAGCTCCACGCACACCTCGTCGAACACCTGCACACACACACGCACTAGTACACACGCACACACACAGCGCCTCCTCGCCCAGCGCCGGCGCCGCGCCGCGCAGCAGCTGCAGCGCCGCCATGCACAGCTCCACGCACACCTCGTCGAACACCTGCACACACACACGCACTAGTACACACGCACACACACAGCGCCTCCTCGCCCAGCGCCGGCGCCGCGCCGCGCAGCAGCTGCAGCGCCGCCATGCACAGCTCCACGCACACCTCGTCGAACACCTGCACACACACACGCACTAGTACACACGCACACACACAGCGCCTCCTCGCCCAGCGCCGGCGCCGCGCCGCGCAGCAGCTGCAGCGCCGCCATGCACAGCTCCACGCACACCTCGTCGAACACCTGCACACACACACGCACTAGTACACACGCACACACACAGCGCCTCCTCGCCCAGCGCCGGCGCCGCGCCGCGCAGCAGCTGCAGCGCCGCCATGCACAGCTCCACGCACACCTCGTCGAACACCTGCACACACACACGCACTAGTACACACGCACACACACAGCGCCTCCTCGCCCAGCGCCGGCGCCGCGCCGCGCAGCAGCTGCAGCGCCGCCATGCACAGCTCCACGCACACCTCGTCGAACACCTGCACACACACACGCACTAGTACACACGCACACACACAGCGCCTCCTCGCCCAGCGCCGGCGCCGCGCCGCGCAGCAGCTGCAGCGCCGCCATGCACAGCTCCACGCACACCTCGTCGAACACCTGCACACACACACGCACTAGTACACACGCACACACACAACGCCTCCTCGCCCAGCGCCGGCGCCGCGCCGCGCAGCAGCTGCAGCGCCGCCATGCACAGCTCCACGCACACCTCGTCGAACACCTGCACACACACACGCACTAGTACACACGCACACACACAGCGCCTCCTCGCCCAGCGCCGGCGCCGCGCCGCGCAGCAGCTGCAGCGCCGCCATGCACAGCTCCACGCACACCTCGTCGAACACCTGCACACACACACGCACTAGTACACACGCACACACACAGCGCCTCCTCGCCCAGCGCCGGCGCCGCGCCGCGCAGCAGCTGCAGCGCCGCCATGCACAGCTCCACGCACACCTCGTCGAACACCTGCACACACACACGCACTAGTACACACGCACACACACAGCGCCTCCTCGCCCAGCGCCGGCGCCGCGCCGCGCAGCAGCTGCAGCGCCGCCATGCACAGCTCCACGCACACCTCGTCGAACACCTGCACACACACACGCACTAGTACACACGCACACACACAGCGCCTCCTCGCCCAGCGCCGGCGCCGCGCCGCGAAGCAGCTGCAGCGCCGCCATGCACAGCTCCACGCACACCTCGTCGAACACCTGCACACACACACGCACTAGTACACACGCACACACACAGCGCCTCTTCGCCCAGCGCCGGCGCCGCGCCGCGCAGCAGCTGCAGCGCCGCCATGCACAGCTCCACGCACACCTCGTCGAACACCTGCACACACACACGCACTAGTACACACGCACACACACAGCGCCTCCTCGCCCAGCGCCGGCGCCGCGCCGCGCAGCAGCTGCAGCGCCGCCATGCACAGCTCCACGCACACCTCGTCGAACACCTGCACACACACACGCACTAGTACACACGCACACACACAGCGCCTCCTCGCACAGCGCCGGCGCCGCGCCGCGCAGCAGCTGCAGCGCCGCCATGCACAGCTCCACGCACACCTCGTCGAACACCTGCACACACACACGCACTAGTACACACGCACACACACAGCGCCTCCTCGCCCAGCGCCGGCGCCGCGCCGCGCAGCAGCTGCAGCGCCGCCATGCACAGCTCCACGCACACCTCGTCGAACACCTGCACACACACACGCACTAGTACACACGCACACACACAGCGCCTCCTCGCCCAGCGCCGGCGCCGCGCCGCGCAGCAGCTGCAGCGCCGCCATGCACAGCTCCACGCACACCTCGTCGAACACCTGCACACACACACGCACTAGTACACACGCACACACACAGCGCCTCCTCGCCCAGCGCCGGCGCCGCGCCGCGCAGCAGCTGCAGCGCCGCCATGCACAGCTCCACGCACACCTCGTCGAACACCTGCACACACACACGCACTAGTACACACGCACACACACAGCGCCTCCTCGCCCAGCGCCGGCGCCGCGCCGCGCAGCAGCTGCAGCGCCGCCATGCACAGCTCCACGCACACCTCGTCGAACACCTGCACACACACACGCACTAGTACACACGCACACACACAGCGCCTCCTCGCCCAGCGCCGGCGCCGCGCCGCGCAGCAGCTGCAGCGCCGCCATGCACAGCTCCACGCACACCTCGTCGAACACCTGCACACACACACGCACTAGTACACACGCACACACACAGCGCCTCCTCGCCCAGCGCCGGCGCCGCGCCGCGCAGCAGCTGCAGCGCCGCCATGCACAGCTCCACGCACACCTCGTCGAACACCTGCACACACACACGCACTAGTACACACGCACACACACAGCGCCTCCTCGCCCAGCGCCGGCGCCGCGCCGCGCAGCAGCTGCAGCGCCGCCATGCACAGCTCCACGCACACCTCGTCGAACACCTGCACACACACACGCACTAGTACACACGCGCACACACAGCGCCTCCTCGCCCAGCGCCGGCGCCGCGCCGCGCAGCAGCTGCAGCGCCGCCATGCACAGCTCCACGCACACCTCGTCGAACACCTGCACACACACACGCACTAGTACACACGCACACACACAGCGCCTCCTCGCCCAGCGCCGGCGCCGCGCCGCGCAGCAGCTGCAGCGCCGCCATGCACAGCTCCACGCACACCTCGTCGAACACCTGCACACACACACGCACTAGTACACACGCACACACACAGCGCCTCCTCGCCCAGCGCCGGCGCCGCGCCGCGCAGCAGCTGCAGCGCCGCCATGCACAGCTCCACGCACACCTCGTCGAACACCTGCACACACACACGCACTAGTACACACGCACACACACAGCGCCTCCTCGCCCAGCGCCGGCGCCGCGCCGCGCAGCAGCTGCAGCGCCGCCATGCACAGCTCCACGCACACCTCGTGGAACACCTGCACACACACACGCACTAGTACACACGCACACACACAGCGCCTCCTCGCCCAGCGCCGGCGCCGCGCCGCGCAGCAGCTGCAGCGCCGCCATGCACAGCTCCACGCACACCTCGTCGAACACCTGCACACACACACGCACTAGTACACACGCACACACACAGCGCCTCCTCGCCCAGCGCCGGCGCCGCGCCGCGCAGCAGCTGCAGCGCCGCCATGCACAGCTCCACGCACACCTCGTCGAACACCTGCACACACACACGCACTAGTACACACGCACACACACAGCGCCTCCTCGCCCAGCGCCGGCGCCGCGCCGCGCAGCAGCTGCAGCGCCGCCATGCACAGCTCCACGCACACCTCGTCGAACACCTGCACACACACACGCACTAGTACACACGCACACACACAGCGCCTCCTCGCCCAGCGCCGGCGCCGCGCCGCGCAGCAGCTGCAGCGCCGCCATGCACAGCTCCACGCACACCTCGTCGAACACCTGCACACACACACGCACTAGTACACACGCACACACACAGCGCCTCCTCGCCCAGCGCCGGCGCCGCGCCGCGCAGCAGCTGCAGCGCCGCCATGCACAGCTCCACGCACACCTCGTCGAACACCTGCACACACACACGCACTAGTACACACGCACACACACAGCGCCTCCTCGCCCAGCGCCGGCGCCGCGCCGCGCAGCAGCTGCAGCGCCGCCATGCACAGCTCCACGCACACCTCGTCGAACACCTGCACACACACACGCACTAGTACACACGCACACACACAGCGCCTCCTCGTCCGTCTTTATTCTAGAATCTGGGTATTCTACAGCAGTATAAAACGATATCGTTATACTTTCATTTATCGGAGATTATCAGATATTCCAATTATTTTCCTAAGTCGCCTCTTACTACATCTAAAAATTTAAATGAAGCAGTTAATACTCTTATACCGCAACCTCAGGGTTCATTTATTATGAAATTTGCGAACACATACATTAACTGTTATTAGTTCCTGTATATTGACGTAAACAAAATTGCATTGTAATCAAATAAAAGCCATAACGTCTGACATATTCCAAAAAGATAAATAATGTTAAAACAAAACATATATGTACATAGTGTATGATTATACATTATATATGTAATAGGTGAAAAATAGTTACATTTAGTCTTTCAAACCGGATGCGTAGCTATAATGCGACCAAGTAACCACATACATAAGGTAATAAGCTCACTATAGTGCAGTAAAATAATAAGCTTTCTAATAAATAATTTGTTTTAATAAAGCAGCAAAATATTAATTACAATTACAGCACAACATTTAATGATGAGTTCATTCATTAATTACAGCTCGTCAAAGTTCCACACGCCTACACGAATAACACGAACTACGAACGAATATACGAACAAGTAACGTAGGCCTCCTCCATGTTATTGCGCGCCACCATTAATGACTGGTACATGGCGACACTAGTTACCACTAGCGCCCTCTAGTATTGAGTAACAGAACTAAGAGTTTCAAGGTATAGTATGGGAATGGTAAAAAACATTTCAATACTCAATGCGTTTATTTGCTATCTTTAAGTTACAATTTTGTTGATGTCTAATAGTATAGTAGATTACAATAGACCGTGTTAGACTCTGACAAGTACAAAATGTCAGAGGTGAGATTGACCTGGCAATTTAGAATGATTTTGATAAGAAAATAACAATTTAAAGCTGATGATACTACACAATTAATTGTAAATCTTTTATTATTTATTATTATTATTATTATTACTTAACAGGCCAGCAGTTGCAACTACTTAATTTAAGCCCGAGCCCTATTTTCAAATGTGTAATTATTCTGTTTTAGTTGTTTATCGCTAAAAAAGTGCTTGTGTGGGTTATTATTCGACATGGCTTTGGTTAATTTGAAGTGATGTCCCCTTAGATGTGTGTTTTTTTGGACATATTTCAAAACTTCTATTTATTACAAATCATATTATATTTTTGTTGTATTTTATCAATGTTGTACTTTAAATTATGCATATTTTTTATATTTATTTATCTTTTATTACTTTCTCTAACTTTTACAAATTAACTTTTCTAGATTTTATGTGGGCAAATTAGAAATAATACTATCCGTATCAATTTCTCTATTCATAAGAGAGATAATTCAGGCGTTCTTAACTCATAGTGTTCCTTAATTATTTTTTTATACGGTTCAATGTCGAAAATAAACGTTCACCACTGCAGTTACTGATGATGAGAGACAATAAATGCGAAAACAGGTTCTAAATTGGGGAAACATGATTCTAGTTTCTAAATTGGGGAAACATGATTCTAATGAATTATTCATTAGGAAATTATAATTTAGAGTTTCCAGAATTTCGTTTTTCGCATTGTCAATTGCACCAGCCATATCAGTTTTAAGCAACTCGGCAAACTGCACTATTTCGCTGTCTAGGCAATCTTTCAAATCATTTGCATAAGCACTTGGAGTTGGAGCATACACTATGAACTACGACCTTAATACTCAGATCTGTACGAAAACTGGTTACCCAATTGGGTAAATTCCCGGTAAGCGCATAAGAGGGAACCTTCGAAAGAAGCGCTTTGTGCCAAACGCAATCGAAGGCCTTCGCTATATCCAAACTAACCGCCAGGACCTCCATTTTTACTCGACTGCGTCCGCCCATCGGTGAGTCAGGTAGACAAGAAAACCACCAGCAGAAACTGTACTGATGGTCACTAATCAGCTGATGCTTTCCAAGGCATGAGTTAATAACGGATTCCATTGTTTTGGTGAACAAGAACAAGTAGTTTGACGGGTACGTGCGATCGTGTTTTTTAGGAATCGGGTGCACTAAGGCTGTCTTCCATGAGCCTGGAACGACGCCTAAAGATTAAGAGAAGCGGAAAAGATGTGTAAGAACCGGTGCTAACTCTGGAGCACACCCACAATTGGGGGACTCCATCAGGTTTTTAACGGTGGTAGAGCCACGCAGCAGTTTTTGCTGTTGCATGTATGGGCCGGCTCGAGCCGGGTTGGTACCACGACCTCACAGAATACCGGCGTGAAGTAGAAGCTCTGCTTCTGCGTTTCGTCTGGTGAGTGCAGGTGGCCGGAGGCCCAATTCCCCCCCCCCCCCCCCCCATCAACATGGTAGCGGAATTACACGATGAACTACCCCAGGAGGGTACCAGTACCCCTGGAGAATCCCTCGCTGAGCATCCACGACCATGTTATTCCGATCCTGAGCGTGGGTGCTCAGGCTGCCCCGCGTATTCTGAGGGGGGGGGGGGGCAAAATTCCGCTCAAAAGCATAACTGCTAGGGGCAAACTGAGCAAGAACACCAAGGCGACCCCTGCCACGCTAACCGTGAATTTCTGCAACATCAGGGGACTTCACTCTAACCTAAACGCCGTCCACTACCATCTCGAGACGGCGAAGCCGGCCTTGCTCTTTCTGACCGAGACGCAGGTTTCCTCTCCGGCTGATATTTCGTATCTCTCCTACCCGGGGTACAAATTGGAGCATTCCTTTGTGCCTCGGGCTGGAGTTTGCGTGTATGTCAGAGAGTGGTGCCACTCACGCTCCCTTCGCGGTTGCGTTCTGCAGGTTGCCGCCGTGTTTGGCATTACTGGTCGGCGGATTGGGATGGAATGCGGTCTTTCTTTGCATCCTACCCATGGAGGCGGGTTTACTTCTCGCCGGACGATCCCAGCGCTGTTGCTGACTCTGTCACTGATGTGGTGCTACAGGGAATGGAACTATTTATTCCATCATCTGTGGTACCCATCGGAGGCAGATCTCAGCCTTGGTTTGGTCGCTCCTGTAAGACTGCATTACGCAGTAAGCAGGAGTGTTATCAAGCCTGGGCTGCTGCTTCGGCGACTCGGGATGTAAACACCAGCACACTTAAAAAGATACTTCTTTTTGCTGGTCTCCACTTTGCCTCCAGGTCCTTCAAAAGAGTTATTGCCAAGGCAAAGTCAGAGCACATAGGCAGAATTGGCGAGAAACTAGTTCGCCTTCCTTCGGGAACCCGTGCATTCTGGTCTCTCGCCAAGGCTGTCCAAGGGAATTTCTGTAAGCCATCACTACCATCTCTGCACAGGGAGGATGACTCACTGGCCCATGACGCAAAAGACAAAGCTGACCTTTTAGGCTCCCTTTTTGCGTCCAACTCGACTCTTGATGAAGGGGGGAAAACACCGCCGACCATCCCGCGGTGTGAGTGCTCCATGCCGGATGTGCTGTTTTCACAGCGCTCGGTTCGCAAAGCACTGCTCTCCCTGGACATCCAGAAGTCGAGTGGGCCTGACGGAATCGCCCCAATTGTGCTGAGGACGTGTGCTCCGGAGTTGGCACCGGTCCTAACGCGTCTTTTCCGGTACTCCTACTCCCAAGGCGTAGTCTCGAATTCATGGAAGACAGCTTTTGTCCACCCGATCCCTAAAAAAGGTGACCGCTCAGACCCATCCAACTATAGGCCTATCGCGATCACCGCCTTGTTCTCCAAAATAATGGAATCCATTATTAACTGCCAGCTCATCCGGTACCTTGAAGATCACCAGCTGATTAGTGACCACCAATACGGTTTTCGTCGGGGTCGATCAGCTGGTGATCTTCTGGTCTACCTGACCCATAGATGGGCGGAGGCAGTAGAGTCCAAGGGGGAGGCGTTGGCCGTTAGTCTGGACATTGCGAAGGCCTTCGATCGGGTTTGGCACAAAGCGCTTCTTTCGAAGCTCCCTTCCTATGGGCTTCCCGAGAAATTGTGCAATTGGATCAACAGCTTCCTTGCAGATCGGAGCATCAAGGTCGTTGTAGACGGTGCATGCTCTGACTACAAGCCTATTAACGCTGGTGTTCCACAAGGCTGTGTGCTATCACCAACGCTGTTTCTTCTGCATATCAATGATATGTTGCTAACTGGTAACATTCATTGCTATGCGGATGACAGCACTGGTGATGCTCTATAGATCGGCCGTGCCAATATTTCTCGGGAAAACGTCGCTGAGTACCGGAACAAACTTGTGTCTGAAGTCGAGTCTTTGCTGAGCAAAGTCTCGGATTGGGGGCGACTAAATCTAGTCCAGTTTAATCCTCAGAAGACACAAGTTTGCGCGTTTACCGCTAAAAAGAACCCCTTTGTCGTATCTCCTCAGTTTCAAGGCACTCTCCTTCTTGCCTCAGCCAGTATCGGTATCCTCGGAGTCGACATATCGAGTGACGTGCAGTTTCGTGGTCACTTGGAAGGCAAGGCCAAATTGGCCTCTAAAAAGCTTGGCGTGCTCAGCAGAGCGGGACAGTATTTCATGCCGGCACACCGCCTGCAACTTTACAAGGCGCAAGTTCGGCCTCACATGGAATACTGTTCCCATCTCTGGGCAGGGGCTCCCCAGTGCCAGCTCCTTCCACTTGACCGCATCCAACGCAGAGCTGCGCGAATCGTCGACGACCGAGCCCTTTCCGATCGGCTCGATTCATTGGCACTGCGAAGAGATGTTGCATCCCTTTGCATTTTCTTTCGCATCTACCATGGGGAGTGCTCTGAGGAATTGTTCGGATTAATCCCAGCCGCCAAATTTCACGAACGCACATCGCGGCAGAACTCCCGATACCATCCATACCATCTGGATGATTGGCGGTCCACCACTATGCGATTTAGAAGATGTTTTCTTCCTCCCACGACCTCCTTGTGGAATCGATTACCATCAGCGATTTTTCCGGACCGATACGACTTAGGGACCTTCAAGAAAAGAGCGTACTCCTTTTTAAAAGGCCGGCAACGCATCTGCGATTCCCCTGGTGTTGCAGTTGTTCATGGGCGGCGGTAGTCACTTACCATCAGGTGAGCCGCATGCTCGTTTGCCCCCTCTCCTATAAAAAAAAAGGTCCACTCGACTTGTGACGTCAAGGGACTGAAGTGCTTTGCGCACCGAGAGCTGTGTAAACAGCACATCCGGCATGGAGCACTCACACCACGGGATGGTCGGCGCTATAGAATCTAAAAGATCGGCTTTCTCCTTTGCGGCATGAGCCAATGAGTCATCCTCCCTGCGCAAAGATGGTAATAATGGCTTACAGAAATTCCCATGGGCAGCCATGGCGAGGAATCAGAATGCACAAGTTCCTGAAGGAAAGCGAACAAGTTTCTCACCAATTCTCCGGTAGCGATAACTCTTTTGAAGGATCGGGAGGCAGAGTTGTACTTCTTTTTGAGTTCACTAGTGTGCATCCACGATGATGCGTCAACCCAGGCCTCGTAACACTCCTGCTTTAACGACGACGCAGCTTTTCTGGAGCGTCCAAAAAAGGCTGGGATCTGCCGCTGATAGGCACTACAGATGACTGGACAAAAAATTCCATCCCCTGAAGCACCACATAGGCGACAGACTCAGCAACGATTTTTTTGGATTATCCAGCAAGGATCAAATACACTCCCTTGGGTAGGATGCAAAAAAAAACCGAGCCATTCAGCGTGGTGGGCGTTGAAACTATGCATTTACCGCATGAAATTCTGTTTTATTATTTTGCAAACGAAAAATCGGTTAATGATGTCTGCCGTGGATTGTCTTAGGCGAATGGTGTAACGTTTCGCGTTTTTGTGATATCAAGTAAATTCAATATACCACGTCTTAGTAAGTTTCACTCAAAAATTTACTCAAAAACCTTTCACTCAAAAACTTACGCTTAGGCGGTGATGGGCGGGCTTGAATGCGCGGCGCCCCCTTATGCGCGGGGCCCGTAGCAATTGCTACTTTTGTCACGTGGTTAATCCGGCACTGATATTACCTTGACCTGTATATATGTTTGTACTCGTATGTGTATGTATACGTATCAGGCATCTGAATAATTTGATATTTTGTAATTGCAGACGTATTCGAATCTGTTTCGTGTTATATTTCGTGTAGTATTTCATTAAAAGTTCACTATAACTTATTTCGTCTGGTGAAAATCGTCCCTCACAAGATTCTGTAAAGCACCGCATTTGTCCGCAGCAGAACATCTAATTAATTGATATAGCCGAATGGATTAGTAACTTGAAGTGGCAACCTACGAGTAAGTGGCAACATAAGTGGCAAACGTAGTCCAATGGGCTTATTGATTGTTACTATTGACTTTACTTTTTTTTTACTTTTTAGAACCGATGACAATATAATAATTTCATGACTATCACCTAGTATTTGCACTAGGATTACTACAACTCGATGAGTGCTGTTCTAGTTATAAACACTGCGTCGTTGCTCTAGTGGTCGTAAACGCTGTTGCTAATCATGAGGTACGAATCCCGGGTCGGGCCAAAAATGAGTAATTGGGTTTTTCCGTCAAGAAATTCTCAGTAGTAGCCGGGAGTCAGGAAGTTGGCGGTGTGTCATCCCCGTGCCTCGGAAAGCTCGTAGAGTAGTTGGTCCTGTGCCTGAACTCTCTGGTCGTGTCGGATGACCGTCCCATCGGACTATGGAGAGTGAGGGAATAGAAAGTGCGCGTGTGCTAGCGCATACACTCGTGCACTTTTATCCTGTGGTGCGCACATGGCTAAAGTCCGGTCGCCCAACACGAAGAATTTCGTACACTGACCCGTCATTACTTGTCTTACTCAGTCGCGCTTAAATATACTACCGCTGCGCTCGCACATATACAGTGAGCGCCAACATCAGTTATTGCAAACATTTTAACCATAACAAGGATAGTTATTCTGCACGTGTTCTTTGGTTTGTCTAAACATTGTTATTTTTTTTAAATTAAAGTTATAGCGACATTCTGTGTTGGAATACGCTGGTGATAACTCAGTTTTTAGTTAAATAGTTTTTGAGGTTAAGTCCGAAGAAAATCCGATAGATAACTAGTCATTCATAAATGTAATAGGCGAGACTGACTGACATCTTCGGATACTGATACAAATTGATTTTATATAAATTATGTTTATGTTAAAGCGCTAACACACACGTTTAATTAATGATTCCCTTTACTTAAATGTACAGAGACTTATCGGAGTCAGACCAAGCATAATAAATACATTGTTACGTGCGACTCTGATGAGAAATGAACGTATTCGTTTATTAGAATAGAATAGAATAGAATAATTTTTTATTCAATAAGAACATATGTGTAATTCTTATTGAAATTAATTTTTTACTTTACCACTGGTTCGAAAAATAACCCTCTGTCCTGGGAAGAACCAGCAAGAAACCCAGCGGGACTTCTTTTTTTTTTGTACTAACTATTTACAAAATTCATTTTAGAAACTACTTGGAAGCGACCACCTCATTCCCAGGGGTTATTATCAGCCATGTATTCATTTGAGGGTCATTTAGCGGGATAAAAACTATACTATCTCTCAAGTTGGACCAAAATGCACACAGTGTGCAAAATTTCATTGAAATCAGTTCAGTAGTTTAGAAGTTCATCGCGGATAAATAATATGACACGTAATTTTTATATATAAAGATATATTCACGCTGAGGTTAAAAATTTAAGGTGGCGTTTTGCTTGCATTAATGGTGAGCGTATCCTATTTTATGCCTACACACTTGACAGAGGCCATGTTCGGGAATGTTCTCTTGCAACGACATGCACCACGCAACTAGCTCTCGTAACAACAAACATTTTCATTCTCTCTTTATTACTTAGTAGTATATCACAGATTCGTACTTTATATAAAAATGTTCTTGACCACTGACACTTGGAACAAAGGTCATTGTACGAAATTCCTTGTACTTGGCGACCGGACTATAGTCTCCGTAAAGACTGGCCGCCGTGACCGAAATTAGTCGGGAGGATATCATTGTTATAATAATTTAAACACTAATTTTATTTTTGGATATAATGCATCACAACTTGCATGTTATGTAATTTAGTTTGTAATTTAATTTGCGTAAAGCAGTCAACAGACGTCAGTAACACGCTAGGAGCCATGCCGCACGATATCGGCGTACTTTTTTTCACAAAAAAAAAAACGCAAACAGTGGCCGCCTGACATTTTGTCACTCACTCATAACTCCAGTTCAAACTCGCAAATAATCTATACATATAAATAAAAGTGAAGTGTCTGTTTGTTACATTGAAATAATTGGCTTAGCAATCAGTTGTTGCGCTGGGGGCTGCGGGTTCGAATCCCGCACGGAACAAGTTTTTGTATGGCCTACAAATAATTGTTCCGGGTCTGGATGTTTGTCCTTGTGCAATTTATGTTTGTAAACTGTCTCCACGACACAGGAGAAAATCCTAGTGTGGGAGTAACGTTTTTTAAAACAAAAAAAAACTTAGAGGGTTATTTATATATTTAGATATTAAGACACACACAAAGTATTTTTTTAATTGTGTCTGTCTGTCTGTCCGGGCTACTTTTAGGAATGGCTAAACCGAATGTTTCGTATAGTGAGTGTACAATTTTTGGTAACGAGGCATTCTATCTTAGTCCTCAGAGGTGACAACGCATCTGCATCTTTAGTCTTTATTGAGGATACATGTAGATGTCTATGGGTCACAGTAACCACTTACCATCAGGTGGACTGTGTGCTCGTTTGTCACCCGATCCTATAAAAAAAATATTGATTCTTGAGGGTAAATGTAGATGTTTATGGACCACAGTATTCACTTACCATCAGATGGACTGTGTGTTTGTTTGTCACCCTAATTCTATATAATAAATGAAAACAATAAAAAAACTGCGGTTGCCACCCCGCCTGCCAAGCATGGCAACTATGGTAAGATCCTCCCTAAGAGGCGATCTATGGGAGGGGGCTATGTTCAGCTATGGAATTTTATACATTGTAATAAATAGATGATAAACAGTTAGCTCAATTATTGTCGTTTTATTTTACACCTTGAACGCGAAGCGGGGAGGATGGGTTTAGGCTTTAACGTTGTCCTGTCAAGGTCACGTGACTCGCTTATATTAAAACGGGTTTACTATTTTTACACCGCATTAACAAGTGATTAAAAGCACATTAGTATTATGAGGAAACATTAATGTATAAACCTGATACTTTTATTGTTTTGCAATAAGTATTATATGTATATTAGATATAAGGTATTATATAGTAAATATATTAATTATGCATATTTTACTAACTATATTCTATTTATTTTATTTTAAACATTAAAATTTTACAATTTAAAATGCCGGATGCGCCCTTGAAGACAAAGATGGAATGCCTCGTATCCAGTAAAAAGGGGCTCGGGTTCTCTATACTCACCATACGAAACACAGCAGTCAGCAGCAGTAAGCTGCTATTAAACGCTGGTAGGTTTAATTTGGTATTCTGTGAGATCGTGGTCCCGGTCGAGCCGATACATTCATGCTACAACCATTATATAGCTGTAACATGGCTCTACCACGTTTAGAATTTATTATTATAAGGTATAACAATGTTATAAATAAATAATTATATTAAAAAGACAAAATTTTTTGAAGTATTATTGCAGTCGTAGGCATAGCAAGTTGACAAGCGCTATTTGTCGAGGCGCTTGCGGGAAACTCCCAGATGTTTCTGTTTTATAACTTCATCTCGTTTGTTTATTTCATTTATCTAAGCCGCAGCGCGATTGCTTCACGCAGTGGGAACACACGGGGCCGGAGCCCGAGGTTGCATACGAGGAAGTGTTTTGAAGTGCATTGTTTGCACGTTGATTAGATGTCGATGAAAATAATGCTATCTCAACATAACGTTAAGTATCCGACAAGGCGAAGTTGTTCATTATTACAATAAAGATAACGATAGTCGATTATGATATTATTAAACAGCTGTAAGATACGGATGTTATTCGTTTGAGAAGCAAGTGTTTAACATTCATTTATAACTTTGGAAACTTAGATAATACGAGTAATGTTAGATACGTAACTAAATTAATTCAAACAATGCCTAATGATAAAGCCTGAACGATAAAAAAAAAACGTGAACTTGAACTGTGCGTATAATGTTAATCTGTTCGAAGAGATAGATTTTTATAATAATATGGAGTTATATATAGTGTCCTCTAGAGCGAATTTTGTCACGGCGGCCAGTCACAACGGAGACTAGCTAGCTATCTGCATAGGACAAGATTATAGTATCGTAGTATAGTGTTTGCACTATCGATTCTATCGATAGTCTGGTTAAACTATCGATTGCCATCCTAATCGTAATTTTTGTCTATAGTAGATGTCTCCCTTTAGTGTAAGGTCAGAGAAATCCCTGTAATTAAACTTTTTTCTTTTTTTATAGAAGAGGGGGCAAACGAGCATGCGGCTCACCTGATCGTAAGTGACTACCGCCGCCCATGAACAACCGCAACACCAGGGGAATTGCAGATGCGTTGCCGGCCTTTTAGAAAGGTGTAAGCTCTTTTCTTGAAGGTTCCTAAGTCGTATCGGTCCGGAAAATTCGCTGGTGGTAATTGATTCCACAAGGAAGTTGTGCGAGGGAGAAAACTCCTTCTAAATCGCACAGTGGTGGACCGCCAATCATCCAGATGGTATGGATGGTAACGCGAGTTTTGTCGCGATGTGCGATGGTGAAATTGAGCGGCTGGAATTAGTCCGAACAATTCCTCAGAGCGCTCCCCGTGATAGATGCGATAAAATACGCAAAGCGATGCAACATCTCTACGCAGTGCCAGTGTATCGAGCCGATCAGAAAGAACTCGGTCGTCGACGATTCGAACCGCTCTACGCTGGATGCGGTCAAATGGAAGGAGCTGGCACTGGGGTGCCCCGGCCCAGAGATGAGAACAGTATTCCATGTGGGGCCGAATTTGCGCTTTGTAAAGTTGCAAGCGATGTGCCGGCATGAAATACTGTCTCACTCTGCTGAGCACGTCTTTCTTTTTAGAGGCCAATTTGGCCTTCCCTTCCAAGTGACCACGAAACTGCACACTATTCGATATGTCGACGCCAAGGATTCCAATACTAGCTGCGGCAGCAAGGGGAGTGCCTTGAAACTGAGGAGATACGACAAAGGGGTTCTTTTTAGCGGTAAACGCGCAAACTTGTGTCTTCTGGGGATTGAACTGGACTTGATTTAGTCGGCCCCGATCCGAGACTTTGTTAAGCAAAGACTCGACTTCAGACACAAGTTTGTCCCGGTACTCAGCGACGTTTTCCCGAGAAATATTGGCACGGCCGGTATATAAGGCATCACCAGTGCTGTCGTCTGCATAGCAATGAATGCTACTAGTTAGCAACATATCATTGATATGCAGGAGAAACAGCGTTGGTGATAGCACGCAGCCTTCTGGAACACCAGCGTTGATAGGCTTGAAATTAGAGCATGCACCGTCTACTACGACCCTCATGCTCCGATCAGCAAGGAAACTGGTGATCCATTTGCACAATTTCTCGGGAAGCCCATAGAAAGCAAGCTTCGAAAGAAGCGCTTTGTGCCAGACCCGATCGAAGGCCTTCGCTATGTCCAAACTAACGGCCAATGCCTCCCCCTTGGACTCTACTGCCTCCGCCCATCTATGAGTCAGATAGACTAGAAGATCACCAGCTGATCGACCTCGACGAAAACCGTACTGGCGGTCACTAATCAGCTGCTGATCCTCAAGGTACCTCATGAGCTGGCAGTTTATAATGGATTCCATTATTTTGGAGAACAAGGAGGTGATGGCAATAGGCCTGTAGTTGGACGGGTCTGAGCGGTCGCCTTTTTTAGGGATCGGGTGGATCAAAGCTGTCTTCCTTGAATTCGGGACTACGCCTTGGGAGTAGGAGTACCGGAAAAGACGCGTTAAAACCGGTGCCAACTCCGGAGCACACGTCTTCAGCACAATGGGAGGGACTCCATCGGGCCCACTCGACTTGCTGACGTTTAGGGAGAAGAGTGCTTTGCGAACCGAGCGCTGTGTAAACCGCACATCCGGCATGGAGCACTCACATCGCGGGATGGTCGGCGGGGTGTTCCCCCCGTCATCTAGAGTCGAGTTGGACGCAAAAAGAGAGCTCAACAGATCGGCTTTCTCCTTTGCGGCATGGGCCAGTGAGTCGTCCTCTCTGTGCAGAGATGGAAGAGATGGCTGACAGAAGTTCCCTTGGACAGCCTTGGCGAGAGACCAGAATGCACGGGTTCCCGAAGGAAGGCGAACTAGTTTCTCGCCAATTCTGCCGATGTGCTCTGACCTTGCCTTGGTAATGACGATTTTGAAGGACCTGGAGGCGGAGTTATACTTCTTATAAAGTGCGCTGGTGTTTACATCCCGAGACGTTGATGCGTCAGCTCAGGCTCGGTAGCACTCCTGCTTATAGCGTGATACTATTTTACAGGAGCGACCAAACCATGGCTGGGATCTGCCACCGATGGGCACCACAGAGGGTGGAATAAAAAGTTCCATACCCTGAAGTACCACATCAGCAACAGAATCGGCAACAACGCTGAGATCTTCCGGCGAGAAGCAAACCCGCCCCCAAGGGTAGGATGCAAATAAAGACCGCATCCTGTCGCAATCAGCTGACCTATAGTGTTAAACACGGCGGCAAGCTGCAGATCGCAACTGCGATTGGAGCGTGAGTGGCACCGTACTCCGGATCAGACAATGGTCCGAAGAGCCCAGAGGGGCATCGACGGAGACCTGATATCCGTCCGGATGAGAGGTCAGCAGAAGGTCCAACAGGGAAGGTACATGGTCTTCCACATCTGGGATCCGCGTAGGCGAAGTAACCAGTTGTGTTAGACCATATGCCAAAGCAAAGTCATAGACAGATCTATCCGCATGATCGGTTAAACGAGAACCAAGCCATTCAGCGTGATGGGCGTTAAAATCACCGAGTATCACGATCTCTGCGGATGGGACCTGTTGTAGCACGGAGTCTGCAGCCATTTGGACGTGGTCGATGAGTCGGTCTGTATCGGCATTACCGCTATGGGACCTATAGAGGCACCCGTAGACGCGGGGATGGTCGTCGCTGTCTACGCGCAGCCATAGGATGGACAGGTCCGTATCTTCAAGACTGCCGAGGCGTCGAAAACAGATGTCCTCTCTGACGTATACGCAAACTCCAGCCCGGGGCACAAAGGAGTGTTCCAATTTGTACCCTGGGTAGGAGAGATATGAAGTATCGGCCGGAGAGGACACCTGAGTCTCGCTTCCACTACCATGTTGATGGGGGGGGGGGGGGGATTGGGCCTCCGGCCACCTGCACTCACCAAGCGCAACGCAGAGGTAAACCTCTACTTCACGCTGGTATTCCGTGAGGTCGTGGTACCACCCCGGTTCGAGCTGGCCCATCCGTGCGACAGCAAAAGCTACCGCTTAGCTCTACCACTGTTAAACTGGGTGTGTAAATAACTAATTAAATATAAAATAGCTAATTAATGTGTGACGCTGACGTAAGTCGCTATTTGTGTGAGTGCCAGAACGGGCGGTTGATCTTGCGTTTTATAGTTTTCTAATTTGTTTTGTATTTGACTTCATAATGAATCGAAAATTTATCCTAAAAATCAATCATTAATATGGAGTTATTTCTAGATAGTGGACAGTAACAGTCCTTTTGTAAAGTGTAACTTTTATAATCAGGAATATAAGCATTTAGGAAATACGACCAATCTAAGTGTTTTCACACTTGAAAAGAAAGCATGCCGATAAAATTGATAGGATAGAATCGAAAGAGGGATCATCGTCTGAACATCAAGTTCAAGATGAAGTGCAACCAAAAAAGTTCTTTTAAGAATTATTTTAATAGAAATCAGTTGTTGAAGACAAAGGCTATTGTGATTTTCCTTTACAGTTCTATACTAGCCAGTAACAAATTGCGTATTTCTTAAAGACGAGCAAACAATAAAAATACAATAATTACTTATAGTTATTTTTATTTGTGATACCTGCTCAAAGACAATCGATAGTCTATCGATATATCGATGGCCTTATAAGAAACTATCGATAACTATAGAATACTTCAACAATCGATGTTTAATGAACACTATCGTAGTATCAACAGCGTGGTCCTACGTTGGTAGAGACATCCTATTCGTGCTTCAACCATTATATAGCTGAAGCATGGCTCTGCTACGTAAAAATCTCGTAATTTTGATAACACAATTGTTTTGCTCGATCAAGCGATACAAATATGACTTGAAGTATGTTGTACTGTACATAATATATTACGCCGTGATGAATATTTAGCAGGTCATTGTATGAGCTCACGAAAACCAGTTATTCGAAGTATTAAATTTTCGAGATAAAATTATCTGCGATTAAGTTATTATGACAAATAATAAATTATGGTAAAAAGCAAATCTGTTGAAATATAGGATGCAATTACATATTACTACGCCTGTAGAAAACATCAAATCAAGAGTAACGTTAGACATTCTGTTGCTAAAATAAGTAGATATATGATGTCTGTAATGTACTGAGTTCTTTGCCGCGTTAATCAAAGTATTAAAAAGTTTTTTTAAATATTTCAAAAATCTAGTTTTATTTTAACAAAATTACAACAAAAACCAAATCAAAACCTAAACTTGATGAGACAGACGACTGCGTTCGAGCAACGTTATCATCATTATCATCATCTTTACAGCCCTTCACAAGTCTACTGCTGATCATAGGCCTTCTCTAAGGAATGCCACAAAGCACGTTCCTGAACCAGCTGCTTCCATCAACTTTCTGCATGTCTTACCAAGTTGTCATTCCATCTAGTGGTCCTTGGAGCACCGTGAAGACAGACAATGTGGTTTTTTATACGATAGGGTAAAAAAACACAGTCCACCTGGTGATAAGTGGTTGCCGTGACCCATAGATATCTACATTTATCCTCTATCAAAATACAGATGCGTTGTCAACCGTTCATTTGCTTTAGAATAGACTATTTATATCTAATAAGTTGCCTTATGTTTGTAAATTAAATAAAAAATATTTGTGACCCTAATGGTATGGAAAGTTTGTGTTTGCGTTAGGGCTTATGCCCACGAGACGTTTTTTCGCCGGAGCTAAGCCCAGCGTCGAGCCGGGTCTACGTTCGGTCGTCAGTATTGTATGCGACACTATGGAGCCAAACACACGACGCCGCGCACCCGAGCACGGTGCTCGCCGCTCGGAGCGCAGTGCTCTAGAGGAGCATGGGGGCGCGTGTACACGAGCCCGGACCTACGCCCGGCGCGTGCCGACTACCTACGCGCAACGCAATAATTATGTACATCAACCACGAATTATTCATTAATTTGGTAGAAGAGTTCATGTTTAAGTTTGGGTTCCAAAATATATAACATTTTGTTAAATGTTTCTTTTTTCATTCGAAAGTACTTAATTTCTCGTCATGTTTCATTAGTTGCTTCTGAATTAAGCGCATGAAATCCACCATAATCTTCTTTTTCTGTTAGCACGGGATGTACCCAATATTGTCTTTTTTAGCTTCTTATACACGTGCCACGTAATAATACATTTTCTCTTTTTAACACTTAACATTTTGTAGGTCCACAATTCACAGAATAAAAAGAGCATACGAGGGCTGCATCTCCATAAAACCGGGCCGTGTACGAACCGTCTTGTGACTCTTGTGTGCAAGCTTGGTCGGTTTCTACCCGGCGCAGGCAAAGTACTGGGCCGTGTTAAAACCGTCTCGTGGGCATGAGCCCTTAATATTTTTTTAAATTTCGAGTGTTAAATTTTGAATTTTTAAAGGTCTACAAATATGAATATAGTCTTCAAGCAAATTATTCTTTTAAGTCAATAGTTTGTAAGGTTGAAATTGGTTAAACATGATTTGTGTTCTAAATGAAACATATTTCGCATAAAGGTACGAGATATAAAGACTAATTTAATATATAATGTGAACTTTTTAACCCACGTAGTAGAGTTCAATATATTATTGTATATTTATTGAAAAGAAATACACTACGATAAATTTTGATAATTTTAGACACAAAGCAATTTAGTTGAAGTGTTAGAAAACATGTGAACAATACTCACTTTGTTGCTCTTAACTTTACCCGTTAGTTATAACGGTCACGCGTCTTACGATATTGTGTCAGAGTAATTCTTATAGGGATGCGGAGGATATCGTCGGGAGGTATCGAGATGGTGCGGTACCTTGCAGGTGGCGGAGCTCGGCATCCGGCGCCGCAGCCCGGCGTGCGCGCCCAGCCGCTGCAACACGCGACCTGCGTACTGCACGCAGCACGCACGCAACACGCACGCACGTACGCACGTACGTACGTACGCACGTACGTACGCACGTACGTAGCATGCATATACTTATGCTGCATTTGCGCATTCCTACGCATGCGTTTCGGCCTTATATTTTATATACCACATCATTTATACGATTACTATATAACCCCTCTACAATATAATTAACTTTAAATGTTATTATAACTTAAGTTAGGTACATGAATCAGTAACTTGAATGAAACTAAAACGAAAATATTAAAAGGCCTTTATATTAATCCTTCACTTTCCTTATTCTGACTGTAGTGTATAATGACCCCATAAAAAAAGAAAATACATATAACAACTTGTTTGCAACATAAGTAGATATCAGAAGGTACGAGTTAAGCAGCTTTAGTCTATTTTTAAAATACTGAGAATAATGAATGTGCCAACTTGCCTAGCATGTTGTAAAATGAAACTAATGGGATATTGGGTTTGTTGATTCCTTTCACAATTTATTATATTTCTATACCTATTATATAGATTCTTTAACTATTTTTTTGGTAAGCATAGTTTAATTCGAGGATTACAGGTTTACAGGCCTGTATGTATGTATGTATGTATGTATGTATGTATGTATGTATGTATAATATTATGATTATATCAGCCGTCGCTCATATTACGTGGCTCATTGTAAGTATGAGTTCCATAGAATCGATTCTCAGGATATAAAAACAGACAAAGACCGCTAAAAAAAAAGTTGAAATCGGAAAACCAAAATTAGGTACCTAACAATAATTCCAAATGGGAAGTCAGCAGTCAGTAGAAGCCATTCGCAACTTGTTGAAACAGAATTTTGTTTTATATATGCTCTTTCATTCACTTCATGCACTGTAGAGCGGCTTGTAATGGAAGCGAAAATTTTTTTTAAATATAGAAACCAGACGTTACATATTTTATATATATTACGTATATGTATTACGTACGTAAATACTTTAACGATTATTCAATTTGCGTAAAACCCAGCTACTAAATATCTTACAAACAACTGTATCTGTCATGAAAACAAACAGCGACAATATAATCGCTGTTTTCTTAACAAATGGAATTGTATTTTTAATCAGACCTGTCATTTTTAATCTCAAGTAAGCAACGCTTTTCGCGATTTTCCTTAAAGCAATGATGACGCATAAATTGTAATTAGACGGAAAGTCAGAATGTAGCCGGCAAAATATTCCACTCCTTTGCTGTATGCATCACGAATGGACGAAGTGAACAGTTTAGTTCGATACTTGGTATGTCAGCAACAAAGAGGTGGTTGCTCGATGGTGTAAAGGGCAGGAATGAATTTTAAATCATGTGATTCCTGCGCATAGATATCCGTTCGTCTGTCTATCGGATAATAATGTCTGTACTGGGACTGTAATAGTTAGACAGTTGAAATTTTCACAGAATTTGTATTTCTGTTGCTGCTATACCAACAAATAATAAAAATAAATTAAAAATTAATAGATATCAGATATCTCACACCTTTGTGGATACTCCCCGTCACAAGTCTTGGTTTGTGACATGTGACATGTACCGAGATAGTTATACCGCCTTTAGTCGGGGGCCATGAGCCTGGCCTGTCTCGTAGTCGCCACTACACGGCACGCGATGCACTGCAACTTTGACTAACTTGAACGTATAAGTTAAAACTATAATTTATCGGTCGTTTATCATAGATCATCTATAATAGCCGACCCGGCGTTGTTCTGACCTTAACGAAGACTCTATGTTCTATAAAAAATCCTTAAATTCGCAATAAAAATATTGAGGGTTACTTATCCGACACTATTTCGAAGATATCCCGGACATCAGTCTGAGCGAGATTAGAATGGCTCTCCAGCACCTTAAAAACAGCAGGGCCACAGGTGAGGATGGAATTACAGCAGAGCTTCTGAAAGCGGGTGGAAGACCTCCATGGTAAGCTCTTTAATTCCATCCTCCATGGTGGCGTTACACCGGAGGCGTGGAGCAGAAGTCCTGTGGTCTTGTTCTTCAAGAAAGGCGACAACGCTCTCTTGAAGAACTACAGACCGATTTCCCTTCTGAGCCGCGTCTACGTGCTGTTTTCGAGAGTCATTATTAATCGCCTCGCACGCAGACTTGACGACTTCTAGCCTCCTGATCAAGCCGGTTTCCAAAAAGGCTTTAGTACCATGGACCACATACACACCTTTCGGCAAATTATACAGAAGACAGAGAAGTATAATCTGCCACTTTGCCTTGCGTATGTGGACTATGAGAAAGCCTTTGATTCCGTCGAAATTTGGGCGGTGCTGCAGTCCCTTCAGCGGTGCCAAGTTGACTGTCGGTATATCGAAGTGCTGAAGTGTCTACAGTAGAGCTATGATGGCTATCCGAGTACAGAATCAGAGTATGAAACCTATCCAACTGCAGAGAGGTGTAAGACAGGGTAACGTTATATCCCCGAAACTCTTCACCGCTGCATTGGAAGACGTTTTCAAGCTGCTGGACTGGAAAGGATGCGGTATTAACATCAATGGTGAGTACATCACTCACCTTCGATTTGCCGACGATATAGTCCTTATGGCAGAATCGCTGGAGGACCTAAGCACTATGCTCAATGACCTCAATAGTGTCTCCCAACGGATAGCTCTTAGATGAATATGGACAAAACAAAAATCATGTTTAACGTCCATGTTCCACCTATGCCGGTAGTTGTTGGGAGCACTACGCTCGGAGTTGTTGACGAGTATGTTTACCTGGGACAAATAGTCCGACTAGGTAAGTCCAACTTCGACCGAGAGGTCAATCGACGAATTTAACTCGGCTGGGCAGCGTTCGGGAAACTACGATACATCTTCTCGTTAGACATACCTCAAAACCTTAAAACGAAATTGTACAACCAGTGTGTGTTGCCAGTGATGACTTACGGACTGTCCTGCACTGCTGGCCGTATGAGGAAGCTCAAGGTCGCTCAGCGAGCTATGGAGAGGGCTATACTCGGGGTTTTTCTGCGTGATAAACTTAGAAATGAGGATATCCGCATTAGAACCAGAGTAACCGACATAGCCCAACGGATTAGTAAGCTGAAGTGGCAGTGGGCCGGCCATATAGCTCGGAGGACCGACAACCGATGGGGAAGAAAGGTTCTTGAGTAGCAGCCTCGTACCGGTAGGCGAAGTGTAGGGCGACCCCCCACGAGATGGCGTGACGACCTGGTAAGAAATACAGGAAGTCGATGGATGCAGGTGGCTCAGGACCGTGCTTTGTGGCATTCCTTGGGGGAGGCCTATGTTCAGCAGTGGAAGTGTGTAATGATGATGATGATGACTTATCGGGATAAAAACTAGCCTATCTCTCAAGTTGAAGTAAGCAATACACGTTTACAAAATTTCATTAAAATCGGTTGGGTTGTTAAACATGTATAAACTTTTATAAGTATATTTTTACGGCCGACCTTGAAATAAAATATTTTATGAATTTATCCTAACATTTACAAGAACTTAATAAATTAATCACGGTTTAAAAAATACCACAGCGACATTTAACGAGTCAAGAGAGGTTTGAGTAGATGTAAACTTAAAACCACCCATAAAGAAACATGACATAGTACTGCTCAGATGTGTCACGTTTTAATTAAGTGTAATCTAGCATAATGAGCCCAAGTGTAAACACAATTTTGATCTTAACCCGTATATAACTATACCGTATATCCCTGGTATACTTTACATTTTTGTAAGCGTATAATATTATGTTGTTTTATTCTTAATGTTGAATATTTAAAATTTACGAGTAAAGGAGGGCGCTCAACAGCACAATATATTAAATGAAACAACGGTGTGTTGTTAGTTTATATAGAAGTTAATGTTAATAAGAAATAATAATATAATGTTTTAAAATGCACAAAAGCAAAAGGGACCATTGAAAATTAACTCGGATGAAGCAGACATATTATGTAAAAGGATGAATATAAATCTAGTCAACCGTGTGTTCAATTTAGGCTTATTTGATTTTAGCTGTATTTCTAATGGTTTTGAGGATTAAGTTAATTTATATCTGATGTGGTCATCGTGTCAAATAATTTTAACTATTTTAGAAATTTTAATATGAAGGTTAATCACGAAAGTTAAGAATAAAAGTGGTCCAAGAATAAATCCTTTTGAAAAGCTCATATTAAGTTGCATAAGTTAATGTTACTCATTATTATTTGATTTTTGTTTGAAATACGTGAGAATACATATAGAGATCACTTAGTCAAAAGCTTTTGACGGCTGTTGAATATATAGTTTTTTTTGAGGTTTCATAAACTTAACATTGGTTTTGCACTTCCATAAAACATGGAGAAGTTGCAGTGATATATTAATCAAACGCATAACCGTATAGTGCTGCATATTTTATAATTTTAGTTATGAATTGTTTTAATTGTTAATATTTTTGCAAAGCAGCATAAAGAAGTTGTATATCTACAAATTTAGTACAACTAGTATAATAGCGTGACATCGGAGCAGTTTATTGTTAAGAGTGCATTGACAGTTAGTGTAGGGAAACCGAATTTAACAGATTTTATCCCGTCTATTAACATACTACTGTTTTAGTTGCCTCATAAGACATTTATTATTAAGTGCAAGCTCGCGAAAACAGTTAGAATGTGTACTGCGAATACTATTCGGTGAGTATTTTATTACTTTATATTTTTGTATTACTTGAAATGTCGGGAATATAACCGTAATAGCCATCTAAAGTCCACTGCATAGGTTTTTTTATAGATTGCCTCATTGGAGGGATATTTGCCACTGTTGGCATGCTTGGTAAGCGGGTTGGCAACTGCAGTTTTAGTCCTTATGAGAAAGTCGTTGCTGCCCATCTCTTGATTTCTTTCTCTCTGTCGCCTTTTATGACATAAACGGGATGACATGGTAAATATAAAATAAGATAATACACGCGACAAATTGCGTAAAAATTAGTTTCATTTAAATGTGTAGTGTTTGCGGAAACATTAGAAATGAGCTAGTGCGGTATTAGCGAGTGCAGTGTGGGAGCAGTGCGGATGCAGTGTGGGAGCAGTGGGGGTGCAGCGGAGCGATACCGACCACGGTCTTTACCTCCCGCGTGGCCACGTTGTACAGCAGCGCCGTGCCCGCGTCGCGCAGCCGCGCCGCCTCGCTCAGCGCGCAGTGCACGCACACCTGCGCACGCACACACACCACGTCACTGCACCACTGCACGACCACGCCTCCTCTCCATGGAGAGAGAGACGAGTCATCTGCGCAGAAGCCGCGCGAACGCGCAAGCACAAGTGCCCTCTCTATTCCTTCACTATCATATCCAACAGGACGGTAATCCGACACAACCGAAGAGAGATCTAGCGCAGGACCGACGGCTTTATCTCTCGGAAAGTACGTAAAACCGTGAGTCCTGCTCTTGATCTCTCTCCGGTCGTGTCGGATGACCGTACTATCGGACTATGAGACTGAGGAGTTAGATAATACACGTGTGCTTGTACATAAACTCGGACACTATAATCTTGTCCTGCGCATATGGCTAATCTCCATGAAGACTGGTCACCATGACGGAAACTTGGTCTGGAGGACATTACTACACTACCATCCTCCAACATACAGGAGTTCTTTTATTTCAATAGTCGTATAATTTAAGATTACATACAACCAATGCTTACACCTCATATCACAGCTTGATTTGCCACGACTTTCACAGTACGCGAGGAACCGGGGTCAATCGCCGACGACACCAATAAAATTATTAGTTGATATTTTAAGTGCTGATTTACCACATCTTCGACAGTGAAGAAATATGATAAGGAAACCTGCATGTATGAAAAAAAACAATCGACAACATGTGAACTTCACTAATAATGAAACTACAGGCGCTTCCATGCCTCGAGAACATGTAAAAAGATCACAGGAGGCCTGTCGTCAGCAATGAAAGGAATATAAGCTGTGGCTTTACTTTTTTTACTTTTAAATTTCTTTACTAGGTCATAGAGTCCGCCTGATTTAAGTCTATTATACACCCACAAATAAACAAGTTACCGTTACAGCCTATTAAGTATACTGCTAAACATAGGTCTCCCCCAAAGATTGCTTCATAGAGGAGATATTTCCATAGTTGCCACGCTGGACGTATGGGTTGACAACCGCAGTTTTTTTTTAGTCGTTACTAGGAAAACGCTGCTGCCCATCTCTAGGTTTGATTCCCTCTGTCTCCTCTTACGACACTCACAGAAGAATATAATGGGGAAGTGGATATTCTTCATCGCCACTACACATCAAGACTAACATAAACAAAAATAAATGTATCGGCACCTTCGTGGTGACGCGAATGTTAGAGAGCCGCTGACCGTTGGCTTCCCACTCGCTGATGTACAGCAGCCACTCAGCCGACGACGTGTGCTCGAACAGGTTGCACATCTGCATAGCGGAATCACACGTTGTATGTATTATATCAATCTCTCTCATAGTTCATTCTAGACAAATAAGTTATTATACGTTAAACTTTCATAATTATTTATAAAGATTTACAATTAACGCAAATGATTCCTTTCCCAAGTTAATTCCAGTTTTTAAATTTAAGTCTCTTGGTTTTATTAAATACGTACTTTTTATGACTTTTCTATATTTTTTAATAAGTCAAATTCACTATGATTGTCTTTAATTTCTTTTTATTCATTTAGTAGAGTCGTATAGCACAGTAGAAATGCTACCAGCATCAACACCAGAAAATTATTTAAGTCGCACAATAAAGCTGAAAAGCTTACTGGTGTTATAAATATAGATAGACAACACTTTATTGTACGCCATAATTTATAAATATAAACAAAGAAGAGGTATTTATATAAATAAAGGGCCGCGTAAGGATATACACTTGCTGGGCGGGTTGTAGTAGAGTGAGTGGACAACGGTACTGACGTGAAATAATAACTGTTACGATGGGCGTGTTTATTTAATTTAATTTGGAGAGCTTAGATGATAATAAAATGATATGATCATATTTTTTTTAATTATAAAACAAACGTTAGCTATATCTCAGCGTACGTTTAGAGTCAGTGGGTGAAGTTTAATGCACCGTTTATCCTAGTCATCAATCTTCTCACGGAATATAAAAAAGAAGAGGAAATATCAAAACACATAATTTGTACAAGAACCTACGTCACCAAACTCACAAATTGTTAAAAAAGAAATGTGTATCGACAATTGTGCACCATTTCAATATTTATCGTGTGATAGGCTATTAAAAAAAATAGAGAAAGGCTTTATGTACTCACCATTCGCTTGAGCACGAACCATAAGTTCTTAAAATAGAGATCATATTACTTTTCATCAAGAAAGTTTCTAGAATTAGTGAGCAAATAACGCAGATGTAGAAATACCACAATTATTTGAATACACACCATAAATTCTTACTAATGGATATCACTATGTCTTAATCCAAAAACCTTCTAAGATTGAAGAAAAAAGAACGTGTCTCTAATAAATTCACGTTATTATAGGCACAATACTAATAGATATAACGTTGACATTGCCATACCTTATCTGCTACTGCTACGTGAATGAAGTTAGTGATGTAGTTACTCTGCCTGGACGTGATCTGACTTATCGATATTCAGTCAATATTAAAGTATGGAAAAATATAATATGATAAAATAATGATTTTTTATATTTAAGTGAACACTACACATTAAATTAAACTACTTTTACGGATTTTATCGCGTTTAATTGACTTTTTAGTCTTATTTAATTGACTTAAAAGTCAATTAAACGCGATAAAATCCGTAAAAGTAGTTTAATTCAATGATAAAATAAGTAAAATAACAAAACTTATTCGAAATTACCTTGATGTACTACGTACATCTCCGTAATTCATATAGCCGGCATACATTTAGTTGTCTTTGATGGAAATTTATCAACAGTGAGCTAAATTATCATTTTTGAAATGGATACAAGAAGAATAATAAAAAACAATAATTTGAGCAATTGTTTCTTGTGCTTGAAATGTATATATATATATATATATTTGTTCAAAAACTATTTAATATTTCATTTTAAACGATGATGAATTCGGATACTAATGCAGATCACGATAAGATTACTTTTATTTCAGCTTCTTTCCAAAAGTCATATTATGTAATAGTAAACTGTTTACTTACTTCTCTAGCTTAGCAACCCTAACAAAAATGTTCATTCATAGGGTATCTACCCTATAATTGCGTATATTTCCAGAGACATCTAGTATTTGCACATTTTTATTAATATGTTAGTGAATGAGCAGGACTGAGATAAAATTTTATCGATAACTTTCACATCGGAGTAGTCACATGTTGTGACTACACTTTATTCCAATTCGATTTATGGGTCTCTGGTTAAGGGCGCGGGGTGGGTACTGTGAACATTCTTTCTCGTGATTGGTCATTCGTTTGCAGCCGGTCTTGGTGCAGCGGCAGCGGCACGTGCTCGTGTTGTATTGTATTGTGTTGTACGTGTGGGTGTGGGTGCAGACTCACGAAGAGCGCAAGCGCGTGCTGCTCGGGCGCCGGCAGCTCGTCGACGCGGTGTGCGTAGGCGAGCAGCGCGTGGTGGCGCCGGTCCTGGTGCAGCAGCAGCGACACGTCGTCGCGCAGCGCCGCCGCCGCCAGGCAGCGCAGCGCGCAGCACCGCACCTCGCCGCCCAGCGCGGGGTCCGACAGCAGCCGCCCTGCACCAACACCAACTTCCATATATACTACTCAAACACTTCTATGTATACATAGGCTGCACTAAAAGTATCAGGAATGGAATATTTCCACCACTGTTCCTGTCATATTAAATTTTTTTTAATTGAAAACTCCTTGGTTTTAAAAATCGAATACCATTTATTTATTTAAAAAAAGATTCTCGGTCTTGTCACAAGGTTTTGTCAAACTTGTTTAGTCGTTGAGAAAATGGAATTGACTCGAGAAAATTCAAAAGCGATGATTTATTATTGACTTTCGAAGTGGCTTAACACAAAAACAATGTGTTGACCGGATGATTTCTGCATTTGGTGATGAAGCCCCATCCAAAACCACAATTTATCGCTGGTTTGCTGAATTTCAACGTGGACGTGTCAAGCTCAGTGATGATCCCCGTCAAGGTCGTCCAAAAACTGCAGTCACCCAAGAAAACGTTGATGCTGTGCGTAAGCTGATTGAGGAAGATCGACATGTGACATACCGCGAAATTCAGGCAACTTTAGACATTGGCATGAGTCAAATACAAATAATCTTGCATGAACAATTAGGTGTAAAAAAGTTGTTTTCCCGATGGATACCGCATTCGCTCTGTGAAGAGTAAAAAGCGGCTCGCGTTACTTGGTGCGTCAGAACTCTCGAAAGATTCCATGCAGGATCCTCAAATGCTGTATACAACATCGTATCTGGTGACAAATCCTGGATATACGCGTACGAACCCGAAACAAAAAACCAGTCACAAGTTTGGGTGTTCGAAAATAAGTTAAAGCCAACAAATATTGTTCGTGCACGGAGTGTTGCAAAAAAAAAATGGTGGCCACGTTTGTCTCCAAAACCGGCCATGTTACGACTATTCCTCTTGAGGGACAAAGAACGGTTAATGCAGAATGGTATGCTAGCATTTGTTTGCCACAGGTCGTTTCTGAACTCCGTAAAGAGAACTGCAACAGCCGCATCATCCTCCATCACGACAATGCGAGTTCTCACACCGCACACGGAACAAAAGAGTTTTTAGAGCAAGAAAACATAGAATTATTAGACCATCCGCCGTACAGCCCCGATCTAAGCCCTAGTGATTTCTATATTTTCCCTAAAATAAAGAATAAATTGCGTGGACAGAGATTTTCATCACCTGAAGAAGCTGTGGACGCCTACAAAACGGCCATTTTGGAGACCCCAACTTCCGAATGGAATGGTTGCTTCAATGATTGGTTCCATCGTGTGGAAAAAAACGGAGAATACTTCGAAAAGCAATTAATACATTTTTAAATAGTAATGTTGTGTCACTTCCTTGATTCCCGAAATTTTCAGTGCCTCGTACTACCTAAAGACTTCTACATAAACCACTCAAAGACTTCTATGTATACTACTCAAAGACTTCTAAATAAAATACTCCAAGACTTCTTTCTATACTACTCAAATACTTCTATGTAAACTACCCAAAGACTTATATGTCTGATTTAAAAAAGATCTAGCAAATATTGATTGGTCTATCTTATCGAATGAACCGAATATAAATGATGCTGTCGATAAGTTCTACACTCTCGTAAGTAATTTAATTGCAAAACACATGCCGCTTGTAAGTAAAACCAATAACAAATATCCACCATGGTACACTTCAGAATTAATAGTCTCAAAGAAAAAAATAAATATCATAGTCGTTTTAAGAAATATCATAATCCTAGGGATTACGACACTTATGCATTGCTAAGCACGAGATGTAAAAAACGCATGGAATCAGCGTATGCATCGTTTATTACCTCCACAGAGGAGTCTTTATCAGTCAACATAAAGATATTTTGGTGTTGTAAGTTTTCACCATGCGTGGGCAGGTTGACGCCTTTTACACCGATTTTACGAAAGCTTTCGACAAAGTAAATCATTCTTTACTCTGTAAGAAATTGGCTATGTCGGGTATTCATGGAAATCTACTGCACCGGGTTCATTCCTACCTCGATAACAGAAGCCAACTTGTCGCTCTCAAAGGTTTCATGTCATCACCTGTCACAGTTAAATCTGGTGTTCCTCAGGGTTCACATCTCGGTCCGTCATTTTTTATTATTTTTATAAACGATATGATTTGCAAACTGACCAGTCCTTGCCTTCTATATGTAGATGACTTGAAAATATACAGTGTGATACAGGACTGTTCTGTCTGCGGTAAACTACAAGATGATATAGATTCAATATCTGAATGGTGCCAGGTTAACGGTATGGGGCATACATCAACGTTAAAAATATTTTGTTATAACGTTCACTAATAAGAGATATAAACAGACTTATGACTATAAAATTAGCGAAGATTTATTAGACAGGAAAACGGTAGCTAAAGACCTGGGTGTGATATTTGACCCTAAATTAACATTTCGTGAGCACTATGCGTACATTAAAAACAAAGCATTCCAGTTACTAGGTTTCATAAAGAGATGTACTAATGGCTTCAAACAGCCTCAAAGTTTGCAGACCGTTTATTACTCTCTTGCCCGTAGCATTCTTGAATATGCTTGTGTCATTTGGTCTCCTTATTACACGGTCAGATAGTACAGAAAGCGTCCAAAAAAGAACTCTTAGAATACTTGGCTACAAATGTGGTCTTTCTTGCAATCTAGTTAGTTATAGTGAAATAATCGACAAATTTATATATTTACATAAAATTCTCCATAATAAGATCGATTCCGATTAACTGTTAAGTAAATTAATCTTAACTACAAATCGCAATCCCTGAATTCCTGGCCAGACATTTTACCTGCAGAATAATACTTCCTTTTATAACCCGATAATAAGAATGTGTTGACTGTACAACTATGAAGAGATATCCATGAAAAGCTCCGGTTTGGATGTTTTTGACCCAAAATAAAGGATATTCAAAAGAAGAGCAAAACAGCTTACACTTATGCACACTCATTCCCATATCACATAGGTTATAAAATTGTTATTTGTATATTTTTATTTTTTGTTTCAGTTGATCTCTTCTGTAGTTATAGAAATTATGTGTCAACATATTTAGGATAAAAATCTGGCACAAAACTATTTATAATTTTTTAATGTATTTTGATTGTTATCTGTTTTGTTGTCCGTATAAAAAATAAAATAATACCGAAAGACTTCTATGTGTACTACTAGACTGGCAATTTAGAACAACAACTGTGTCATAGTTGGATCACAAGGGTGCGGGCGAGTAGCAATATAAGATAAAGACACCGCGCACACATCGCAGCGCCACTGTCTGCACACACTCACACTCATATTATATAGCTGTACACGCACCGCTTACCGCCGATACACGGCAGTAAAGACTTCATGTATATTACTGAACGGGAATTTCAAAATCATCAAATTCAAACTGGAAAAAAGATTGTTAAACGACGTAGTGGCGGTGTAAGAATATCCACTACCCCATATTATCCCGAAGTATTGTAAGAGACGAGGGAGAGAAATTAAAACAAGAGATGTGCAGCATCATATTTTTTTACCTATAGCAACTCAAAATAATAATAAAATACTTCTAACTGGAACAACTGCTGTAACAACTATGACAAAATCCTCTCCATAAGGCAATGGTAGGGGAGACCTATCTTCAGCAGTGCATTTTTATGAGCTGTAATGGATGGATACTATTTAACTTCTTTATAACGAACACTACACATTGAATAAATTTATAGAATAGTTTTTATTGTATAATGAAGATTGTATATAGATCTCACCATATTCTAAGACATGGATGAAATACACAAGAAAATACAAAACAAATACGTGCTGCAAAGCATCCGAATCATCGGGAATTAAAAATAAGTTAAATTAAATGCCATAAAATCCGTAAAACTGATTTTGTTCAATACATATAGTATGTTAACTTCGCCTAAGGTTTATTGCTATGCCAGTATATTTGTTTTGTATTTTCTTGTGTATTTTATCCATGTCTTGGAATATGAATCATCCTCATTAAACAATAAGAATTTTTCTATAAGTTTAGCTACATCCAGTGCTTGTTTAACAGTTGGTGGTAGTTCACAATCGCCCACTTGATCATCTTCTTCATTTTTATTTTGTTTCTCCTTACATTCCGACACAATCAAAAATGTCGTTATCAGTAAGTGAAGCATTTGCGGCCAGATCCTGATTTATATTTTCGTATGATTATATATCTTCGTTAAAATATTCTGGTGTGATAAAATGCTTAATCCAATCACTTAATGGTAGATTGTCCTTACTTTTTACGTGGTAGAGCCATGCTGCAGCTGTATTAATGGTATAGTTGTAGCACGAATGGGTCTGCTCGACCAGGGAAGGACCACGCTCTCACAGAATACCAGCGTAAAATAGCAGCTTAATGCTGCTGTGTTTCGTATGGTGAGTGTAGAGAACCGGAGACCCTTTTTACTGGAAAAGAGGCATTCTATCTTAGTTCTCACGGCTGACAACGCATCTGCATTTTATTTCGCAAACGAAGATAGATGCAGATGTCTATGGGCCACAGCTACCACTTACCATCAGGTGGACTGTGTGCTCGTTTGTCACCCTAATTCTATAGAAAAAAATGCTACATCCTTCATATAGTGACACATAGTTGCCGCCGTTACCCCTCTCCAAGGTTTGGATATGAAGTTCACTGCTTCTAGCATATTAATCGAAGACTTATCGTCAGTTTCGATCAGCCAGGCTATTCACAATGCCTCGGAAACATTTCTTTCGTAAGCGGGAAAGCGGGTTTCGTTCGTCAAGCATTTGATTTGAATGTCTCAGGTTTTGATATTCACATCTCTCGTTTAGGGTTCGACACGGAAAGTTTATCGAATGTCAGTGGAAGTGCACTAAGTGCAAATATTGAAGTATTGATTTGAGTGAATTTTAGTTGAATTTACGGAATGTCTCAGTGAAATGTGTGCTATAGTCGAGAGTCATAACGTAGAATCCATTTTTATGTTGGGTGATTTTAATGCGCATCCTGGTGAGCTGTTCGCAAAAGAATTATTAACGTTTTGTAAAGAACAATCTTGGTCATGCATCGATGATTTGGTAAAATCATGTAAATATAATGAGGAGCGCTTTGACTCCTTAATAAAAAATCAGAGTGAGTATCGGCGCTCCATACCAGGTTCATCGGGGACAATATGTGTAAATAACAAAGTAAACAGTAAGGTCTCATCATTTTTACATACACTCTATGACAGTGCCATGACAAAGGATATAAACTTAAAAAGCAATGTAAATATTAAAAAAAAAAGTTATTATGTATTGTGATGACATAGGCAAAAATTTTGGCATGATGTTAAATAACTGTTTAAAAGGACATCTGACCAGAAATTATTGCATGCCTGGAGCATCGTTTAGGCATATAATGAATAAAGTTTTAGCTAGTAAATTTTGTCGTAATACCACATTCATAATTCTTGTTGGGAGAAGAGGCAATGTAAACAAAAATCAATTATTAAAATATATTGATAATCTAAATACTTTAAATGTACATAAAATTATCTTGTTTACATTGTCTTACACCGTTGACCGCAGGAAAATAAAATAAGATATGATTTAAATTTATTAATGAATAACTTTTCATGTAATAATAATTTAAACTTGACATTTAATTGTTATAATAATAAATTTAATTTAATAGATATAAATAATTTAATTAAGAAATTTTTGACTAGGGATAGGTATTATCTATCTAAATATAATTTAAGACAGATAGCGAATGTGCTATCTTATTATTTATATATTAACTCAGCCAAGGACTTGGCTACACAGACATCTGCTTCTTTTGAGCAGTATAATGAGTTAATATGCAATTTGGAATCAGTTCCAAGTAATTTAAATTAGAAAATGAGACGATAGAGGTCATCTCTAGCAGTTATAATAATTTAGAATGTGGCTTACAAATCTTTAATTGTATGACTCCACACAAAGATAATGAAAATTGTTTACACCTGGTGCATCAAAATGTACAAGGCATGATAGGAAAAGAGTTAGAAATTGAGTTGTACTTAAATAGCAACAATATTCATATTTTATGTATTACTGAATATTGGTTAAAAGCTTATAAGTTAATGTTTAACTTCAGTAATCACCAGGTGGTCAGTTCTTTCAATAGAGATACTGTTTTAAGAGGTGGCTCCTTAATATTAGCTAGTAAATTATTATCATGTAAAGAACGTAAAGACATTGTGAGCCTCTCTGTTGAGCGAACTGTAGAAATGGCATGTGTTGAGTTTGAGCACCTCATTGTTGTGAGCGTCTACAGACCCCCATGTTCTACATATGATACCTTGGAAAACATTATGGAGGAAGTATTTGCTAAGCTTAATAAACAGGATAAATCTGTTGTAATATGTGGAGACTTTAATATCAATCTCCTAGAAGCTTCCTCGATAAATATTAAATTTAGATCATTGTTTAAATCATATGGTCTTTTTAATTTATTTATAGAGCCAACGCGTATTGCTCAATCTAGTGCAACTTGTATAGATAACATTTTTACAAATGTGAAGCCGTTGCATAAATGTATAATTCAAAAATTAAGTTCTGAGCACTGTGGACAAGTAGTATCGTTACCTTATGTTCACAAAAAGCAAGTAGACGAGAAAGTTGTGTTTGTTCCAGTAAATGCAGGTCGCTTGGAGACATTTAGAAGTAACATAGTGAAAACACTTCCATCACTTTCATACCAAAATGATCCAAATTTTTTGTATGGAACATTATTTAAGCTTATTTGCAATGAATTTAATAATACTTTTACTTCTAAAAAATTCTCCTTGAACAGTCGGAAGTCATTTAATGAATGGGCGACAGTAGGAGTCCATAAGAGCAGACATAGGTTATATGATCTTTACCATGAAAGGTCATATAATCATAGCGTCGAATTTAGGGAATATGTAAAAAAATATTCAAAAATATTTAAAAGAGTGTGCTCCACAGCCAAGTATTTGCATTTGAGCAACAATGCTAAGACTGCTTCTAATAAAATTAAAATAACATGGAGTATAATTAATAGCGAAATTGGTAAGATCAACTCTCGCAATTCAAATTACCAGTTAAATGTTAACAACAAATTAACTGTATCAGATCAGGACGTAGCAATGGTTTTTGAGAAATATTTTACTGATATTCCGATATTGACCACTAAGTTCTTCTCCTGCCGTCGCCGAATCATTACTTAAACAAAATGTAAATGCGTGTACAAAGAATTTTACATTTCATAAAGTATAATCAAAAGATATTGTAAAATATTTATAACTATTGATGTTAAGAAAACTGCGGATCTGTGGGGGATTTCCGTTAAAGTTATTGCGTCTATAATAGATACAATCGCGCCTCATTTAGCTATTATTTTTAATACTAGTATCGAATCTGGTGTGTTCCTGATTTGATGAAGCATAGTAAAATAATACCTTTATTTAAATCTGGTAGTACATTAGACCCCACCAATTTTAGACCTATTTCTGTACTACCAATACTTAGTAAGATTTTTGAAAAAATTATTCTTGATCAAATGTTAAATTTCTTTAATAAAAATAATTTACTTCATAAAATTCAATTTGGTTTCACAAGGGGTCGCTCGACAACTGATGCCGGTGTTGAGCTGATTAAATATATCTTTAATGCATGGGAGAATTCACAGGATGCTTTGGGTAAATTTTGTGACCTATCCAAGGCCTTCGATTGTGTTCACCATGAAACATTAATCAGTAAACTTCATCAGGAAACTTCAACACTACGGTGTAAGAAGTGATGCTCTTAAATTAATTATTTCATATTTAAGTAAGAGAACGCAAAAAGTTGTCATTAACAATATGAGCTCTTCCGGGTCGATGGTACAATTGGGCGTGCCGCAAGGCTCAATTCTCGGCTCCTTTCTGTTTCTTGTATACATTAATGACTTACCTTACATAGTAGGGCATAACCATGATATATTTTTATTTGTAGATGATACTTCTTTAATTTTCAAATTAAGTCGACAATTACTAAAATATGACGAAGTAAATAATGCTATATCTAAATTAGTAAATTAGTTCAATGTTAATAATTTGCATTTAAATGGCACTAAAACGAAATGTATGAAATTGAATGAATGCCTTCCAGTGAGTGTTGCGGTGTGCATGAACCCAGCGAGATAGCCGATTTGTTTCAGCAACATTTCAGAGTAGGATCGCCCTTAGGACAAGCACCACCACAGGTGCAAGCTGTGAAGGGCCATGTCTCGGAGTTGAGTATTAGGTTTACTTTGAAAGACGTCGCTTCCGTCATAACAACAATATATATATACAGCATAATATATATACAGCAAGAAAAACACCGGTATATGCCTGTTATTTAGACCTATCAAAAGCATTTGATATGATATCGTATAATAAACTGTGGAAAAAACTACAACATGACACTAGTTTACCCCAAGAGATTATATCTCTATTGAAATATTGGTACGATAATCAGAAAAATTGTGTGAGATGGGCTAAAACACTTTCCAAAGAGTACTTTTTAGAGTGTGGGGTAAGACAGGGTGGGTTGACCTCTCCTCGCCTCTTCAACCTATATATGAATCAATTGATCGAAGAGCTTAGTAGCACCAAAGTTGGATGTCATATTGACGGTGTATGCATCAATAATATAAGCAATGCAGACGACATGCTCTTGCTAAGCCTATCGATCGGTGCATTGAAGAGACTGATAAAGATATTATGTGAGTCTTACGCCGCGGCCCACGGGCTCAAGTACAACACACAGAAAAGTGAAATAATTATTTTCAAATCAGGCAGCAAGTGCTACTCACTACCATATGTCATACACACTCTGTGGTAGTAGTCTGAATAGAGTTGAGAAATTTAAGTACTTGGGCCACTGGGTCACCGAAAACCTAACTGATAATACTGATATAGAGCGAGAGCGCAGATCGTTGGCTGTCCGATGTAATATATTGGCTTGCAGGTTTGCACGCTGCATAAAACTGGTTAAGGTTACGCTTTTCAAAGCATATTGTCAGTCCTTCTATACATGCAGCCTGTGGGTTAACTATACACGGAGGACATACAATGATCTGCGCGTCCAATACAATAAAGCGTCTCCCACACAGAAGCGGCTTGCGGTGGCGGTCGCGGTGGCAGCCGCGGTGGCGGCCAATTGTATTCGCTCGCAATATAAGTGAGTCTGCAAACTCGTGCGGCCATGGCGCGGCCTGCCAGCGGCTGGCCGCGGCCGCATGCCCCGCCCTATCTGCCAGCGCGTGTGTGTTAGCGAGTACGTGGTCAGTCGGTGGCCTCAGCGCGGTCAGTTGCAAATTTTTGCAACAGGCCTCGTGTACAGCGTGAAAAATGGTGCTAAATTCAGAGATTATAATAGAAACAGTGCATAATTATCCAGTACTTTATGATAATTCGCATCATGATCACAAAAGCGTTAGGATTAAAAACAAAATATATGATAATATTGCTGAATATAATAAAGACTTCGTCACGGTTTGTCATGTTTGTCATGTTCACAGACACCACACTAATGGCGCTTCAGGCCGCCACTGCGACCGCGGTGGTGTGTTGTTTCAGCGGCTGGAGCTGCGGCTCGCGGTTAGCCGCCACCGCAAGCCGCTTCTGTGTGGGAGACGCTTTATGCGTTAAGAATTATAATGGGGTTGCCTCGGTATTGCAGCGCCTCTGGCATGTTTGAAGAGGCTCATACTCATGTTGATGGGTTTGAAGCCATAATGCGCAAAAGATGTGCCTCCATGCTGAATCGCATGCGGACGAGCACCAACATCATTCTCAGTGTACTAACGAACAGATGGGATTCACCAATGTTAGGGCGTTGGATAAATCTGCATACTGTAAATTAGACACGCCACGACCTAGAGTAGTTTTTTTTTAAATTGTAATTTTAACTTTATTTCATGTTTATATTTATTAATTTCAATTTTCTTTAATGTTATAGACATTTAGATTATCATTTTTAACAAACATGGATAATAGGTCTGAAATAAATGAATTATTATTATTATTATTATTTATATTGAAGTCGGTTGTACAAAATTTTAATTTTACCACTTGTTGTTCTTTGTATTTTAAAGTTTTGTCGGGAGCGATCTTGAAAAAAAGTTCCGTTTTATTTGCATTAAAAATGTCATTGGCAGAGTACTTATCCTTTAATTTAGGTCACACTTTATTCATTCAGTCGTTAGTCACATTTATTACATCGACATCTCGCGCCTCTCAGTTAATTCTACCGTAGGTAATGTTGTGACTGTGTTTAAGTTTTCCGAGCCAAGTTTTTGATGCTTTGATGTAGTAAAAAGAAAAAGTACAGTACTTTATTTATAAGTGGGAACTTTTAATTGTCCTTCCGCACAGTTGTTGTTTATAGATTTGTAACTAGCTGTAATATCTAACTTATAATAAATAAATAAATAATATCTTAGCCATGGCTTTAAAACTTGGCCCCGAGATGGGTACATTGTGCTATCGCTGATAAACCATATTTTTTTTATAGAATAAGGGTAACAAACGAGCACACTGTCCACCTGATGGTAAGTGGTTGCTGTGACCCATATACATCTACATTTATCCTCAATATAGAATCAAAATGCAGATGCGTCGTGAGGACCGTGAGGACTAAGATGGAATGCCTCCTTTCCAGTAAAATGAGTCTCTGGTTCTCTACACTCACCATACGAAACACAGCAGTGTCAAACTGCCATTTTACGCTGGTATTCTGTGCGAGCGTGGTCCTTCCCCGGTCGAGCCGACCCATTCGTGCTACAACTATACTACTAATATAGCTGCAGCATGGCTCTACCACGTACAAAATATACGTATGCATAAACCATGACAACATTGCTTGATTTAAACCTTCGAGTTCTCGTTTTCTTAATTTTATAGGAGACTTACTTTCCAGTTCTTAGCTTTAATCATTCAACATCACTTTTCTTTTCTATCTTTTCTATCGTACATATCCAACAATTTTTTTCGACAACATACAACTCTTTCTTTATTGACCATGTTAACAAGGTTGGTTTACAGATTGTATGGCTGGTAATAGGTGCCTAGTGTGTTTATTAACGGGAGCCAAAATTTCTTAAAGACAATGAGCGCGTTATCCAGGCAATTAACAAAAACAAAAGCAAGGTGGCTGTTTACGACCTAATGTGTTTTTCTTAGTAAATACGTCACCTAAAAGATTTAGTCGGAGCCTATTGTAAACTGATAACGTAAACAATAATACTGATTGTAAATATTTACTGAGATCTAAATATGAACGTATTTCTTTGTAATAGAGAATATGTGTCTGTTGAGCTATAAAGGTGTGTCAAATGTATGGGTTTTGGGAAACTACAAGAGGAAGTGGTTTCTGAGTTTTAAAGTACAGACATAAACACTCATGCCTGTCACCCACAAGGGTAGGCAGAAAATATAGAGTTCCATTTGGCACGATTCTGACACACCTCTCTCCATTCTTCAACATCCATATATGAATTACAAATACTCATACACGCTCGTCGGTTAAAGGTACTCTTGATTTGGCCCATTTTCAATATATCGCCAATTTGGTCGATAAACTTTCGCCTAGGGCGTCCCTTTCCGACTCTGCCGTTCACCTCTGCAACATAAATTTGCTTTGTCACACTTTCCTCATTCATTCTTTCTACATGACCAAACCACCAAAGCATTCCTTTCTTAATCCTGGTCACAACATCATCTTGCAAACCAGACTCTTCTCTTATCAAACAATTTCTTACCCTGTCATTCAGATTCATTCTTCTTAAGGACCGCATTTCTACAGCATTTACATATTTTATTTCACTACCATACATTAAAGTAGGTAATAACACAGCATTGTAAATGCCATACGTGCCTTTTTGGACACATTCTAACTTCCCACAATAGAGTGTAGAGCCCCATTCACTTTATTTCCTGCGTTCTTCTCGTCTCGTCTTATCATATCTACTATCCCTGCTAAATACACATCCCAAATACACAAACTCATCTACTTGCTCGATCAACTCCCCTTCTATTCTTATTTCACATTCATATCATTTTACTTTCTTCTCTTTCAAAAACCCAAACTTTCGTCTTACTTGCGTTCATTTCCATTCCCTTTTCTTTTAATAACCTGTTCATTAATGTAACCATCATTTGAACTCGGCCGCCGACGACGCAAGTATGACTTGATCATCGGCGTACAAAAGACATTTGAGTTAACCTCACCCATTATTAACCCGTATTCTTCAACTTTCAAATTTTCCAAACAACTGTGACAGACACTCGTCTACACCAGACCAAGGTATACATGCCATATGTAGTGGCATCCTTTCCCTGACGTTTCGTCTCATTTACCCATAACACGTCTATTTCTCTATCATACATTAAATCGCATACTTCATCCATCTTATCATTCATTGCTCCACATACATTCAACGTAGCCGGACGGGCTTCCGCAATCCACTTTCCGTAAATCAACCAAATATAATTAATTTCTAGTATATAGCAAGTTTTTCGTTTTAACAAACGACGATATAAAGAGTTTTCATTGTATTTTTATGAAAATCATAAAGATATTGTAACCATAACATAACAAATTTATAGTCCAGTCACTTTAACATAAAAAAAGAGTTCAACCTCGGAATGAGAGATAATAAGCTGAAATTATAGCTTCATTTTGGCGTTCTAAAAGTTGTCTCAAAAGTCTCATGAAATCTCATGTCTGCGACGTAAGGTCAAAGGCAAAGAAAACAGTTTCTCACGATTATCTCGGTTTCTTTTGATCCAATGATGCTAACATCTATTATAAAAATTGTAGAGCATAAAATTTGCGACAAATTTTCTTTAAAACATTTTTTCATGCGCCCAACTGTTTTTGCCACAGAGGGCAGTGAGCGCGCAGCGAAAATGACATTGATTAATAAAAGATTTATACGTGGTAGAACCAAGCTACAGCTATATTTATAATATAGTTGTAGCACGAATCGGTCAGCTCGACTGGGGAAGGACCACACTCTCACATAAACCACCTTAAAATAGCAGCTTAATGCTGCTGTGTTTCGTATGGTGAGTGTAGAGAACCGGAGACCCTTTTTACTGGAAAAGAGGCATTCCATCTTAGACCTCAAGGCCGACAACGCATTTGCATTTTGATTCGCAAACGAAGATAGATGTAGATGTCTATGGGTCACAGCAACCACTTACCATCAGGTGGACTGTTTGCTCGTTTGTCACCTTATTTCTATAAAAAAAGTTAAAGTTACAGCCTACATATATACGTCCTACTGGTGGGCACAGGCCTCTTCTCATTTCTGAGAGGGTTTAAAGGCAAGAAAATATCCCCGAGCTGCCCCAATGCGTGTTGGCGAACTTCACATGTCTTCGAAATATTTTTTTTCTTATTTCTCAGACATGCAGGTTTCCTCATGATTTTTTCCTTCACCACCGAGCACATGGTAAATCAGCACTTAAAATTGCAATTAACAATTTCATTGGTGCCGGCGGGGATCGAACCCGGGTTGCTCGCGTACTGTAAAATTTACAGCAAGCGCTTACCATCTGAGCTATAACGGCAAATTGATTAATAATAGTAAAAATATCGACATATTTAATAACAAAATAAACAATTAAAAATCCGTTATAGGTATTTTTCTTATTTATTATAAGCCAGTGCTTGACCACAATCCCACCTGGTGGTAAGTGGTGATGAAGCCCTAGATGGTAAATCGCACTGTCTTATCGTAACAAAAGCCTATTCACTCTTGCTTTGAAGACGCCCAGATTGTATTCGGACGGAAAGATAGACGTCGGCAAATTATTCCACTCCTTTGCTGTACGCATTACAAAAGACGAAGCAAACCGTTTGGTTCTAATGAGTGGAATATCGACAACAAAGGGATGAAGGCCCGCCGACCGTCTGGTTATTCGATGATGGAAAGGAGAGGGAGGAATTAAGGCGTGTAATTCCTGCGCACACAGACCGAAATGCATCCTATAGAATACCGAGAGACTGGCTACTCTGCGCCTCTGCTCGAGGCTGATAAGATTGGTTTCAACCAAATCAAGGTCACCAATGAGCCTCTTAGCACGTCTCTACTGAGTCCAATGCTGCCAGGTGGCATTTTGCAGCACCAGCCCATATGTGACAGCAGTACTCCATGCATGATCGGACTTGCGCTTTATATAAGGTAAGAAGCTGCCCCGGCGTGAAGTACCGCCGCACCCTTGCAAGGACACCAAGTTTCCTTGCGGCTGCTTTGGCTCTGGACTCAATGAACCGCCCATAGTTTAGGTTCGGAGAAAATTCAATCCCTAACAACTGAAGGCGGTCAGTGTACTCCAAGGATACATTCCGGAAAGTAGAAGCCAAGGTGAGCGGGCTCCTTTTAGCGGTAAAAAGACACGCTTGTGTTTTGGAGGCGTTAAATCTCACGAGATTGGCATCGCCTCATTCGGAAACTGTCTGTAGTGTGAGACTCACACGATCAACCATAGCCTCTCTTTCTGACTGGATTTGATCCCGACTGGCCCGGGCGCTTGGTTGGTATCTCTCCACAACTGTGCTGTCGTCTGCATACCCATAGACACCGGGAATGAGCAGATCATTTATATGCAGCAGGAAGAGAGTTGCGGAGAGAACGGACCCCTGAGGAACGCCGGCGTTAGTCGCCACAGTATCGGATAAGCAGCCATCAACGACGAGAGACCGGAGAGACCGTTCACTCAGAAAGTCCTTTACCCAGACAATTAGGCCAGGGGATAAGCCGTACGCTGAAAGCTTGCCCAACAGACTAGCGTGCCAAACCCTGTCAAAAGCCTTCGAAACATCGAGGGAAACAGCAAGTGCTTCACCACTGTTCTCGGCTTCGCCCCATATGTGAGTGGCATAAGCTAGAAGGTCCCCAGTTGATCGATTTCCGCGAAACCCGTACTGACGATCACTGAGGAGATCATTTTGCTCTAGGTATGCCATGAGGCGGGCGTTCAATATACGCTCCATAATCTTGCAGAGATTGGCCGATAGTTGGCAGGGTCAGTACGGCTACCTTTTTTCGGCACAGGCTGCACATTGGCCAGCTTCCGAGATTTAGGCACTATTCCAGCCCTGAACGAGAGGCGGAACAAGCGTGTCAACACAGGAGACATCTCAGGTGCACAGACCTTTAGAACTATAACTGGTATACCATCAGGTCCACTAGCTTTGTTCACGTCTAGATTTCGCAAGAACCTCCTTGTCGTTGTTGTGACCTCAGACATAGAGATACCGCTGTGAGGTAATTGAAATGGTACGCTGTTGCTACTGTCCAGACGCGAATTGCAAGCAAAAAGAGAAGCAAATAAGTCCGCTTTCTCCTTAAGCGCATGCGCCAGTGAGCCATCTGGTTTTACCAGCGGAGGCAGTGTAGATCGACAGAAGTTTGTCTCGACCGCTTTGGCGAGAGACCAAAAAGCTCTACTGCCAGATGGTTTGACAGTGAGCTTTGTGCCGATGCGTTTAATGCGGTCGAAACTGGCTTTTACGTAATGCCTTTTTGCATGACTTGGCGGCTTGGTTAAAGGCTCTCTTCTTAAGGCTAACATCCGGAGCTTTACGGTGTCGATCATCCACCCAGGATAAGTACGCCATATGCTTGTGCTTTTTAGCACGAGCGCACTCGGCGTTAAACCAAGGGCGAGCTTTACCACCAATGGGCACGTCAGCAAAGGGGATGAAATACTCCATCGCTTGACGTATCACATTGGTTATGGCATCCGCGCAGCTCGACGGGTCTACAGAGGAGAAGCAGACCTGCCGCCAAAGATAAGATGCAAAGAAATGCCGCATCTCATCCCAATCTGCTGACTTGTAACGCCACATTCGTCGCACTCCGTGGAAATCTTAGTTAGGTGGGGAATATAACGACACAGATTTCACCAGACAGTGGTCAGAAGTTCCCAAGGGTGAGGTAACCTGAACATCGTACCTGTCTGGATCGGTCGTCAGCAGAAGGTCGAGGCAGTTGGCTGTGTGCCCATCCACATCAGTCGCTTGTTGTACCAGCTGGGAGAGCCCCAGCGATAAGGCAAAATTCCACGCCTCTCTCCCAGCGTGGTCGGTCTTCTGGTATGGGAACAGCCAGTCCTAATGACAGGCATTAAAGTCTCCCAGAAAAAACTGTGCATTAGAGTACCGATTTAGAGCCACATCAGAGGCTTCACTGAGGTGTTCAAACAGCCTAGTTGTCTCCTGGTCGCCGCTGTGCGAACGGTAGACACAAGAATAAATAATTTTATCCATTCCTGTGTCTATCAATACCCAGATCGTAGAGAAAGTGGGGTCTTCAAGGTGACGGAGACGCTTACAGCAGATGTCGTTGTGGACGTAAACACAGACTCTGGCGCGCTGATGGAAATTATGCTCCAATGTGTACCCAGGGTAGTCAAGGTACACCGCATCTAGAGGACATCTGATCTGCGTCTCAGTCAAGAAGAGTAAATGCGGCTTGTCTGTCTCAAGGTGGTAATAGACTGCATTGAGATTGCAGTGCAGGCCTCGGATGTTTGTGAGGTGCACTTTAATGGAGAGGGAGTGCAACCGCTGTACAAACTTACTCTTTTTTTTCCTTTTTTAAGGTATACTTTGTAAATAAGGCATTCAAGGCTTAATATTTAAATGTTAATCATCATCATCATTACAGCCCTTCACAAGTCCACAGCCGAACATAGACCTCCCCCAAAAAAACACACACTTTGCCACAAAGTACGGTCCTGAACCACCTACATCCAACGAATTCCTGCATGTCTTACCAGGTCATCACTCCATCTAGTGGGGGGACACCCTACACTTCGTCCGCCGGTACCAGGCCGCTACTCGAGAATCTTTTTACCTCTGTCGGTTGTCGGCTCTTCAAGCTATATGGCCCGCCCATTGCCACTTCAGCTTACTAATCCCTTGGCCTATGTCGGTCACTCTAGTTCTACTGCGGATATCCTCATTTCTAAGTTTATCAAGCAGAGAAACTCCGAGCATAGCCCTCTCCGTAGCTCGCTGAGCGACCTTGAGCTTCGTCACCCGGCCAGCAGTTAAGGACCACAGTTCCATAGATCATCACTGGCAACACGCACTGGTTGTACAGTCTCGTTTTCAAATTTTGAGGTATACCTCACGAGAAGATGCCGTAATTTTCCGAACGCTGCCCAGCCGAGTTGAATTCGTCGACTGACCTCTCGGTCGAAGTTGGCCTTACCTAGTCGAACTATTTGTTCCAGGTAAACATATTCGTCAGCAACTTCGAGCTTATTGCTACCAACAACCACAGGCATAGGTGTGATATGGACGTTATACATGATCTTTGTTTTGTCCATGTTCATCTTAAGACCTATCCGTTGGGAGGCACTATTGAGGTCATTCATCATAGTGCCTAGGTCCTCCAGCGATTCTGCCATAAGGACTATATCGTCAGCAAATCGAAGGTGAGTGATATACTCGCCGTTAATGTTAATACCGTACCCTTTCCAGTCCAGAAGCTTGAAAACGTCTTCCAATGCAGCGGTGAAGAGTTTCGGGGATATAACGTCACTGTCTTACACTTCTCTGCAGTTGGATAGGTTTCGTACTCTGGTTCTGTACTCGGATAGCCATCGTAACCCTACTGTATAAACATTTCAGCACTTGGACATACCGACAGTCTACTTGGCACCGCTGAAGGGACTGCAGCACTGCCCAAATTTCGACGGAATCAAAGGCTTTCTCATAGTCCACATACGCCAGTCATAGTGGCAAATTGTAGTCCTCGGACTTCTGTACAATTTGCCGAAGGGTATGTATGTGGTCTATGGTGCTAAAGCCTTTTCGGAAACCGGTTTGTTCGGGAGGCTGGAAGTCGTCGAATCTGCGTGCGAAACGATTTGTAATGACTCTCGAAAACAGTACGTAGACGCGGCTAAGAAGGGAAATCTGTCTGTAGTTCTTGAAGAGAGCGTTGTCACCTTCCTTGCAGAACAAGACCACCGTACTTCTGCTCCACGCCTCCGGTGTATTGCCACCATGGAGTACGAATTAGAGCTTCTGAAGGACTTCGAGTACCGGTTTTCCACCCGCTTTCAGAAGCTCCGCAGTAATTCCACCCTCGTCTGGGGCCTTGCCGTTTTAAGATGCTGGAGAGCCGGAATATTATCGTCAGATAATCAGATAAGACTTGCTCTTGGATCGTAACTCACATTTGCGTGTGGCTCAAACGATGATGTGTACAGCTGCCCATAGAACCTCTCAATCTCACTCAAAATCTCAGGTGTCCCGGTAACGACACTGCCACACTCGGTCTTTAGCTTCGACAGTTGGCTCTTTCTGGCGGACAGATCTCTAGCAAAGACTTTGGAGCCCTGGTTCCACTCGATCGATTCTTCAATACGAGCAGTATTAAAGTTGCGTAAGTCCCGCCGCATGTATTTGGAGATCTGTCTGTTCAGATGCTTGTATGCTGTCAAATCTACTGAAGACTGCAGCTTCATTTCCCGTCTAACAGAAATGAGATTAAGAGTGTGATCGGAGAGTTTTTGTGTTCTTCTGCGACGGGCCTTGCAAAACTTAGCTACGACCGCATGGACCAGTTTCCGCGAGCTTGTCATTCATATCGCAATCACATTGCAATCTTCTAGGCACTGAAAACGGTTTTGTAGCTCGAGTTGGAAGGTTTCGAGACTTTGGATTAGAGAGCGAGGAGGACGGAGCGTTGACTTCATTAGACGTGACCTCTCCAACTTAACGTTTAGGTTCAGTGTGTCTCTAACCATTCGGTGATCGCTGCCGGTTTTCACCCTCGCAATCACTGAGACATCACTGAACAGTTGTCGTCTGGTCGTCATTCAATAATCATTTATTTTATAGAATTTTTAATTCTTAGTTTAATTTATTTTTCCGAAATTTTTCACAAAATATTTCGCTATATAAACTCGTTACTGTTACTTTATAATATCATGTCTTCTGCACATGCTTTTTAATACCATCAGATATAACTTGTTCAAGTTGTTCATTTTTTGGTGTTATTCTGTTTTGTTTAACTAAATAAATAAATTCATGAATTGATATTGGTAGTAAGTATTCTTATGCCACTGTCACCTATATCCTTATATACCACCAAGTAAATTTAAAATCACAATTAAATATGTGGTGGCGCGTACTGACCGACGAAGGTGAGGAAATCGTCGCCCAGGACCCAGCTGCCCTCGCCTTGCACCAGGTACTGCTGCAGCTCATCCAGGCTCTGTCGCTCCTCCGCGCTCAGCTCCGCCTTCTCCAGCGCCTTCGTCAGCCCCTCGAACTCCGCAGCGCCCTGCAAGCATAACGCTACTTGTTACGATGTCCTACAGACAGATTGTCGGTTACGGCGGCCGGTTTCAATGTAACTGTCTGCACAAGACAAAATTATAGTGCCTTGCGTTACGTATCAGGGCACAGGTCCTACTCTGTTCTTAATCTACATAAATAATCTAATTAATATGGACATTAACGAAGGCCGCAGTCATATTTAGTTTATGTGCTTTCCAAAGCAGAGGTAAAACACCGCCAACTTTCCTGACAACGGACTGCTATTAAAAATTTGACAGAAAAATACAATAACTGATTTAAACCCGACCCGGGATTCCAACCCGGTAAAACTTGAACAGCAGTTGCGTTTACGACCGCTAGACGAACGAGGCACTTCTATTTTGTTACAAATAATTATTATTAAACAACCTTTATGTAGAAATTAATACACAACGGCATTGTAGTGGTTACCTAGTAGGAAAAAATAATTTTACTTAATTTTAAATTTATTATCCTTTATCTACATTCTATCTACCTTCATTTACATTTTTTATAGAATAAGGGTGACGATGACAAGCGCAATCACAGTCCACCTGATTGTAAGTGGATATTGTGGCCCATAGACATCTACATCTATATTTGATTAAGAATCAAATGAAGAAGCGTTGTCAGCCCTGAGGAGTAAGATGGAATGACACGTATCCAGTAAAAAGGATATTCTGTTTTCTACATACCTACCATATGAAACACAGCAGCATTAAGCTGCTATTTTACGTTGGTATTCTGTGAGAGAGTGGCTACCCCGGTCGAACCGACCCATTTGTGCTACAACCAGCAGCGTGGTTCTACCACGCAGATGAGGTCAAGATCGACCTCATCTGCAACCAAAAAAACCGTACAATCAAAAACCAAACAAATATATTATGTTGACTGAGATCGTAGTTCTCAGTCAATATTTATTTGATTCATTAGCACGTTATTACACTCCTGTCATTTCTAAACTTTATTCTTTTATCACTATTTCTTAGACTTACAATTAATTTTTGCATTTAACTGTACACATTTTTATTTATATATTATGCATTTTAAACTGAAAGCGGCATTATGATTACATTGAGGCAAACTCGGTAAATTGTGAAGTCGTTAGTTCAGATTCGTCAGTCGACTACTGTTGTAAACCACTTCTAACACTAGCATTTTAAACTTACCTAGTGTGGTTAACGTGATTAGTCATGTCGATTGCGTTACTAGTATTATTATTAAAAAATATGACTGTGTGTCCTCGTTGTCGGTATAACTACTACGTCGCAAGTCCTGGCTTAGAACTTCCGTCAGTTAATTATAAACGGTGTTTATATTCACCTAATTATACGTGTATTTGTACGTTCTCACGTACGTACGTTAGGGCCACGCTGCTATTATAGTTGTAATACGATTAGGTCGGTTCGACCGGGGAAGGGCCACGCCCTAACAGAATACCAGCGTAAAACAGCAGTTGTGTTTCGTATTTTGAATGGTGAGTGTAAAGATCCGGAGACCCTTGTTACTGGAAACGAAGCATTCCACCTTAGTCCTCAAGGGTGACAATGCATATGCATTTTGATTTTTAATCGAGGAGAGATCTAGTTGTCTATTGACCACAGTATCTACTTACTTTATTTACTAGCGAGAATCGGACATTGAACATTTTTGGCTCCCTCAATTACTGCTAATATTGTATCATCAATTTTCTAAATGATTCAATTCACGATTTGAGCTGGTTCGCGTGGATATACAGGTCTAGGAAAGTTCTAGACTTCCGACAATACCCAAAGCTAATAGAAAACTGTGAATGAACCATCTTCTTCTACATCTGAAAGAGTTTAGGGGAATAATTGTTAGCCCCACTGCATAGCTTGTTACTGAACTGATAAAAATATTAATATGTTGTAAAAATAGCAGTATATTTAAATCCGTAAATCGTTTATTATACAAATATTTTGTAACTCAGCAATCCTTTCATTTTATAACAAAACAGTGGACGCAATATAGACCTTCCCAAATGGTCATGCCCACACATGTCACACATCACAAACGTTTGCTATTCTATCAGTTATTCATCAGTCAAAGATCGTACAAATTATATAAAACTGTAAATTATATAACGAACCGGAAATGGACGTGCGATATGACTGATGCTTACAAATAGACCTTAATGGAAAAAGTGTGGTAATAATTTCTTCGAGAAGTGATTCTAACCCACGCCGAGTTTCTCATTAGATGTGCCGTTTGTTAGAGTGCGATCCCACCGCACTGACGTAAGCGAAAATCGCATCCGCAAGATCATATTCTACAATATTATAGAAGATTCGACGGTGTCTTTGTGAGCATCATTATTACCTCATTCCTATCAGATTAGCTTTTCAATATATGGAAAAGTATGCCATATGACAATGTTCTCTCCTTTGAGACTGGCACGGGAATGAAACATCGCCTACTTCTTAACTCCTGGCTGCTACTGAGAAATTCTTGACAGAAAAACTCAATAACTGAATTTTGGTCCGACCCGATTTTTGAACCCGATTGTCATGATCAGCAATCGCGTTTATGAGCTCTAGACCAACGAGGCAGTGTGCCGTATACAGGGCTATGAGTGTGATGGACTCGTATAGTCAATGTCAGTCGGTGCTACGACATGAAAAAATGCTTTGTACAATGTGAATATTTTCTTCATTTAGTGCGTCAGTGCGATTGATTCACTCTGGTGGAGATTGTTTGCCGCTGGTTCTCACTTGACACAATGCGCTATGATAGTTACCTAAAATAAAATCAGTATCTTATCTTGATATATAAAAATCCCATGTCACTATGTTCGTTCTCACGCCTTATCTCCGAAACCGATCAACCGATTTTATTAAAATTTTGTAAATGTATATTGTTAGCTCCAATAGATAGGATAGTTTTATTCCGATAAGTGACCCTTGTTATGTGGTAAGAACAAAAACTTTTTGAAATAAATTTATATTTAATACCTAAAGCCAACTATATAGAATATAGAATAATATAGAGCTTAAGTTGGAAATGACACTGATTTGAGGGATTGAAGGATTTGCTTTAAATAGTGTAGGATGCTAGGGAGTGGAGATAAAGATTAGGGAACAATATTATATTTAATATAACATTAATATTTAAACATTACAATCCAATGAGTTTAGCTTTTAAATAAATATACTATATTTATACTAATATAATATAATATAATTAATAATAATAAATTAATCCTATACAAAACGCTCAATAATAGTATTGATTGTCCAGCAATAGTTCAATTATTTAACTTTAAGGTGCCATCAAGAATGCCTAGAAATCCGCACGCCTTTTTCAATGTATCCCTTTATAGATCTAACTTGGGAAAGTATTCCCCTCTAGCCAGACTGGCTCGCACTTATAACGAACTGTCCTCGAAGATTTCTGGCCTCGATATTAATTGCGATAGTTTATCCACCTTCAAATCAAAATTAATCAATTTCTATGAATTAACGAATTAATTAATTATTAATTATAACATTGGAATTGTTTTTGATTTTTATAGTTTGATTAATATAATATAATATGACAATAAAGATATTTATAATATTGTCAAATAATTCTATTTCATTTTAATAATTTGTATTTATTCAATGATGTAATTCAGTTTTTATTCCTTACAAAATAATCAATGCATGTTGTGATTACCCATAAAAAGAAATACAATTATAATGTGTTGAATTTGTTAAGAAAATGATCTTTCTATTACTGTTGTAATTTATGTTGGTAATCCTAATAAATAAATAATTAAATAATAAAGCGGAAGAGTTTTTTGTTTGTTTAAACGCGCTAATCTCTGGAACTACCAGTCCGATTTGAAAAATTCTTTTTGTATATTATAGCTAGATTCATGTGGAATAGTATAGGCTATCTAGAATTCAGCTATATCACTCAGCTAGCCTTAAATATAGATATTTGTGAAGCAAGTCAGTAGAAAAAGCACTCCCGAAATGATTTATCTGCGTCGCTGGTGTTATCGTTAGGAATACGTAAATACAATAGTAGTGTAGTTGTACCACTTCTAGACCACCTGAGTCAGACGTGGTTCAACGACGTTCGTCGACGCCCGATCCTAAAAAAAAAAAAAAAAAAAAAAAAAAAAAAAAAAAAAAAGGTTTTGGCATGCTCTGATCACGAATCCGCGGTCCATTTTTGTGTAGAATGCACGGTTCCAGAGATGTGTACATCAATTAGCTAATATCTAATTCATATCCGGTAAGGGCCTCCACCGTCATTAGCGTCCCATTGTTCCTATTTCTATTGTTCTATTGTTCATTAATCACCTTCATTGCAGCGTGTACGTCGACTATATCAGTGCTATTGTGTTATAGTTCTTTGTTTATACAACGCTAATCTGAATCATCAATAAAACACATTACATAATTTTGTTACAATTTTTATTTATAAAATACAAAATCTTATTAATTATTATCTATAAAATAGGAGCGAAACATCTCATCCACTAAAATATCGTTGTACAATGTGTTCCTTGTAAATATACTCGTAAAACTATGTATTGAACATCCTTGAAACTTATATAGTAAATACATTAAGCAATATTCGCCACAAACTGAAGTCCACTCATTCTGAATCCTATCAACATTCCAGTTCCATCTTTTACAATTCCTTTTTAAAAACTCTAGATGATATCGTACAGGTGATCGTCCATATGAATCAAAATATTGACCGACGTCATTCGTATCGATATATAAAGCTACCCAATGTGACCCTGGTTTATCATCTGTATCCAAATTACATATTATATACGTTGGTACGTGGGTATACATAGGCAGTCTATTAGCTGCATAAACATTATTTTCTAGACTGGGGTGAATTTTTTTCAGATGTTGTTGTACATCTAGTGTATCCATGATATTACTGCTATTAGTAGATTATTACAGTACCTAGCTACTCAATGAATAACATAGGAATGGTCAATTATAGTGATTTCTACATATTAAATTGCATTTTTGTGTTATACAAATCGTACTTGAGTCATTGATCACCAAACAAAACACAATACGAAGAAATGTTGAGATAGGCAACGGAAATGTGAGATAAACTGATATGTTTCTAAATATTAAATTGCATTTTTGTGTTATACAAATCGTGCTTGAGTCATTGATCACCAAACAAAACACAATACGAAGAAATGTTGAGATAGGCAACGGAAATGTGAGATAAACTGGTTGACGCATAAAGTAATTATCAACTCATTACGGAAATACTTTAGATTAGAATTTTTACGTACTGGTGGTATATAAGACCAACAAACGCAGTCATCGAGTTAGTGTACGGTCGTTTGGCTACAGTGGATCTATCAATAGTACATTTTGTGTTACTTCAATACACCAAAGGCTATGGATGTAAGTGTTTATTCTATTGACTAAATTACTTTTTTTCTGTTATTTTCATGTGTGTGTATTATTTTATTTAAATATTGTGTATGTATATGATTAAGCCGTGGTAACTCAGATGGTTAGCGCTAGCTGTAAATTTCACAGTACGCGACCCGGGTTCGATCCCCGCCAGCACCAATTAAATTGTTAATAGCAATTTTAAGTGCTTATTACCACGTGCTTGGTGGTGAAGGAAAACATCGTGAGGAAACCTGCATGTCTGAGAAAATTTCGAAGGCATGTGAAGTTCGCCAACACACATTGAGGGAGCGCGGCGGACATTTCCTTGCTCTAAAACCCTCTCAGAAATGAGAGGAGGCCTATGTTCAGCAGTGGACTTTAATAGGCTGTAACTTTAACTTTTTTAACTTTTATGATTAAGTGTTAACAAATTGATATTAACATGATAACTGTGTTGTTGCAGAAATCATTGAGCTTCGATGAAGATACCTATAAACAGTATTACTACTCGCCACTCTCCCCTCAAGAAGAGAGTGATAACCTCGTCATTAATAATAACACATGCGATGGTGGAAAAAGAAAATCGCAATCGATTGATCATTTTTTTGAAGCTGAATCAAAAATAAAAAAGAGGAAGGGAAAACTTCAGTGAAGTGTGCACCAGTGCTTTTTTCTCCACAATCATGGAAGAGAATACGGAACTATTCAATAGCGAATTAAATCAGGAGTTGTCTAAAGTTTGTGAAGAAATGGAGAGGGGTCAACTGTTCGATTCGTCATACGATGATGAGTTGTATCATCACTGTGCGATGGTTGAAACACAGTTTAAGTATGTAAAATAAACATTCATTTCGATCATAATTTACATATTGTCTTATACAGTTTTTAATAAATTTAAACATTTTAGCAGTCAACCACTACAACTTGGAAGAGGAACGAAGCGAACGTGCAGCAAAGAATCCAAGATCATCAAAAAACCAACAACGGAAGCAGAAGCGCATACCTCTGCAGGGAACAGTATCAGTAACGATGATCAAGTGGAATGTCCAACGTGCCATATATTTATCAAGAAACGGTATTTAGCTAATCATTTTAAAAGTAATGTTCATAAAAATAATCTTTTAAATTCACATAATTCTTTATCAAACGTTAGTGTTATTGAATCTGCTTTTGGAAATAGGATTTTAACTTATAAAATCAAGAGTAGAGTAGATCGTTCGACATGGGTAAATTTTGAAACTCCTGAACTATTTTTAAATTCTATTAAAGATGATATTTTATTTTTATTACAAGAGTGTATTCATCAACACATAATTTTTAAGGTAAACTTCATATTGCATGCTGATTTTGTTCAACAAACTAAAGATATTCATGATACGTTCGATTTTCAAACGCTTAACTATATTATTTGTCAAGGAGATGACTTAAATATTTTTCTTTCATCTTTAAATGATACAATTACTACTAAAATTAGTGCTTTCGAAAAAAAAGATAGTGGATGGAGTTTAAAAAACATAAAATCTATAGACATGAATGTTAATAAATTTAACCCCCTACGCGGTACTTCATACATAGATCTTCCTCGTGACATAAAATTAAAAAAGGCTGTTATAAATGTAAAAAACAAGGATTATTTTTGTTTTAAATGGGCGTTACTCTCGGCGTTATATCCTGTAAACAAACACACCGATCGGGTATCATCGTACGTTAAACATGCAAATAAACTTAAATTTGATGGTATTTCCTTTCCGGTTAAAATTTCTGACATAGCAAAAGTAGAGAAATTAAATGATATTAGTATTAATGTTTTTGGGTTAGAATATAATAAAGAAAAACGATGTAATTCTATAGTAGGTCCATTATTTTTAACAAAGTGTCGTAAAGATAGACATATCAATTTATTATTTTTTTCCAAGGATACAAAAAATCATTATTGCTATATAAAAAATTTATCGCGGTTAGTTAGTAAACAAATTTCAAAAGACGGTCACATCATGTACATTTGTGAAGCATGTCTACTTCGTTTTCCATCTCAGGAAAGGTTAAATAACCATGAACAATACGATTGTGCTCACATTTGTACAGTATTACCAAACAGTGAAACTTTAAAAAAAAAGAATTGGTTTGGTCAACCTATTTCAAATGATAAAATTAAATTTGATAGTTATGAAAAAAAAGTTAAAGATACCATTCGTAGTTTATGCTGATTTTGAAGCATTTTTAAAACCAATAGAATCATGTTCTAACGATCCTTCCAAACCTTTCACTCATAATATTCAGAAACATGAAGTACATAGTTTTGGATATTATATAAAATGTTCATATGATGATAAATTATCAAAATATGTAACATATTGCGGACCCAACTGTGCACAAGTGTTTATGGAAAGTTTATCTAACAATCTAAAAGAAATAAATAGACTTCAAAAATATCCACCACTTCCGCTAACAAATGAAGACAAAAACCAAATTTCAAATGCAACCATTTGTCATATTTGTGAAACTGAGTTGGCAAAACATTTTTAGGATTTTGATTGGTACACTGGTAGTTTTATAGGTGTTGCTCATGAATCATGTTGTTCGAAGATCAGAACACCTAGTTATATACCAATATTTTTACACAACCTTAGTCACTATGATGCTCATTTTATTGTTCACGCGTTAAACTTTTGTGATGGTGAAGTCGAAGTTATCCCTCAAAATAAAGAAAAATATATATCCTTTTCCAAAAAATTAAAAGTGAATAACCGCGAAATTATATTGAGATTCTTAGATTCATTTAAGTTTTTATCGTGTAAATTAGAAGAATTGGCCAAAAATCTCAGTAATGATCAATTTCAAGAATTACGTAGAAATTACCCTAATGATGAAGATTTCTTTCGTTTAAAACGGAAAGGTGTTTATCCATATGAACTTATGACTAATTATGATAGTTTAAGTCTAACATCGCTCCCTGAACAAAAATGTTTTTATAGTTCACTCACAGATTCACATATTTCAAATGATGATTACAATCATGCTAAAGATGTTTGGGAACATTTTCGGTGTTGTAATATGCTAGATTATTCAAACCTGTATTTAAAAACAGACGTTTTACTTTTATCCGATGTATTTGAAAACTTTAGAAAGTTATGTATTAATACATATGATTTAGACCCTGTCCATTATTACACAGCACCCGGTTTAAGTTGGGATGCAATGTTAAAATATACAAAAATAGAATTAGAACTTTTAACAGATTATGAGAAAATTGCATTTATTAGATCAGGTATCAGAGGTGGTGTATCTCAATGTAGTAATCGTTATGCTAGAGCTAATAACAAATACATGGAGGATTATGATACAGGGAAACCAAATTCATATATCACATATTTTGATGCCAACAATTTATATGGTTGGGCTATGTCTCAATATCTTCCTACTGGTGGATTCGAATGGGTAAATCCAAATACAGAATTTAATGTGTCTAAGACATCAGACTTCGGTTTTATTTTAGAAGTTGATTTGGAATATCCAGATGAACTTCATGATTTACATTCGGACTTTCCTTTATGTCCAGAAAACATTTGTGTAGGCAATATTAATGAGAATAAACTAGTCCCAAATTTAAATAATAAAGATAAATATGTAATTCATTACAGAAATTTAAAGCAGTGCATAGAAATGGGGGTTAAATTAACTAAAATTCATAGAGTTTTAAAATTTAAACAGTCTCCCTGGTTGAAGATGTACATAGATCTAAACACAAAATTAAGAACTTTAGCAAAATCAGATTTCGAAAAAGATTTTTATAAATTAATGAATAATTCAGTCTTCGGTAAGACTATGGAGAATATTGAAAAAAGGGTTAACATAAAATTAGTTACGCACTGGGAGAACCAGGGTAAAGCTTTAGGTGCTCAAGATCTAATCGCTAAACCACAATTTCATAGCCTTTCAATATTTTCGGAAAACCTAGTTGCGGTTCAGTTGCGAAAAACGAAGTTAATATATAACAAGCCAATTTATTTAGGGTTTTGCATTTTAGATATTTCAAAAACATTAATGTATGATTTTCATTATAACTATATGATTAAAAAGTTTAGTAAAATCAAATTATTGTATACAGATACGGATAGTTTAATATATCATATATTTACAAATGATTTTTACACTGATATAAAACCTGACCTTTCATCATACTTTGATACCTCAGATTATGATACAAATAATATTTTTGAATATCCAAAATTAAATAAAAAGAAATTAGGTTTTTTTAAAGATGAAAATAATGGTAAAATCATGAAAGAATTTGTGGGTTTACGATCCAAAATGTACGCTTTTAACTTAGAGAATAAGACTATAGCCAAGGCAAAAGGGGTAAATAAATGTATCACTAAAAAGATGACAATGAATAGTTATAAGTCTTCTCTATTTAATAAAAAAGTGCAATATTATAGCATGCTTAGATTTAAATCAATTAAACACACAATTTTCACACAAAAATTAAATAAGATAGGTTTATCATATAATGACACAAAGAGACATATTTTAGATAATAATATTGAAACATTAGCTTGGGGTCATTATAAACTGCGTTAAGTGTTGATAGTTTTTACTTTTATGTCTGCGTTTAAGAAAAATTTATATTGATTGTAAAATTATGATAATACTATAATATGACGTAGTTTATTACATATTTAAACATTGTTTTATTGTAAATAATTTAAGTTAATTGTTGTTTCTATTTATTTGAGGTTGAGTTAATTGTAAAATTATGATGTACTAATTGTGTTAGAAATAGTATACAGATAATTCTGTTTTATATAATTTTTGGAATATATATTAATTGTTTACACCAACACTTTCATTTTTTATTTCACCCCTTTGAACTTTAGACGTGTGTTATGTTTCACATTATCCATCCGTTCACTGCTATTGTGGCAGGACCAAGTGGGTGTGGGAAGTCAAATTTTGTAACAAATTTCATAAAATCAGTTACAGAAATATGTAATTGTGATTTTAATCAGATCACATGGTGCTTTGATGAAATGCAACCATTATATAATTTACCAAATGTTAACTATCATCAAGGAATTCCAAATCTTAATATGTTTGATGGTGAAAACCCACATCTTGTTATTATTGATGATCTAATGAGAGAGTCCGATGGAAGAATTGTGGATATATTTACAAAAGGTAGTCATCACAGGAATCTTAGTGTATTTTATCTAACACAAAATTTATTTCATCAGGGTAAAGGACAAAGAGACATATCTTTAAACTCAAGTTATATAATATATTTTAAAAACCCTCGAGATAAAACTCAAATAAGATATTTAGCAAGACAAGTATCACCAGATAACCCAAAATTCATTGAAAATGCCTACAGGGATGCAACTCTAGAGGCGCATGGATATTTAATGGTAGATTTAAAACAGAATACCAATGATTTTTGTCGTATCAAGACAAATGTCTTTCCATTTAATGGTTTCTGTACAGTCTACGTCCCCACAAAAAAGTTTAAATACACCAAGAATCAAACAATTGAAATCATTGCTAAATGATGCATCGTCGACTCACAACGTATAAACATTTGCTAACCGCTTTGCATACGCTTAAACCAAAATATCAAAGAGCATTACTTAAAACGTGTGATGAAGAAGAAATTAACTGTATTTGTGAGTGTATTCATAACGTTTTACAAGGAAAAGTACCTCTTAAAGATCAGGATAAACAAAAATTGAATAAACATAAAAACATACTCCGTAAACTAGTACGTAAGTGTAAACATAAACTAAGAAAAAATATAATTATACAAAAAGGAGGGGCTTTCTTACCAACAATATTAGGTGCAATATTGAGTGGATTAGTGAGTGGACTAGCCAGTTAACATGGAAAATGCAAAGAAAATGATACTTATCGAACCTGGATTGATTGAAAAATTAAAACAAGAAAATAAGGTTAATAGTAATTTATCTCGATTAGATATTGAAATGCAAAATATTATGAATAGTAAGACGGAAGACCGAAAGAAATGGATATTATATTTACAAACACTGCAAAGATACCTTCATTTTACCGAAGAGGATCGTCAACCACTCAAATTACCAATTTATTCTGATACATCTAATGAAGATTCAAATGAGTCAAAAATTGGTTTTAAAAATAAAGATAGAGATCTAAAAACTTCAGTTGATATTGAATCTTTGCTGGAGGAGAATCGATCCATTAAAAGTAAAGAAAATGATGAAAATCCACTTTACACACCAGCTCAAATACTCAGTTTAATACCAAAAACTTATCATAAAAAAGGGCAGTTATTATTAAACTTAGTTGAAACAAGTAAAAGTAAAATACATTGGGATAACGAAGGTACAGTCATAATTGATAGTGAAAAATTCCTGGAAGTAATATTGTTGATTTAATAAATGATTCACTAAGACCCCTAAAAAGAAGTGATCCGGTAGGGTGGGTTAGATTTGCTGAAGCATTAAAAGATATTAAAGTACCACTTACTTATATTGGAAATCCAAGGAGATGTGAGTTTATTAACCAACTTCAAGCAAAAGATCTGAACAAACCCTCTGAGATTGAAGTTCAAGAGTTTTCTACACCGTGCAGTAGAGATAAAAAGTCTACAACTAAAATACGTAAAGGACTTGGGTGGGAAAAATGGACTCCGTACTAGAAGAAATTAACAGGATTTATTATGATCCATCTAATCCCGCTGGTTTTGGTAGTATTGATAAATTATCAAAAGCCATGAAGGGTAAAATGAATAAAAAGCAAGTAAAGGAATGGTTAAAATCATTAGAAACATACACATTACATAAACCCATTCGAAAAAAATTCCCGCGTAATAGGTACATTCTATCAAATATTAATGAACTGTGGCAAGCTGATTTAAGTGATATGCGAACTTATTCTCAATATAATGATGGTTTCAAGTATATACTTTGTATTATTGATGTATTTAGTAAATATGCTTTTGCAAGACCAATGAAAAAGAAAAACTCAGAAACAACTAAAGAATGTTTTGAAAGTATATTTACTGAAAGTAATTTAACACCTACTCACATACAATCCGATAAAGGTACAGAATTTGTTTCAAAAGATGTACAAAAATACTTTAAATCCAAAAAGATTAATTACTATACCACTAACAATCCTGACATTAAGGCCAGTATTGTTGAACGATTTCAAAGAACACTAAAAATGAAAATGTGGCGTTATTTCACTCATAATAATACTTATAGATATATAGATGTTTTACAAGATTTAATATACTCTTATAATCACAGCTTTCACTCTAGTATTAAGATGTGCCCATGTGATGTAAATTCCAACAATATTATGACAGTTTGGACTAATCTTTATGATAGACGGTCAAAAAAACTTTCTTTAGAAAATCCTAAACCAAATTTCAATGTGGCTGATTATGTTCGAATAACTAAATATAAACATGTATTCCAAAAAGGATATGAATCAAATTGAAGTGATGAAATATTTATTATATCTTCAATAATTGATAGATCTCCATGGGTTGTTTATACAATAACAGATTTACAAAATGAACCAATAATTGGTACTTTTTATGAAAGAGAATTACAGAAAATCACTTACAACCCCACCTCACAACATAAAATAGATAAAATAATTGACACTCGTTATTCGGGTAACAGAAAAGAAGTATTAGTGAAGTGGAAAGGTTATCCAGATAAATTTAACAGTTGGATTTTAGCTTCTAGTTTAAAAGAAATATGAATAAAGAAAGTTTCTATTTAACTTTGCTCAGCAATAGTTCAATGGAATACTTTCCTGATAACAAGACCACAAATTTTTCAACGAAATTACCAAAAGCTATAAAATTAGAAGGTGAATGGTCGGTTGGAGTTGTCGAGTTTCAATATCCATGTACCATGTTTACTGTTCAAGACCATGAAAATGTTATATACATTACAAAATCTATGTTAATGCCTAATGAAGATAAGCCATCCACAGTGTACTACAAAAAACATATTCCAGCTACCAACTATGATAACGTTGAGCATATTTTAAGAGTGTTAAATGGTATCGGAGAGAACTTGAAATTTCGCTATGATGAAATAACAAAATTTGTGTCTATTTCGGTATTGGATAAAAATATAACATCCGTAACATTATCACCCAAATTAAGTTTACAGCTAGGTTATGAACCAAATAAAAATCTCCTAGAGAGAAATTTTGGAAAGTGTCCTGCTAATTTACACTTAGGGTTACCATCTCAACTATTTCTATATTGCGACATTATCGATCCTCAGATTGTGGGTGATGTTATGACTCCTTTATTAAGAGTCATTTCATTAGATCCTACAAAATACATTTATGGTGCAAATAAAATGCACGTTTTCTCTCAACCTCACTACTTACCTGTTATGCGAAGAGAGTTCGATACGTTGGAAATAGTTATAAGATCGAGTACAGGACAAAAAATACCATTCCAGTTTGGAACCGTGTGTATTAAACTACATTTCCGAAAATTATAATAATGAATTCTCTTCGTGATCATCATAAATGTCCATATGAAAATTATTATACACATCAAGCTGGATCAGGAGTTGGAGTAATTTATAAGGGTTCACCATATCAACGCGGTCATGGTATTGGGAGCTTCTTAGGGGGGTTATTCAGATCAGTTTTACCTTTACTTTCAAGTGGTGCTCGAGTGATTGGTAAGGAGGCATTAAGCGCTGGAGTAGGACTTTTATCGGATATGGTTCAAGCCCGTCCTATGGAAGCCTCAATAAAAGATCGTCTAAAGCAAGTTAGTACGAATTTAAAACGAAAGGCTGATGAGAAAATTGATCAATTTAACATGACTGGATCTGGGTATAAAACTAAAAGAAAACGATTGACATCGTTCATTCCACCATTAACTGCTAAAGTGAAAGCTGCGAAAAAACTTAGTCTAAAACCAAAAAATATCAAAGATATATTTTCAAACTAAATATGTCTTTCCTTCATAATCATTCTTGCGAGTGTGTTAAGTCAGAATTGGATTTGTTTGCACTACCGTCTACACAAACTAGCATTGAAAATGGATTGTGGATTCATTATAAACCAATTTCATCTCTTGGTGATGATGGACCTATCGAGTTTCAAGTTCCTGGGACCGGCGATGACTACATAGATTTGTCTCATACATTACTCCACATAAAGGCAAAAGTATTAAATCAAGATTCAACTAACTTGGTATCTACTACAATAGTAGCACCTGTAAATAATTGGCTGCATTCACTTTTTAGTCAACTTGATGTTTATTTAAACCAAAAACTTGTATCACCACCTAATAATACCTATGCATATCGAGCATACATGGAAACCCTTTTAAACTATGCCCCTGCTGCTAAACAATCTCATCTTACTTGTAGTCTTTGGTATGAGGATACAGCAGGAAAAATGGATTCTACAGATGGTAAAAACATAGGATTTGTTAAAAGACAGGAATTGATTAGTGAAAGTAAGGAAATAGAAATGATTGGTCATCTTCACGGTGACATTTTTAACCAAGATAAATTTTTAATTAATGGTGTTGAAATGAGTGTTAAATTGGTTCGATCAAGAGAGAGTTTTAATTTAATTGTTGGATCAAACGATGTAAAGTTTAAAGTTTGCATTACGGACGCAACTCTTATTGTGCGACGAGCACGAATTAATCCAAATGTATTACTCGCACATCAAAAAGTTTTAGCTTCTACCACTGCTAAATATCCTATTACTCGAGCTGAAGTAAAAGTTTTAACAATTCCTTCAGGTGTTCAAGGAAAAACTCTTGATAATATATTTTTAGGACAGGTACCGAAAAGATGTATAATTGGATTTGTGAACAATTCTGCATTTAATGGTTCCCTTACTAAAAATCCATTTAACTTTGAAAACTATGGTATTAATTCTTTCAGCTTATATATTGATGGTCAACAAATACCTTCAAAAGCTTTGCAACCATCTTTTAATAATAGCATATTTACATCAGCATATCATACTCTATTCTCGGGAACTGGTATTCACTTTCTTAATGAAGGAAATGGAATCTCTTGTGAACAGTATGGCAAAGGTTACTGTCTATTAGCATTTGACTTAACTCCTGATTTATCAGCTAACTCATCAACTCATTGGAATCTCATAAAGCATGGTAGTGTAAGAATAGAAGTACGATTTGAATCCTCATTAATACAAACAATTAACTGTATAGTTTATGCTGAGTTTGATAATATTATTGAGATAGATAAAAACAGAAATGTTACTGTAGACTATAGTAGTTAAGGTTATAATATGTGTTGTGTGTTAGATTTTATGTGTTATGTGTAATGCATTTTGTGTGTATGTAACTATGTGAAACGTTATAAAATTAAATAAAACAAATTGTATGCAATATATTTTTTTTTATTTCTTTATAAATCTTATATTTAATCTAATACAAAACACTGTTCGAGTTGAAATTTTACATAAGCACACTGACTAAACCACTGAACATGCTGCTGCCAAGGATCATCATCATCTTCCCAATCTTTTAAACCACCACCACAATGGAAACACTTGGTCCCGTCTGCATGGCCAGTATAAAAGAAACCAGCTTCTGCAAGATCTTCAGGTTTCTGTCGCATAACTAGAGGCCAGTTTTCGAAACTAAGCAAACGGCTAGATTTTGAACTGAAGAATGGATATTCAGCTCTTGAGTACTGCATACTCTTCTCGTTTTCTTCTCCACTCAGTGTTGTAGTTTTGTTATTCAATGATGTGTTTTGTACACGTATGCCACACTCATCTCTTCCTTCCGCTCTTGTCTTCCTGTAATTGAAGTAAACAGAATCACATTCACTAATGATCAGCTAATGACTGTCATTGTTAAAAAAGTATTTTTTAACTTTTTCACTTTCTGCTATTGTCTTTGTTATATTGTATACGAGGGCGTTTGTGTTGTCGTAGATGCTATCCTTATTAGTCTTTACGTAATATTTAATTCTAGTGGAAGCATGTTTCCAATGATCAGTAGTTGGAATCTTGGATAGCTTCTTCATATCGTACATTTCAATTTTGATGAGATGCGTCGCTTGGTCTCCGTCGTCAGAATTAGTAGAAATGTATGATACACCATCTCTAGCGGCTCGTGCTACGGTTGATGATAACAGCTTCCTCTTTTTTATTTTTGATTCAGCTTCAAAAAAATGATCAATCGATTGCGATTTTCTTTTTCCACCATCGCATGTGTTATTATTAATGACGAGGTTATCACTCTCTTCTTGAGGGGAGAGTGGCGAGTAGTAATACTGTTTATAGGTATCTTCATCGAAGCTCAATGATTTCTGCAACAACACAGTTATCATGTTAATATCAATTTGTTAACACTTAATCATAAAAGTTAAAAAAGTTAAAGTTACAGCCTATTAAAGTCCACTGCTGAACATAGGCCTCCTCTCATTTCTGAGAGGGTTTTAGAGCAAGGAAATGTCCGCCGCGCTCCCTCAATGTGTCTTGGCGAACTTCACATGCCTTCGAAATTTTCTCAGACATGCAGGTTTCCTCACGATGTTTTCCTTCATCACCAAGCACGTGGTAATAAGCACTTAAAATTGCTATTAACAATTTAATTGGTGCTGGCGGGGATCGAACCCGGGTCGCGTACTGTGAAATTTACAGCTAGCGCTAACCATCTGAGTTACCACGGCTTAATCATATACATACACAATATTTAAATAAAATAATACACACACATGAAAATAACAGAAAAAAAGTAATTTAGTCAATAGAATAAACACTTACATCCATAGCCTTTGGTGTATTGAAGTAACACAAAATGTACTATTGATAGATCCACTGTAGCCAAACGACCGTACACTAACTCGATGACTGCGTTTGTTGGTCTTATATACCACCAGTACGTAAAAATTCTAATCTAAAGTATTTCCGTAATGAGTTGATAATTACTTTATGCGTCAACCAGTTTATCTCACATTTCCGTTGCCTATCTCAACATTTCTTCGTATTGTGTTTTGTTTGGTGATCAATGACTCAAGCACGATTTGTATAACACAAAAATGCAATTTAATATTTAGAAACATATCAGTTTATCTCACATTTCCGTTGCCTATCTCAACATTTCTTCGTATTGTGTTTTGTTTGGTGATCAATGACTCAAGTACGATTTGTATAACACAAAAATGTAATTTAATATGTAGAAATCACTATAATTGACCATTCCTATGTTATTCATTGAGTAGCTAGGTACTGTAATAATCTACTAATAGCAGTAATATCATGGATACACTAGATGTACAACAACATCTGAAAAAAATTCACCCCAGTCTAGAAAATAATGTTTATGCAGCTAATAGACTGCCTATGTATACCCACGTACCAACGTATATAATATGTAATTTGGATACAGATGATAAACCAGGGTCACATTGGGTAGCTTTATATATCGATACGAATGACGTCGGTCAATATTTTGATTCATATGGACGATCACCTGTACGATATCATCTAGAGTTTTTAAAAAGGAATTGTAAAAGATGGAACTGGAATGTTGATAGGATTCAGAATGAGTGGACTTCAGTTTGTGGCGAATATTGCTTAATGTATTTACTATATAAGTTTCAAGGATGTTCAATACATAGTTTTACGAGTATATTTACAAGGAACACATTGTACAACGATATTTTAGTGGATGAGATGTTTCGCTCCTATTTTATAGATAATAATTAATAAGATTTTGTATTTTATAAATAAAAATTGTAACAAAATTATGTAATGTGTTTTATTGATGATTCAGATTAGCGTTGTATAAACAAAGAACTATAACACAATAGCACTGATATAGTCGACGTACACGCTGCAATGAAGGTGATTAATGAACAATAGAACAATAGAAATAGGAACAATGGGACGCTAATGACGGTGGAGGCCCTTACCGGATATGAATTAGATATTAGCTAATTGATGTACACATCTCTGGAACCGTGCATTCTACACAAAAATGGACCGCGGATTCGTGATCAGAGCATGCCAAAACCTTTTTTTTTTTTTTTTTTTTTTTTTTTTTTTTTTAGGATCGGGCGCACTACTTACAATGTTCTAGAAAAATATAGATCTTTACTCCGTCTAAAAAAAAGTGCGCGATACCATATGTCTATTTCTTATACATAAGCCATAATTAGGTATTTTGTGACAAAAAAATATTGAAAATTTAAAAGTGATTTATGAGCGTTATTATTAGGCATGGCCTATTTATCCTTACAAACGAAAGTTACTTCATCATCAAGACAATTTTATGACGAACTTTGTTCTTTATACCATGTTATTTGGACGCATAGTTTAAGAGATAATGTAAAATTAAAATAATTCAATACTTGGCTGGGCGCGCGAACGACACATAAACCCTAGCCGCCCGGTGAGAACTGCGAGAACTGCTCAACCGGGAGGGGGAGGGAAAGTGGATAAAACTTAACCTCACTCTAAATAATACATAATATGCCGACAGATAAAAGTACTCCATTAATTACGCCAATTTTTCCATCTATTGCTATCAAATAAAATATTTTATTGCAATTATAAAATGCTTGAACTAGGTCATGTCGCGCACCTCCGATACGTGATTACGCGAGTGAAAACGCGGGGCACAGCTAGTAAAGTATATAATACCTATAACATGACACCCTCAATATTTTTTATAACGAATTTAAGAATTTTTTTACGGCAGTTTCGTTAGAAAGGGCAGAAAAACGTGTGCCTGGTTAAGTCGTCTCTATATAAAAAACACATCAGCTTTATTATCAATACCGATACAAGGAAAGAAAACTTCAGACGTACGAGCTACAGAAGAAATACATTACCACCAGAGCAACACACTGTAGATTTGTCTCAGTAATCGGATGTGCCAACCGCATAGCCGACTTTGACAATAAATATTTTCCAAAATAAACTAGCTACTATTTTACATAACGCATAGGATTTTTTCCTGTTTCGTGGAGGCAGTCTACATACATAAATTTCACAAGGACCAACCGGAACAATAATGCAGGCCATACAAATACTTGTTCCGTGACTTGTTCAATGAGTAACAGATCCGTGCGTCCGATCTGTTACACATTGCTGGACTGAAATGGTTTTTATCAAAATATTTGAAATATTTGCTCGCACTTAGCAACAATGTCACGATGGGACTTTCCGCCTTCAGACGGTCGTTAGAGTTCGTCCGACAGTGAGCACAGAGCGCATGTGAGGACGCCGACGCATGACATTTAAAGGAATATTCCACAATATGAAATTCGAATTTGTTTACACAAATACTTAATACTCACAGAACAACAGCGTAAATAACAACTTAATGCTGCTGTGTTTCGTATGGTGAGTGTTCGCATGATGACCCTCTTTACTGGAATCGAGGCATTCCGTCTTAGTCTTCAGGGGTGGCAACGCATTTGAATTTTGATTCTTAATCGAGGAAAGATGTAGATGTCTATGGGTCAAAGCATCTACTTAACATCGGGTGGACTATGTGCCCGTTTATCACCCTTATTCTATTTAAAAAAATATACACATTCTGAAAGCGGAGCTGTATATAGCCTTTCAAAATCTAGTAAAAGTTTCATTCAGTTGTGATGTGTACTTTTAAAATTATTGAACCGACATTAGTGTCTGTTACATCACGAATTTCGAATATGTGTTTGATTTAAAGATAACATGAAATTAACTTAAGAAACTCTAAACTGGCTACCACGGGCCTATCTTTTTTTTTAATGAAAGAAAGAAAGAAAGAACTATTTATTTGATATACACATTTTACACACATTCAAAAAAATATTATAAACAAAAGCAAGGAGGAAAAGAATGCATGTACCAGTCTAACACTGTTTACGCATTTACAATTGAGAAGCAGTACATACACAATAATAAAACAAACAAACAAACAAAAAGGTAAAAACGAAAAAATAAAATCAGTATGAAAATGTGACATCAAATAGGTCTCCAACTCAGCATAATGTTGCAAATACAGCGCTGGTTTTCAGTTGGAGCCTTGTGACTTCACAGACAAGTCGGTGTGTGATCTTCCAACTAAAAGTTATATACGAGTTCATAGTTATCTATTAACAATTACGAGTTAAAAGGTAGTGCTAACATATTATATAACGTATACACACATGCACTGAGACTAAACCTAGGTAACAGGTGTGTTATTTTACTATATATTTAAATAATACCTACTTATATACTTATACATACAATATTAACATGATATTTGACTATTCTGACTATTCTATGGGGAAGATTTTCTATTTACTTTTTTCATAAAAGTAGATAATTTAATATTCTGAGTCAAAGAGACACGCCTGTATCTTTTATTTACATAACATTCAGATATACAATATTTATTACCAAAATAAAAAAAAAACCTTAACTTAAAACTTAAACTATCATACAGTCCTACTCCCCACGGTATAGTACCCACCTATCTATTAATAATTAATTCTCTAGCATATTCCTTTTTTGAATTACAATATGTAACCAAGAATGGTTCTAGAAGTGTCTCACTGTATTCGAATAATTACAGAGACATAAAAATGTCAACTATTGCAAACGGGCGTAGGTGGATCGCAATTTACGGTGAAAATCGTGCCAACTATAGCCCACAGCTTTACAACTACGACTTGGAAATTACACACGGGGTATATATTTGTCAAAATTAATATTTTGATGCATAATACAAAAACTATGGTTTTTTAAATATAAGTTCTAAATACAAATTAACATTTTAATCTCATCATCATCTTTATCATTACAGCCCTTTACAAGACGGTCCTGAGTCACCTGCATCCATCGACTTCCTGAATAACTTACCAGCTCGTCACTTCATCTAATGGGGGGCTGCCCTACACGTCGCTTACAGGTACGGGGGTGCGACTCGAGAACCTTTCTTCCCCATCGGTTGTCGGTTCTTGGAGCTATATGCCCGGTCCATGTTTTAATCCTACACATATAAATATAATTGAAGTGTATATTTATAATATTGAAATAACTGACTTGTTTTAAGCTCAGGAGGTTATTTACATGCCTTTAAAGCATAAAGAGCATTTTTAAAATGTTTGTGTCGGTCTTTCCCGGATAATTTTTGGAATAGCTGAACCGATTGTAATGAAACTTTACGAACAGAAGCACACCAATGTCATGTCTAGCTATATTTTATCCTAAAAACGTGATTATCTTTTTGAAAAAACAAATTGATTAAACAAATGGTCTTTGATAATTTTAAATGTACCTTAATAGATCGCCACATTAATAGATCCTATTTTGGCGAAGCCGGGCCGGGTTGCTAGTCTCAAATAAAGTTAGTTAGTGGACAAAGTTTTATTTAACAAGAGAAGTTATAAATAATATTGATAATAGAGAAACTAACAACCTCTAAGCTTTTTTTTTATCGGAGAGGAGACAAACGAGCATGCGGCTCACCTTATGGTAAGTAACTACCGTCGCCCATGAACAACCGCAACACCAGGGGAATTGCAGATGCGTTGCCGGCCTTTTAAAAAGGAGTAGGCTCTTTTCTTGAAGGTCCCTAAGTCGTATCGGTCCGGAAAAATCGCTGGTGGTAAACTATTCCACAAGGAAGTTGTGCGAGGAAGAAAACATCTTCTAAATCGCACAGTGGTGGACCGCCAATCATCCAGATGGTGTGGATGGTATCGGGAGTTCTGCCGCGATGTGCGTTCGTGAAATTTGGCGGCTGGAATTAATCCGAACAATTCCTCAGAGCACTCCCCATGGTAAATGCGAAAGAAAATGCTAAGAGATGCAACATCTCTTCGCAGTGCCAATGAGTCGAACCGATCGGAAAGGACTCGGTCGTCGACGATTCGAGCCGCTCTGCGCTGGATGCGGTCAAGTGGAAGGAGCTGGCACTGGGGAGCCCCAGCCCAGAGATGGGAACAGTATTCCATTTGAGGCCGAACCTGCGCCTTGTAAAGTTGCAGGCGTTGAGCCGGCATGAAATACTGTCCCGCTCTACTGAGTACGCCAAGCTTTTTAGAGGCCAATTTGGCCTTCTCTTCCAAGTGACCACGAAACTGCACGTTACTCGATATGTCGACGCCGAGGATTCCGATACTGGCTGAGGCAACAAGGGGAGTACCTTGAAACTAAGGAGATACGACAAAGGGGTTCTTTTTAGGGGTAAACGCGCAAACTTGTGTCTTCTGAGGATTAAACTGGACTAGATTTAGTCGCCCCCAATCCGAGACTTTGTCCAGCAAAGACTCGACTTCAGACACAAGTTTGTTCCGGTACTCGGTGACGTTTTCCCGAGAAATATTGGCACGGCCGGTGTATAGAGCATCACCAGTGCTGTCATCCGCATAGCAATAAATGCTACCGGCTTGCAACATATCATTGATATGCAGAAGAAACAGCGTTGGTGATAGCACGCAGGCTTGTGGAACACCAGCGTTAATAGGCTTGTAGTCGGAGCATGCACCGTCTACAACGACCTTGATGCTCCGATCTGCAAGAAAGCTGGTGATCCAATTGCATAATTTCTCGGGAAGCCCATAGGAAGGGAGCTTCGAAAGAAGCGCTTTGTGCCAAATCCGATCGAAGGCCTTCGCAATGTCCAAACTAACGGCCAATGCCTCCCCCTTGGACTCTACTGCCTCCGCCCATCTATGAGTTAAGTAGACCAGAAGATCACCAGCTGATCGACCCCGACGAAAACCGTACTGGTGGTCACTAATCAGCTGGTAATCAGCTAAGTAGCATAATGTAGGCAACACTTTACTAAAGGGAGTTCCGACGACAACCACGATGAGGCATGCAGGAAATCGGTGGATGCAAGTGGCTCTGAACAGTATTTGAGGAGTGTTCAGTTCAGGATAGGCTTATATTTGATTCGACAGTGGACACACAATTAAGGAAACTAAACACCAATGACATCGACACTACTTTACTCTCACCATATATAATTCAAAACTCTTTGACCCCCACCGTTATTCTTTCTTTGACCATGAACTCGTATAATTATACATTTGCCAGTGTCAAGTAATATTATTATGTTTTTTTATAGGATAGGGTGACAAACGAGCACACAGTCCACCTGATGGTAAGTGGTTGCTGCGGCCCATAGTCATCTACATCTATCCTCGATTGCGAATCAAAATGCAGATGCGTCGTCACCGGTGAGGACTATATGTAAGATGGAATGCCTCTTTTCCAGTAAAAAGGGTCTCCGGTTCTCTCCACCCACCATACGAAGCACAGCAGTGTTAAGCTGCTACCTTACGTTGGTATTCTGTGAGCGTGGTCCTTCGCCGGTCGAGCCGACCCATTTGTGCTACAACTATACTACTAATATAGCTGCAGTATGGCTCTACCACGTTTAGTTTATGTTTTTTTATTAATGTTAACTTCTTCACCATATGCTGATGCGTTACATGGCGAAGTTTTTGGGAGATTTTGACGGCAGCTCGATCCAGCGGACAGTCGATGACGACGGTAACTCAAGTTAACTTAAGTTACGCATAATTTAGGCGCTTAAGCGAACAAAATAACGTGTGGTTTATTACAACGTCGATGCACTTGTTTCGTCGTTCCCACTAATAGCTCACACGCGCAGACACTTAATACACAAAATTGCATCACTTTTACGTATCAACATCCACTTCAAACCATTATTTAAACGATAAAACAAGAGCAACAATCCGTCGACGGTCAAATTCCCACCAAAACCCCCCATCGCTTTATTGACAGAAAATCTAACATTGAGAGTCCATCGAGCTAAATGAGCTTTTTTTGTACGTGGTAGAACAAATATATTATGGTTGTAATACGAAGGGGTCGGTTGACCGGGGGACCACGCTCTCACAAAAAACCTGCGTAAAATAGCAGCTTAATGCTGATGTGTTTTGTATTGTGAGTGTAGAGAACCACAGACCCTTTTTACTGGAAACGAGGAAATCTTAGTCCTCAAGGGTGACAACGCATCTAAATTTTGATTGTTATTTCAGGATCGATGTAGATGGCTATCGGCCATAGTATACACTTAACATCAGGTGGACTGTGTGCCCGTTTGTCATCCTTATATATAAACAAAAAACAACAAACATTCTATAAACGAAGAGTTGAGCTGACCGACTACTTGTCAAAACATTACCAGTAACACAGAACTATGCTGCGGCAATAAAAGCCCAAAAATTGTTTACCAAAACATATTACTGGTACCACTTTCTATTTCAAATTCCATAACATTGCGTATGATGCTAGATATGTGAGACATGTGATGTGTAACGTTTAGATGCATATGTACAGATGCTATTTTAATACTTTAAATGTAAACTATATACGACGCAGCACATTTTGTCGATGACTAGTCTCAAGGTCGCTTCTGCCATCCCTGTGTGTAACTATGCACGCGTTTATGATGTGAACAACCGCGCACTGCAAATCAGGGGCCCTGCTCCCTTCGCTCGCGTTTATTTTATCATGCGCACAGATTGGGTTGAGTGAGTCACCCGTATTTGAGAGCATGTTTATTGCAAAATATTACTGCCGTTTTGTGTGAACGTGCGGGTGTGTGTACAGGACATTAACACTAATATTGTAAAAGTAAGGTATAGGAATTGTACGGAGAAAACAAGGCAGCCCAATTCTATGTTAATATTGACAAGAATATTTTTGTGTGTGTGGTGAACTCACGTCTAGGTCGCGGAAGACGATGGGCGGGTCGCGGCTGCGGCGGCGCTGCTCGTCCTCGGCGCCGGGCTCCGCGCTCGAGCTGGGTCCCGCTCGCGCTCGCTCCACGCTCTCCACAGCCTCCACAGCCTCCGCCATCTCTGCAACACCACCGCGGCTCACTACACAAACTTCACCATCTCTTATCTTAGCTAATTTTTTCCTCATCTTCATCGGGATTGAATATGGCCCTTGTATTAAGTCGTATCGTTTTTATACTGAAGATAGCCGTTGTTAACTAAAACATTGGGACATCGAACAGTTCAGTCCCCCTGTGACCATGGGTGCTGTAAAGTACTTGAAAGGCCAGGAATACAAAATAAGTTAAATAAAATAACGATAAAATCCGTAAAAAACAAGTTTTATTCAAACGTGTGGTGCTCGCGTAAACATAAATAATTATGGCGCTCTTCTATTGTAGGAAGTTCATTCTAATTGTCACGCTGGGCAGGGGGATTTACGGTCACAGTACCAAATGCCATCGCCGGTCTGGTATCTTACGTTTGGCTTAAAAGATTTCGTATATATGTAACCGAGTAGTGGAGGTGTAAGAATATCCACTACCCCATATCGTCCCATGGCTGTCCTAAGAGGCGACAGAGGGAAACTCAATCAGGTCAGATCGGAACTCAAAATATTAAAAAAGCTGCAGATGCTAACCCACCTGCCAATTAAGGCTAATATCCCCCCTGTGAAAGGGATATTATATATGAAGGATATATTATATATTTAGTTTGACCAAGACAAGTTATAATCTATGAGGGAGGCCTATGTCCAGCAGTGGAATTTTATAGCCTATAACGAAACGAGTTAGTTATATCGCCGTCTATCAGAAACCATAAGATTTTTCTAATATTTCTTTTAATCGATAAAATCAGCCCTTCACAAGTTCACTGCTGAACGTATGCCTCCCCAAGCCAGCTCCTACAAAGCACGGTCCTCAGCCATCTGCATCCGTCGACTTCCTGTATGTCTTACCAGGTCATCACTGTATCTAGTGCGAGACCGCCCTACATCTTTGTTCCCTGTCGGTCGTCGGTTCTTCGAGTTATACGGCCGGCCCATTGCCAAAGAGAAACGTTAGCTATATATTGAAACACAAACACTTACAATCCACCGATGGATGAAAATTTATTCAAAAAGGCAGAATCCAAGGCGCAAAGACTCGTGGAGCGCAGCAGCTTTAGCAACGTGGTGGTATAACCTTAGCGCTTTTACGTGGTAAAACCACGCTACAGCTATATTATGATTGTAACAGGAATAGGTCTGCTTGACCGGGGAAAGACCACACTCTCACGGAGTACAGCGTAAAATAGCAGCTTAATGCTGCTGTGTTTTGTATGGTGAGTGTAGAAAACCGGAGACCCTAATTACTGGAAACGAGGTATTCCATCTTAGTCCTCAGGGGTGACTATTCTTGATGATTAATACTATAATTATAAATATTACGTACTTACATATGAAATTAGCGTTTTGTGGTACTGACCACTTTGATCTGAAATATCTCCTCTTTGGTTAAGAATTCCAAATTCAAATTTATAAATTCATTTAGCTGGTACATTTGAGTTTTGAAAACAGTCATTTTTTTTAACAGTGGTAGAGCCACGCGGCAGATTTTGCTGTCGCACGGATGGGCCGGCTCGAACCGGGGTGGTACCACGACCTCACAGAATACCAGCGTGAAGTAGAGGTTTACCTCTGCGTTTCGCTTGGTGAGTGCAGGTGGCCGGAGGCCCTTTTTACTGGAAATGAGGCATTCCACCTTAGTCCTCACGGGTGACAACGCATCTGCATTTTGATTCGCAAACGAGGATAGATTTAGATGTCTATGGACCGCAGCAATCACTTACCATCAGGTGGACTGTGAGCTCGTTTGTCACCCTTATCCTATAAAAAAAAGTCATTCATTTGTTTTTTTCTCATTATTTTTTTCTTTGGCGTCGCTTATTACCGCACAATGGAAAACAAGAAATATCGGTATATTTACGAGTACGAGTTCTAACGTGACACCAGAGCTGCAGAAACAGCACGAAGGATTAATGATGTATACGGCGCTGGTGTCGCAAAAGAAAGCACGGTACGTTTTTGGTTTCAACGTTTTTGTTCTGGAAATTTCGACGTTCAGAACCAACCCCATGGACGGCCGGAGACCAAAGTGAAAAATGAAGAATTGAAGGCTATTGTGGAAGCGATGGGTACCTCATGAATTGAGTGAATCTAACTTGCAAACACGCGTCGACTGCTGTGGTACTTTGCTCAACCGACACAATAATGAAGGGTTTTTAAATCGAATCATTACTTGTGATGAAAAGTGGATACTGTACGATAATGGAAATCGCAATGGCTGAACCCTGGCGACCCAGCCTAATCCTGCTTTAAACGAAAATTGACTCAGAAAAAGATACTTGTGAGTGTTTGGTGGACTAGCGCCGGTGTCGTAACTACAGCTTTCTAAAATCTGGGCAAACGATTACGGCAGATATCTATTGTCAGCAACTGCAAACCATGAAGGAAGAACTAGCTGCTAAACAACAGAGATTGGTCAATCGCTCTAGGCCACTGCTGCTTCACGACAACGCAAGACCACGCACTGCACAACAAACAACCACTAAGTTATATGAGCTACAATTGGAATGTCTCCGATATCCACCGTACTCGCCGGACCTTGCTCCAACAGATTACCATTTTTTCCGGAATTTGGACAACTTCTTACAAGGAAAAAAATTCAACTCCGATGCGGCAGTCCAAACTGCTTTCAAAGAGTTTATTGATTCTCGCCCCCATGTTTTTTTAGTAAAGGGTTCAATGAACTACGTTCAAGATGGTAAAAGTGCATAGATAACAACGGTGCATACTTTGATTAATTAAATATATTTTATAAAAAAATTGACTTTGTATTCCTCCCGTACAAAACGCCAATTTCATATGTAAGGACTTAATATATAAGGCTCACTTGTAAAGCGAACTTTAGGTAAGTCTCACATGGGTTATATTTGTTATTATTTCAGGGTTTTAAATTCAGAAAATATTTAAAAGTTGTCACAGTATGCCCGTGTAAAAGTTAAAATCAATTTTAGTGTGCGTATAATTTCAGTGGAATTTTAATAGTACCTATACATCAACGTTCTGAACATGCATAGAACAGTAATTTGTAAGGAATACAATCTGCGTCTCTGCGAGACAGAATCCGGAGCGATGGTGTCCGCAGCAGAACCAGAGTAAACGACATAGCCTAACAGATCAGTGAGATGAAGTGACTACAGGCCAGCCATATTGATCGAAGAACCGACAACCGATAGGGACGAAAGCTTTATAACAGCAGTCTCGTACTAGCAAGCGGAGTGTAAGACGGCATCTCCACTAGATAGAGAGACGAACTGGTAGGACATGCAGTAAGTCGTTGAATGCAAGTGGTTCATGACCGTACTTTTTGGCATATTTAACTAATGATAATGAAATAAAGTAAATAGTTGCTAAAGCAAATTTATTTTGAACTAAGTAAATCAATTTTTTTTTTATAGGATAGGGTAACAAACGAGCACACAGTCCACCTGATGGTAAGTGGCTGCTGTGACCCATAGACATCTAAATCTAAACTCGTTTTTGCGAATAAAAATGCAGATGCTTCGTCACCCGTGAGGACTAAGATGAAATGCCTCTTTTCCAGTAAATAGGGTCTCCGGTTCTCTACACTCACCAGACGAAACACATCAGCATTAAGCTGTTATTTTACGCTGGTATTCTGTGAGAGCGTGATCCTTCCCCGGTCGAGCCGACCCATTCGTGCTACAACTATACCCGAAATATAGCTGCAGCATGGCTCTACCACGTATTTAAACAGTTATAAGTCAGTGCTTGACTACCCCCTCCTGATGGTAAGTGGTAATTCAGCCGAAGATGGCAAAGCGCACTGACTTAGTTCAACAAAAGTCTACACACCTTTGCCTTAAACACACCTAGATGCTGACAAATTAGTCTACTCTTATGAAAGGTGGAAAAGAGAGGAAGAAGTTATGACATGCATCTTCTGCACACTCCGAAATGTATTCTGTAGAACACCGAAAGGCTAGCTAATCTGCGCCTGTGCTCCAGACTGATAAGGTTTAACCAGATTAAAGTCATAATATCTACGAGTCATTAAAACTCTAGCCTATTTGTGTTCATTACTAAATCTTATCAAACACAATAAAAATCAATTAGTCATCTTTCAGATTTTATTTATTACATCTGTAATTTCTGAGCACAACCTTTTTTATTTTATTGTAAGAATGTAATGATGAAGGTATATCGAATGTACATAACAATAAGTGCATAAAACATGTCCGTTAACAACTTCAGGAGATGTTCGCGAGATGTCGCCACGTTTGAATCGCACGTGTCACTATCATTACAGTTTAAAATTCCCAACACAGATTACGCTTATCCATCGCTGTTGTGTTGTATTCCATTAAAGATTATTGCATTAGCTTCTAATGAAATACTGTAAACTCTTCCATGATTATTTATGTTTTCTACCGACTTCAAAAAGGAGGAGGTACTCAATTCGACTGTATGTTTTTTTATGTGTGTTACCTCATAACTTTTTTCTGGTGAACTAATTTCGATGGTTGTTTTTTTTTTGTGTTTGAAACCTGGTGCTTCTCAGGTGGTCCCATATAAATTTGATCAAGGTCTGACCAGTAATTTTTGAGTTATTCTTAATAATTTATATTGAAATTGGTTCTACAAAATTTTTAATTTTAAATTATTTAGTAAACGTTCGATTAAATCTATGCCAATAGGAATGAGTTTTTTTATATGTTAGACTTACGTGATGATAGCAAAGCTTCGATAAATTTAGTTATATACAAAGTCGTTTAATATACAAACGACAGTAAAGTAAAAGCGGCGAGTACACCAGCATACAGCGCCAACACGAACGCGATTTGTTTTCCTGTAGAAGCGTGCGCGTGAACACCGAGCTTTAGCGGCCGGTTGACGGAGATTTATTTTAAGATCACTATTGAGACGAACTTTGATTAAAATCACTGATTCACACTAAATAATCACTCAGAACTAACGTGTAGTAAAAAATATATAGAGAGAGAACACGCACAAACAAGAGTACTGAGGTACTCTTCACAACACTGAAATATATCCTAAGAAAATTTAACAACCTAAACAGTAGCAGCAAGCACACATTACCTGTTGACCGTTTTAAAATAAACACCACAGACAATCTATTTCCAGAGATGACACGCGATCAGTCCGGAAGCGATGGTGGAATATGGGGAATTTCGGTCACTGGACTGTTTAACGCAAAATGCACGTGGTCAGTGTAGTGGACGGTACTCTGCGCTCCACTCGCGTACTCTGCAACTGCACACCACCGCCTGGTCCCGACTGAGCCGCCCGCCCGCCGACTGGCAAAGCGCCAACCGCGCCTCATTGCCTCATTCTCACATATATTTATAATCGTGGCTCGTTGGTCTAGTGGTCGTAACCGCGATTGCTGATCATGGGGTTCGAATCCCGGGTCGGGACAAAAATTAGTTAATGGGATTTTCCGTCAATTAATTCTCAGTAGCAGCCCGGAGTCAGGAAGTTTTCAGTGTTACACCCCCGTGCCCCTAAAAGCGCGTAAAGGCGTTGGTCCTGTGCCTGATCTTTCTTTGGTCGTGTCAGACAATGAGAGTGAGGGAATAGAGAGTGCACCTGTGCTTGCTGTCTGGAGGAAGTTATTATTATTAATCGTGGCTTACTCGTATACTAACTGACTTAAACCAAAAACTTCACGATTCAAATCAGTGCAACTGATGGTGATAATGATTGAGTTTCGGGGAGCACGTGGTGGGGGCGCAACAACCGCGGGAACTATTTGAGGACCGTTCAACCCACTGGGAATAAATAGACGAGGTCGATCACACTGCTCTAGTATTACAATTGTGCCTCGGTTCATTTTCCGCACACGTCATCACTGATCGATTTGACTTTTTGCGGCGATCACTATGTAGATATCATTATCAAAAACACATGAAAGGTTTATGTGGTATAATTATTTTTTTCTGTTTTTATCGATTTATCGATTTCAGAGTGAAATAATTCGGTTTTAAACACTTCCAATGGTTGTTTGTTGTAACGTTTAAAAGATTAATAGTAATACAAAAAAAAGTATTCTATAATTAGTGTCTGGTTTGAACTAATCTGTTAATAAAGAAGAACATAATGCGAACTAAAATGTTAAGTATGTAAATTGACAGCAAATGACAAATTTCGCAGACAGTGACGCCACGACTAAGAGACTTCTTTCGTGTCAGAAACTCTTCTTTAGGCCCGATACTATCGTTAATCCACGTTTTGTCACACTTGATGGTAAGTGGATGCTGTGGCCCATAGACATTTAAATCAATCCTCGATAAGAATCAAAATGCAGATACGTTGCCACCTCTAAGGAATAAGAATGAATGTTGGAACGGGTTAACAACGCATCTGCATTTTAATTTTTATTGAGTGTAAATGTAGATGTCTATGGGCCACAGCATTCATTTACCATCAAGTGGACTGTTTGTCACCCAAAAAAAAGTAGCATTCCGTGAGAGCGTGGTCCTTCCCTGCTACAACGTGATGTAGCTGCAGCATGGCTCTATCACGTAAACATCTGATCTTTTGGAAGGCGGTTATTGAGGAACTCACTCATCGTTCGCAATATCTTTAAAATATCTTTGTGCTCTCTCGAATTTTGACGAGCAATAATCAGGGACTTGAGGTCCATGGCGATGAAGCCTTATTTAAATGCTAAGCGAGTACTTTGTAAAGTATATTTGATTCATATCTGAGTTACATTTGTGTGTTATAAAAATTGGTCAAACATTCAAACAATAAACTAGATCGAATATTCGTATATCAAAGGAGAAGGAGACGTCTCCATACATTTTTGGGCCCAAGTGTTAACAAGATGAAAGTAGAACCAATTGAAAGCGTATATATAAACAATTCATAGCTGAAAATCTGGCAAAATTTGTCAATCTAGGAGCTGAGTTAATGTAGAATAAGTAAAAGTGAAATTATGTATTACCTACACTGTAACAGGTGATTTTTCACTGTTATTACACTGTAATAGGCTATTTTTCACTATAATTAATTAAAGATATAAAAGCTGGATCAGTATAAAATCACTAAAAAATCTGTGGTTAATAATGAAACGAAATGGTGAAACGATTAATGAAAGTTAAAACAAAACAACTAAATGAAGTTAATATTAGGGATATCGATCTGAGATCGATTACTTGAATTGTCTTTGTAACTGTCACTTGTTGAATGTTGATATTTTGTATTTTTTATTATCATTCTGTAGATATATTTTAAACAGTGGTAGAGCCACGCGGCAGCTTTTGCTGTCGCACGGATGGGCCGGCTCGAACCGGGGTGGTACCACGACCTCACAGAATACTAGCGTGAAGTAGAGGTTTACCTCTGCGTTTCGCTTGGTGAGTGCAGGTGGCCGGAGGCCCTTTTTACTGGAAATGAGGCATTCCATCTTAGTCCTTACGGGTGACAACGCATCTACATTTTGATTTGTAACAGAGGATAGATGTAGATGTCTATGGGCCGCAGCAACCACTTACCATCAGGTGGACTGTGTGCTCGTTTGTCACCCTTATCCTATAAAAAAAAATATGTACGCTATTATTTTTTATCTCCCTAGTCAATATATAGAAAATATACATTAAAATGCTCAATTTAATCGAGAATCGATTATATTGCGCTTGTTTCAAATCGAATCGAAAATCCGTCTTTTTCTTTTAGGTAGATCCGTCTTTTTCTGGAGACCACACTATGCTACACATTTATTACGTATTGAACGTGTTCAAAAGCGGTTCCTCTGACATCTAGCATTTTCTATTGGTAAAGCGAAAAAGCTACGATCCTATAACAGCAAATTACATATTTTTAATGTGGAAAGCTTAGAGAGTCGCAGAAAATATAATGATGCAGTTTTTGTTCACAAAATATTTAATTCTACATTTAATTGCCCAAGTTTAATGGAACTTTTTAAATTTCGTGTATTCTCGAGATTACCCCGCAGTTCTATTGCACCACTTAGTTCACCATTAAGAAGAACTGTATTGGGAAGGAATTGTCCATATGCCAGATTCTGTAAAGTTATTAATGAATACAGCGATCAAATCGACATTCACTTTGACTCACCCAGAATATTCTCTAAGTGTCTCCGTAAATGTAAATAGCGTAAAGTATATTTTTTTTATTATTTATTATTTTCATTTTTTAAGTTTATGTAGCACTATTCTTACTATTAGATATATTTTTAATTTTAGTTGAGGAATAACTTATTGTTTTTTCAGTTTATGTTTTATAAAGTTATATGCATGCGGAGTTTACCTTTAAGTAATTGTAGCACTTTTGTTAATACTTTTAAGTAATTGTACTAATTTGATGTGTTAATGTTAGCAATTGTTGGTAAACCTAATAAATAGAAAAAAAAGAGACAAAATAAATATAAAGGTACAATTGGCGGCCTTATCGCTTAAAAGCGATCTCTACCAGACAACCACATTGCAGTTACCTGTGAGAAAATGTAAGGGTGTACATACATATAATTATATGCTCAGTGATTAAATACACTTCAGTTAGAAAAATATAGAAATACATACAAATACAAGAGCACACAGTTAACCTACCTGATGGTAAGTAGATGCTGTAGCCTATAGACATCTACATCTATCCCCGATTAAGAATCAAAATGCAGATGCGTTGTCACACCAGATAACTAAGATGAAATGGCTCGTTTCCAGTAAAAAGGGTCTTCGGTTCTGTACATACACCAAACGAATCACAAAAGTGTTATGCTGCTATTTTACGCAGGTGTTGTGAGAGCGTGATCCTACCTCGGCCGAGCGTAATATAGCAGCAGCGTGGCTTTACCACGTTGAAATATTATTTATATTGAACACAAATCAATTGCAATGCAACATAATATTGACTCACCGTCTTCGGGCTCACCGGCGGGATGATCTCGCTGGTGTTTCTTCCGTTTCTTCTCGCGGCGGCGCTCCTTGCGTGCGAGCTTCTCGGCCAGCGTGTTGCGCCTCTGCTCCAACTCTTGTGACTGCAGCCTGGAGATATGATGACGTATAATAATGTCTTCTAAACTTATGAACGATTTAAAAACTCCGTACTGCTAGAAACAAGTTTCGTTTCACTTATGATAGGGTTTTTAAACAAGCACCGCACTACTACAATGCATTTCGACGGACTTCGTAAAAATTTTTTAACGGTGACAAACGAGCGCACAGTCAGATGTGGATGCTGTGGCCTATATAACGTATGTTCACAAAAACAAAGGTAGTTTTAGTAAAAAAAGTGATATACATTCTGTAAACACTAGGAACAAACACAAGCTAGTGATTCCAGTTTCTTGACTCCACAGACAGTATTTCATTCTTGGGGCATTGTATACGCTATTACAATAAGGTCCCGGAAAGTGTACAGGCTCTCTCTATTACCAAGTTTAAATGTATTGTTAAGCTGAAACTGTATAAAAAGGGTTATTATAGTATAAATGAATACATGGTTGATAATAACCCCTGGGAATGAGGTGGTCACTTCCAAGCAGTTTCTAAAATAAATTTTGGAAATAGTTCGTAATCATTTATATTGTAAAATTTATTTTTAAAAAAAGTCCCGCTGGGTTTCTTGCTGGTTCAAAGCGGTTTTTTTTTCGAATCAGTGGTAAAGTAAAAAATGACTTTCAATAAGAATTACACATGTAATCTATATTGAATAAAAAATTATTCTATGCTATTCTATTCTATATACACCTACTTAAGTCGTACCTTGTATAATTTTTAATAGGGAATGCAATAAAGAATACTGAAATAAATAAATCTATCCTTGATTAAGAATCGACTGTACTCGTAGATGCGTTGTCACCCTTGAAGGTTAAGATAGAATGCCCCAAGCCTCTAGCTGCTATTTGACGCTGGTATTCTATTTGAGCGTGATCTTTCCCCAGTTGAGTCTACCAATTTGTGCTACAACCATAATATTTTTTTAAAAATTTATTTATTAAATATACAGTGGTGTTACTTAATTCTAAATTCGCCAAATTTTTAAGTTTGATCTGCAGCGTAGCTCTACCGCGTTTACATATAATATACATACTCATTTTATTTAATATATAATCAGATATGTATGTGAGTTTGAGAATAGTGTTTTGCTTCACCGTCATACATGACAAAACAGCTCTTTAGACTGCCAGTTTCAGTTACGCCGATGGAGATAAATCTAAAGTTGTTTGAAAACTATAGAATGTAAGATGAGCGCCATCGTGTGAGCCACATTGCGTACAAAGTACACTTTTTCTTTATAGAATATAGGTGACAAACGAGCACACAGTCTGCACATCTTCCACTGCACGCATGTTAAGTGGATGCTGTAGACCATAGACATCTTCATCTTGTCTCCATTGAGAATAAAAATGCAGAATGCATCTCTAAAAACTAAGATGGAATGCCTCGTATCCATTAAAAAGGGTCTCCGGTTCTCTACACTCATTACAAGACGTTTTGAAACTTTCTAAACGTCTTTGTACAAATACACTCAAGCAGTCTCAATTCTGGAATTTGCAAAGGTTTGTTGCTTGGTTGTATGTCTTGGTACATAGTAGCAAGCAGTTGGACAAGCAGTCAACTATTTTGTTCTCGCTTCTTGCAAAAATAACCATCAAAGCCTTACGTCCATTGTGAGCGTCTCTAAGTAGATTGGGTTGTTAGTTTTCAAGTCCACAGATGGCCCTTTTAAGAATACACTATGAATTTTCTTTTGATACCCATACCACAGCCATTTACATGTAACATCTTTATTATAACAAATTTTCAATACTTTGCGCCTAATTCTATTAGTTAGTTCAGTGACTTTTCTAAACTGTACTCAATAGAAAAACAATATTTCATTTTAGATCAGAATTCTTGCCGTGGTGGTATTATGATAAACTTCATCGCCTTAACATCGATATTAGGCATCAACAGAATTAATTATTTTTTTATAGAACAGGCAAATGAGCATATGGTTGACGTAATGGTAAGTGATCAGTCGCCCATGGGCATCCGAAATGTAGAGTCGCCGTTCTTTTAGAAAGGAAAATTCGTTTATCTTAAGGTTACGCTTTCTTAAGTGATATCAGTCCGGAAAATTGCCGACGACAGTTAACTAAATTAAATTTCATAGTGTGGTTGTATAACTTTTTTTCTTTCTCTTTTTTTGTTTCAAAAAATGCTACCCCCATACTAGGATTTTCTCCTGTGTCGTGGAGGCAGTTTACAAACATAAATTGCACAAAGACGAAGAACTCATTTGCAGTGTACAATGGTGGCAAATAGCATGAATATAAATTAGGAATCCATCCAAAATGTTTTCGGAATCTTCGTAATAAATTCAATAAAATATGCAAAGAAATATTTCTTCAAGGGCAGTGGATCAATCCATCGATGGTTCGAGCCACTTTTCGTTTTACACACTAACATGAAAGAAATTGGTAACGGGCTATTCCGGCATTGGAAACAATACCCCATTTCAGATCTAATGTGCGCCTTTAAAAAATACACATTTTATAAAATGTAAAAGCTGACTTCACAGAACTGGTGTGTCTGTCTATGCCTGCGTCTATCGATTGCTCAGTGGTGAACAAACGATGATTCGGGATTTACTGCACAACTGGTCTTTCTGTGGGACTTTAACGCCTGACATCAAGAGTGGCTGTTCCATACCTGACGACCGAACATGCCGGGAGAGAAGTATGGAATTTTATCTTGACACTAGGTCTTTCCCTGCTGGTAAAACAAGCGACTAGGGTACGCGACGTCTTCCCCCGAACGGGTTCCCGCCTTGTCTTGGCGAGTGGGGGCTTAGTAGCCGTGGTCTGGTCACCCGCGGTGAATAAAGATGAACACCTTGGCTGGCCCGTGGTGTAGGGCTGGCTCAAGATGGCCACCCCGAGTGGGCTTGGCGAGCCCACTTCGGATGTGTGTCGGTGGGCTGCGGTAAGAGGGGTGTCCTCTTCCCCTACCGCTGCAGCCGAGGTGGAGTCGCGGAGGAAGAGGAGTGTTGGTATGGCGATGCGCCACTCGCCCTATCCTCCGCGACTCTGACGAGGCCGCACCGTTGATGCGGTGGTGGTGGGGCCGCGGGGGGAGAGGAGTGTCGGTATTGCGAGGCGCCGCTCCCCTATCCTCCGCGGCCGAAACTTGGTTGGCGGCGGAGCCAGAGACCAGATCCGCCGCTGGGGTCAGTAAAGCGGGTGCTACAAAGCGCTCGATTTGACTGGCCCCATGGGCTCCGCGTATCGGACTCGGGGGATCCGATACGCAGGTGGAGTTGGAGGCCGTGGAGGGGCGTGTGACTTGTGTTCCAAGGGAGGAGAGGTCCTCCCCCGAGCAGGGGCTGCCATGGGGCGGCCGGCACTGGTAGGGCCGCGGATGTGTGCGAAAGCGTTCCCGTGGCCCTGCCTATATGCGGCGAAGGTGGAACACCATGGGGTTTTAGTCGGTTCGAGTCCTACATAACCCATCCATGACCCCGCGAGGCGGGTATGCGTAAGCATTTTCCCATGTAAAAAAAAGAAAAGGGTACGCAATGTAGAAGGACCCACAGTCAATTTCTTAGGCTTTCTGCGGACAACCGAATCAGACAGGTGTGACATACAGGTTACCTCCCCTTTGGGTACATCTGACCACTGTTTGGTGAAATCCATATCGTCATATTCTCCACATGATTACGAGACCCATGATGTTCGACGAATATGGAGGTATAATTCAGCTGAATTGGATGAGATACAACAGTTTTTTGCAGCCTATCCTTGGCGGGAAGTTTGCTTCTCTTTTGCCTATCCACCGAGCTGCGCGGATGCGATAACCATGTGTAACGTCATGCAATGAAGTATTAATCCCCTTTTCTGATGCTGGAATACACCAAACACCTTTTCAGTGGTTGCGGGTTGAGATTTACCCAAATCTAAACTTCGGACAGTTCATTGAGTCCAAGGCCAAAGCAGCTACAAGGAAGCTAGGAGTCCTTGTAAAGGTGCGGCGATACTTCACGCCGGGACAGCTGCTTACTCTATATAAAGCGCAAGTCCAGTCGTGCGTGAAGTTTTGCTGCCATATATAGGCTGGTGCTGCAAAATGCTATCTAGCAGCTTAGAACACAATGAAAAGGCGTGCTAAAATGCTTATAGGTAACCCGAATCTGGTAATTCTTGGAATCCGATCACAAGGTGTCTTAAAAGCAAGAGAGAATAGGCTTTTGTTAAATCAGTACGCTTCTTTGGCTTCAGCCGGCTTCTACCTGATGGTAAGCGGCAGGCTGGTGCAACTTCCATAGTAAAAATTATATCTACGAAACGGGGCAAATTTTAATGGCAGTTATCTCTTGTTTTTACTTTTCGTAATATGTCTATCAATGACATTGTCAAATCAAATAGGTTTAAATGTCAAATGAAATGGTTAAACTTATATTTATTTTAATTATTTACATTTCTTTTAATTTTGCTATAGGAGCTGTTGTTTAAATATGCATTATAAAACTTTCCAATTAGATGGTGTTAGAAGCGAAAAAAATAATAACAAGAAAAGGCTATTCATAACAATGTTTCCCTTAGATGATGACAGGTATGTGGTGTTTTCAACTTTAATTGGAATATTATATTTAACGTAAATACATTTTTAGGTCTTTATTTGTAGTAATGTCCTCCAAACAGAACTTCGATCACGGATGCTAGTATCACCGGAGACTAGCCATCTACGTAGGACAGGTTTTTATAGTGTACGATTGTGTGCACAAATACAAACACGCTCTATTTCCTAACTCTTATAATTCGATGGGATGGCAATCCGAAACGAGCTATACTTAGAAACTATATTATCAATTATTGTGACTGCTTACATTCCATTCTGCCGACTTCCAAAAAGACGTTACTCAATTCGACTGTATGTTTTTTTTATGTGTGTTACCTCATAACTTTTTACTGGGTGAACCGATTTCGATGATTCTTTTTTTATTTGAAAGCTGATACTTCTCGTGTGGTCCCATATGAATTTGATCAAGGTCAGACTAATAGTTATTGAGTTATTCTTAATAACTTATATCGAAGTCGGCTGTACAAAATTTTTAATTTTAAATTATTGTTCAATAAAAATGTGATTTTATTTATATTATTTTTTCAGATGAAAGTAATGGGTGAAATTATATGGGGATGAAGATCAGGCAGATGTACCAATTGAAAGACTTCACATGTCAAAACATATTTGTGGCAAACATTGCAAATCCGAGGATTTAAGCCCAACTAAAACGAACTGTTATTCCATCAGTGTACATAATTACATTTCCCTTATATGTAGCAAAAGATAATATCCCTCTAAAATCACATTTTGGTAAGAATTCGATTATGTAACTAAACTCAAAGTTATTTGTAAATATTTACTGCTTTTTTTAGGTTCATCTACAAACATTAGCTATAATGAGCACTAATTTTGAAAGCGACTGTTAGTAAACGAACTCTGCGAGTAGTATGTACCTCAGTGAAGATGCCTAGCGATTTGCACATAGTATTTGTTACACTTAAAAGCAAATTAATTCAATCAGTGTTAAAAAAAACCAATATCTTTACCCTTTTTTAAACAAGCATCCAGACGCAGACTATATATTTACAGCATAGAAACACTTGTCGAGTGCGGGAACGAACCTTCCGTCCTGCAGTGCCATGGGGGGCAGGTATTTGTCATAGTTGTTACGTTGGGCAAGCGAGTTGGCTACGACAGTTTATTTGTTATTAGAAAAATGCTTCTGGCCAACTGTTTTGTTTTTCCCCATTGCCGCCTTCTGCGACACCTACACGTGTGGGGTAGTGGATATTCTTACACCGCCACTACACTAGGCTTTTGAAATGTCAAATTGGACTCCAAGGAGCTTAGTGTGTTTAGCAGAGCGAAACAGTATTCTATGGGGTATACCGCTTGCAATTTTTTGTTTGTTGAAGTTCCATATCGCACGGTACGAATTTGACGGATGGGGACTAGGCGAGAAAAAGTGTAAGGCACACGACCCCATTTCTATAGTGCGATCGAGATGGAATAATATCTATCTCCCTCGCACTTTTTTTATCAGCATTTATGATGGATTGATTGCAATACCCCTCAAAAATGGAAGGCCTCGTTACCAGTAAAAAAGATCTCCGGTGCCCTACACTCTCCATACGAAACACAGCAGCATTAAGCTGCTATTTCAAGCTGGTATTCTGTGAGAGTGTGGTCCTTACCCAGTCGAGCCGACCTATTCATGCTACAACCATAATATAGCTGCAGCAGGCTCTACCACGTATTGTTGTAACATAAATGATAAGGAACTTGCCGGATATCCTGAGAAGTTAAAATGCTTTGGAGTCGACAGCTTGTCAAACCAAAGATAAAAGAAACATTGATATGGTAATGTTTTATAAAATAGTGCACGAAACTACGGACAGCACTGAGCTATTTTAATTTTTTTTTTAAATTAAAAATTAAATTTAAAGTTCCAAGACGTTATCCGCATAAATCTGTACCTTTGTTCTACCGACTCCAATCGAAATCTGATCTAGGCCATAACAATACTTTAGCTAGAATGTCATTCTTTGGACGTTTCTAGTGATTCCTTGTCCTCTTTTAAAAAGAACAGTGCTACAGAATTAACGAAATAAAGTATTCGATAGTATAAAATTTTAATTTTTAACAGACTTGAAAAAAAGTAGGAGGTTCTCAATTCGATTGTATTTTTTTTTTTCGAAGTTTTTTTCGAAGTGAACCAATTTCGATGATTCTTTTTGTATTTGCAAGCTGGTGTCTCTCATACATACATAAACATAAACACTCACGCCTGTCACCCAGAGGGGTAGGCAGAGACTACGGACTTCCATTTGGCGCGATCCTGACACACCTCTCTCGCCTCTTTTACATCCATATATCTACGCATACACGCTCGTCGGTTAAGGGTACTCCTAATCTGGCCCATTTTTAATGTATCGCCGATTTGGTCGATAAACCTTCGTCTAGGGCGTCCCTTCCCGACCCTGCCGTTCACTTCCGCAACATAAATTTGCTTTGTCACTCTTTCCTCGTTCATTCTTTCTACATGACCAAACCACCGAAGCATTCCTTTTTTAATCCTTGTCACAACGTCATCTTGCAAACCACACTTTTCTCTTATCACACTATTTCTCACCCTGTCATTCAGATTCAGCCCTAGCATACTCCTTAAGGAACGCATTTCTACAGCATTTATTCTACTCTCATGCTTCTTCTGCCAGACCCAACTTTCACTACCATACATTAAAGTAGGGACTAACACAGCATTATGAATTGCCATACGTGCCTTAGTTGACACATTCTGACTCCTCATAATAGCGTGTCTCTCATGTAGTTCCATATAAATTTGATCAAGATCTGACCAGTAGTTTTTGAGTTATCCTTAATAATGCGTATTTAATTGACTTGGACTACATTGACGACGTTCTCATTTTACCTTTATTGAATTCAGTTATACATTTTTTTTTTAATTTTACCACTTGTTTCTCCTGACTTGTTTGGTATTTCTTAGATTTATATTTAGATTATGTTTCTAATATTTTGTAATTTATGTTATAAATCTGGCACTTTTTCCAATATTATTCAGTGATTTTACTGTTCTTATGAAGCATGTTGTGGCTGCCTTAAAACATGTTTTACATTTAAAATTAAGTATATATATATTATAGTAAAGACCCGCCCCGGCTTCCCACGGGTGGGAAGGGATCTCGACAACTGCTCCACCTACCGGACTTTGAGTGGGTCTCTGGATGTCTTAGATCCAATTGTGAATCTAAGACGTCCAGGGACCCACTCAAACACAAACATTTTCATCAGAATCGGTCGAGCCAGTTTCGAGTTTTAGCGAGGCTAACGGACAGCAATTAGTTTCTATATATATACAGATTTGCGAACATGTATTATTATAATTACTTAAACACTTTTCAGAAATGTTTTCTGACTTTTTAATTATCTCATACTTTTACTAAAGAAGTAAAGGAAGACCTTTACCATGAAAGTATTTTAATTGGTCGTAGGATAACATTGTTCAGAAAACCGTGACGGGACAACACATTGTTACATAAGAGACTATCGGTTCATGGGGTCCACGTGCGGTGAAGTTCCTAAAGGAACTGTGTCCGCGACTTGTCATCGCTGCTGGTGATAATATGACTGGTTCTTTTTTCGCTCAAAATATAAGTATAGCCATTCAACGAGGAGACGTAGCTAGCTAGCGTTCTTGGCATATTCCGCGGAAAGTTTTTATTTGTTTCTTTAAAAAAAAACTACTAGTAACGCTATTAATATTACTAGTACTACCGTAAACCACTCGAAGTTAGCTTCAAATGTTTATGGAGGAGTCGTTCACGACAATAGACCCGTCTTTACGAGTTTGCACTCCGCGCCCTCAACCTTAACGTAACTTAATGTAATGACAAATTTAAAATAATAATTTCCTTTATATTCTGAGGATTCTGTAAATTTAAAATAATATTTAGAATAGAATAGAATAATTTTTATTCAATATAGTTTATAACATAATACTTATTGAAACCATTTTTTTTTATTTACCACTGGTTCGGAAAATACCTCTGTCCTGGGAAGAACCAGCAAGAAACCCAGCGGGACTTTTTTCTAAACATATGTCACTTTACAATAATTTTGTTTGTACAATTCTTAAATGAATTTTAATAGAACCAGCATGGTGGCGATTACCTCATTCCCAGGAGTTATTTTTATTTGTATGTGCTTTGATATTATAATAACCCTTTTGTACAATTTTTCTTTAATAATACATTTAAACTTGTTTATTGAGAAACTTTGAACTTTTTCTGGAATTTTATTGTAAAAGGGTATATTGTCCCATAAATGAATTACTAATTCTGTGGAGTCTAGTAACTGTTATTACAAGCTTATTAAAGTATGAACATCTCTATTCTTATCAAAGCTATTTATGTTTTTATGTACATAAATATGTACATTGCAATGCCAAAGTTAATAATATGTTTATTTCTTTAATTTTTTCTCTATGGGACACATTTGAAATTTAAGTTATAAATCGCCCGTACGACTCTCTTTTGCAAAACAAATATGCCTTTAATGTCAGTCGCATTTCATTTCACGGTTGTAAAACCGTGGATTGTTTGATGATAATTGTAAAAAATCAAATAAACTAAGAATAAAGAAAGGTGTTAGAAATAAATAATTTATTGGATAATTATTAAAAGGAATAGAAAGCTGAGGGCTGAGGGGTCAGAAGGGGTCGGGAGCGGGTGCGGGGGAGTGGGAGCGGGGCGCGGGCGGGGCACGGCGGCGCAGCGCTCGCCACAGCGCAGCACAGCGCAGCGCAGCACACAGCAGCGCACAGCAGCGCTGCGCCGTTCCGTTTCTCGCAGCGCTACGCAAACACATTACAGGTGGTGGAGCCATGCTGCAGTTATATTATGGCTGTAACCTCATTTTACCACACTTCTGTATATACTATTAGACCGGCAATTCAAAACTAAACCACGCGTCACCGGTGTGCATCGCGCGGACGTCGGCGGCCGGCTAGCTAGCACGGTAAATATGCCACACATTTGTATTTTTATTAACGAATGTTACTGCTTTTAACTAAATACGAAACAAAAATTACATATTATACTTGTCTGAAATAAGCTTTAATTCACATTAACAATGTGCATACATAAATAACGACAACATTTTCTGTGACTAACATTCAACAAAATCAGAGTTAGATTATCGAAAGAAAAAAACGTTCGCGGTAAACAAAACAAAGAACTAGTCTTTATGTCTGCTCCTAGTCGACTACGTTTTTACCACGTGGTAGAGCCATACTGCAGATATATTAATAGTATAGTTGTAGCACGAATGGGTCGGCTCGACCGGGGAAGGATCACGTTCTCACAGAATACCAGCGTAAAATAGCAGCATAATGCTGCTGTGTTTCGTATTGTGCGTGTAGAGAACCGGAGACCCTTTATACTGGAAAAGAGGCATTCCATCTTAGTCCTCACGGGTGACAAATCATCTGCATTTTGATTCGCAAACGAAGATAGATGTAGATGTCTATGGGCCATAGCAACCACTTACCATCAGGTGGACTGCGTGCTCGTTTGTCACCTTCATTCTATAAAAAAAAAGACTAAATAAGTTACGGCGAATTGACCGTAACTTGGTGCGCTAGTACCTTCATGCCCATCTAGTACTTTACGTAAAAGTCTTTTCTTTTTAATAGTAACGAGGCATTCCATCTTAATCCTCAGGGGGTGACAACACATTCTGCATTTTAACTGTTAAACAAGCATACATGTAGATGTCTATGGGCCACACCATCCACTTACCATCAGATTAACTGTATGCTCTTTTGTCACCCAAATTCTATAAAAAAAAACCACAATACTATTCGAGCGCAACCGGAGCCACTCACTTACCCCAACCATCACCAGGCAGATATTGTGCGTGATGCAATGCTTGTGCGTCGATATCAGAGCCACTTGTAGTTTTTTTCGTTCTGTCTATGACGTGACTTGTGATCGTAGGCGTTACACTGAGCATGGACTTAGGACAAACGAGTACCTCTATGTTTGCGCGTACACTTGCAGCTAGTAGCTTTGTTACTATATTTACAAATTGTCGTTGTACCAACATCGTCCATGAAGGCAAAAATTGCGTTACCTATTCGTGGGCACTCATTTGACATTTACATTATAAGAGCAATACTACATTTAGTATGTTACATTGAGCTTACTAACAGTCGGTACAGTCAAATCTGGCAACTTTACCAATGGAGTTAACTTTGCCATCAGGGTTGTACTGGTACAAAATTACGATTAACAAGGAAAACATATCTTTTTTCGAGATATACCATTTTTTGGATGAAAATAAAATAACTAATTGGCAGCATTGTTTTCGATATGGCAACATGAGAGTTAATTTTGTAATTTTATTTTAACGCGGAATTGCGACGGCGAAGTAACCTCTTTGTTCACTGCTCGAGAACTTTTGTTGATTTTGTTTGAAATACTGAATATACAGGGTTATTCTTCAAAGAGTAGCCAAATTTTAAACTTAAGTTCAAATATATAAAATCAATGATATACCGTTATGCCAGTTTTTAGAAATACGAGTAAATAAGGCTTTTTGAGACTATGCAAATTGAATGTGATTTATGGGCAACAACTACGCGTACGGGCGCTCCTCTGTGTGCGATTTAATTCACAATGTTTTTGCTGACTGAGCACAGCAAAAACATTGTGAACACGAATGTGTTCGTGCGTAGTAAAATAGATATTTAAAATAATAGAATTATTACCCAGTAGAAACGCAGTCTAGTACAATACATGAGCGTTAAAGTGACGCAAGGTCATTATGTTAGTGGGCGCGAGTCGAATGTGCCTACGCTCGTCACACGCACACATACACGTCATTCAGTGATACCAGTTTCTGACGTTTGCAATCAAATTGTGCAAATCACTATTTTATTGATTAATTTTAAATAATCGATATAATAAAGACTACGTATTACATACAAAGACGTATTTTATGAGATTATAAAATGGAATAAAATAAACACGATAATGATGATATTAATATAATTTTATTATACATATTTTAATGGTACAAAAATGCAGAAGTAATAAAATTTAAGAATATTAGTAAACCCAATTAATTTGCTCGTATACAATAAATAAGCACAAAGTGTAATGTTTAATTTTAACCGACTTCAAAAAAGTAGCATGTTCTCAATTCGATGTATTTTTTTAAATTTTTATTTACCTCAAAATTCTATAATTTCTAAACCGATTTAGATTTTTTTATTTGAAAGGATATACACACAGATTGATCCAATATACACGCTGTTTTCCCGAAGTCGAATGATTTTGTCTTGGTAGCACAATAGATTTATTAAAATAAAAATTATTAGGATGCAAAAACGGCAGATTTAGAATCGAGAAAAACAAATCTCGAACGCGATCTCAAACCAATAGCAATATCTTGCAAGTAGGTCGGGCGGGCAGGCTAGCTTATGCCGTATTACTATAATAAAGTCTGAAAAAAAAATTAATTCGCTGGACGTAACGCACTGTTACGTCTATCGCACGCGCTACCGCGCGCTGCCTATACTTTGAAGGGCCACTTATAAATGTTCAGAGCATGAACTATCAAGCGTAGTGATACGATATAAACTAGTCTGGACGCCCGACTAGCTCGTAAGGTATTACTATTGTAAATCTGCCCTTTTTTAATTGTAATATTTTTTAATTTTAATAAATTGACTTTACTATCGAGACAGTATAATTTGGCTGCGGGAAAAAAACCACTAAAACTTCAGCATGTATATACGAATCGATTGCTTTTACTTTCATGTGTATGAACTGCCTGTGCTGAATAAATGTTTTTTCTATTCTATTCTATTCTATCTAGAATCATCTTAGAAATCAGTGTACATACATAATTGATAACCTCTCCTTTTTATAAGTCGATTAAAAATAGACTATGTTTAGGTGTAAAGTGACATCTGGTTAATGTTTGGGTGTAAAAGTGACATCTGGATAGTAAAGGCGTTCTTATTAATAATATCTTGATATTGTAAATTAAAAAAAAAGTTTTTATTCTATACTCTAAAACATCGACTTAGTCAATAAACAAAGCAATTAATATAAAATAGTTGCGTTAAAATAGCGTCGACGGATCGCAATCAGCTGATTACTCCGTATTAGTTTTAAATAGGCACCCATTGTTAATATTATGTTAATACTTGAGAAGTAGGTATCTATATATGCACATTTGAATTTCACACAGAGCTTGCGATTAAACGTTTTAAACACAAATAGGAAATAAAGATTTTTAAAAGAAAATTGTGAATTTTCCCCCACAACTAGCAACATTTGTATTATGATAGCTTAGGTAAGTATTTTTTTTTAGTTTTACGTACTTACAATTATATATATGAACTTATATGTGAAATGTAATACAATCACTTTTTTATGATTATATTCACTGTTGTGACAATATACAACACAAACGGTCATTTTTATAATTTTTCGCGACCTCTTCTCCGTAAGACGTGACGTTACGCACTGACGCGTCGCTGACTGAACTTACGCTTTTTCGCGTATTTTTACTTGCTTCACTTTTGGTGCGCGTACTAGTATTCTATACGTAATAATTCTATGGTTAAATAATGCATTTCAACGCATTTTGAATTTAAAAGATAAAAAGGACAGATTGTTTGAGATTTTTATGAGTTAATTTTTCTTCACCATTTGCCTACTTATATTGCTTATTCTGAACCTTCTCTGTAAATTTGGCCGGTTATTGCAAAATAACCCTGTATATATCTCTATATTTGTAATAATGTAATATTAACGGTTAAGAAATGTTTTTAAACATTTATCTATAAAACTAACTTGGCAAATTTACCACTACTAGTGATGCCACGATGACGTGCAGTGATGCCGGTTGCTTCGCCATGTTTTGCTACAACCAAGGGTTGTCACTTTCAGTCTATATTTTTACCGGTTACGACGATTTAAAGAAAGAGTTCTGTAGTTGACATTCTATGTATGTACAATGTTTCTCCGTAGCAGTCCATTAGATCGATTCTACCAAATGAGATGTCAATCGGTTCATCAAATGTGAAGGAAAAAAATAGAAATCTACGTTATTTTTACTGCGTTGTCGGGTATTAATAATATTATCACTAGTCAGTATTTTTCATAATTTCATATTAGTGTGTTGATATTAAGTTGCACCCAAAACTGTGTAATTTTTAATTATTATAAATGTTTTGATATTATGGGAAAACAATATTTAGATTGATTACAATTAATTCTTTTAGCTGATTGTGATAAAACAAATATGATGACTAGTAAAAACCGAATACTTGTTAAAAAAAGATTGTGACAAGCTTTTTGATCTTTATTGTATTTGATTTAAGCGTATGATTGCACCAATAGAGCATTTTTGTTTGATATATTTTAGATATTTGCATTATTAAAAAAAATAAGTAATGTGCGTAATCAAGTATTTTTGACAACACACTTTATAAAGTTTGTATGAAAAATTAAAAAATAGGAGGCCTACTTTGCCACAAGCGTACACTTTGCTATTATCAACACAATTAAAGGAGCAAATCATAACTCTGAGTGTTGTGTATTATATTATGAGATAAACTTACCTCCAACCTTGAAGTCAAATCCTATTATTTTCATAAACCCTGATGACAAAGTTGTTAGGTAGGGAGGTAAATTTGCCATTCTCTATTTTTGAGTATTTTGTCTTTTTAATGTTAGTATTTGGTTTTTAATTCTTAATATAAAATTATGTACTCACCGAGCCTCTTCTATCTGGCTGTTGAGCGTGAGGTATTCGGGGCTGTCGCGACGGCTGTGTCGCACGCCGTTCGTGTACATCGACTGCAAGCGAACACAAATTGTGAATTTCATTTGCCAATATAATACAATACAAAATAAAGGCAAATATAACAAAAATAAACAAATATTGAAGGAAAAACTAAAGGCAGTCCTATTGCTCCATAGCAATCTCTTGTAGAATACCAAGAAAAATAATGAAATAAAAATAAGAGAAAAATTTACAGGTAATAAGCACTAAAATAAGAAAAAATACCCTCTGCCCTAAAAAGATAACATACTTTAGGTAGATCAATTACTATAAATAAAAAAAGAAGGAAAGAAGAGTTAGAGAGACAAATAGTGTTCCTTAACAGGTTTCTTGAACATTATTTTGAGCACTTTTAATCGACTGGGGTAAGGAGTTTCAAAGTTTTACTCCAGCCTTGATCCAGATTAAGACTAGCCAGAGAATGCATAAAAAGACAAATACACAGGACATTAGAGGGAGAGATTTCATGACAATTATTTACGAGGGTGGCACTGAAAATTTCGGGAATCAAAGAAGTGACACAACATTACTATTTAAAAATGTATTTATTGCTTTTCGAAGTATTCTCCGCGAAATTTGACACATTTTCCATACGATGGAACCAATCATTGAAGCAACGATTCCATTCGGAAGTTGAAGTCTCCAAAATGGCTGTTTTGTAGGCGTCCACAGCTTCTTCAGGTGATGAAAATCTCTGTCCACGCAATTTATTCTTTATTTTAGGGAAAGTATAGAAATCATTAGGGCTTAGGTCGGGGCTGTACGGCGGATGGTCTAATAATTCTATGTTTTCTTGCTCTAAAAACTCTTTTGTTCTGTGTGCGGTGTGAGAACTCGCATTGTCGTGATGGAGGATGATGCGGCGATTGCAGTTCTCTTTACGGAGTTCAGAAAGGACCTGTGGCAAACAAATGCTAGCATACCATTCTGCATTAACCGTTCTTTGTCCCTCAAGAGGAATAGTCGTAACATGGCCGGTTTTGGAGACAAACGTGGCCACCATTTTTTTTGCAACACTCCGTGAACGAACAATTTTTGTTGGCTTTAACTCATTTTCGAACACCCAAACTCGTGACTGGTTTTTTGTTTCGGGTTCGTACGCGTATATCCAGGATTGGTCACCTGATATGATGTTGTATACAGCATTTGAGAATCCTGCGTGGAATCTTTTGAGAGTTCTGACACACCAAGTAACGCGAGCCGCTTTTTGCTCTTCACAGAGCGAATGCGGTATCCATCGGAAAAACAACTTTTTTACACCTAATTGTTCATGCAAGATTATTTGTATTTGACTCATGCCAATGTCTAAAGTTGCCTGAATTTCGCGGTATGTCACATGTCGATCTTCCTCAATCAGCTCGCACAGCATCAACGTTTTCTTGGGTGACTGCAGTTTTTGGGCGACCTTGACGTGGGTCTTCACTGAGCTTGACACGTCCACGTTGAAATTCAGCAAACCAGCGATAAATTGTGTTTTAGGATGGGGCTTCATCACAAAATGCAGAAATTATCCGGTAAACACACTGTTTTTGTGTCGTAAGTCGTCAACGGTGCCCGCCGCGCTCTCTATCTGCCGGCACTGCTCCTCCAAAAACCGCAGCAGGTCATAGAAGGGTGGAATATAGGAGGCCTCGTCCCCGCCGTACCTCTCCTCAAAATGGATTCGAAGGTCGAGAGGTAGACGGGACAGCACGATGCGGAGCAACAAAAAAGCCCATTCGCCCACTGGTAAACCCAGCCGCCTCAATGTATTACAGGCCACCAAGACTGGATCCAACAGGTCCGGACGCAGTCTGGCCCGGTCACTAAGCAGCGGGAGGCTTAGAAGCTGCTTAACATGTTCGTCCGCAATTCGCCGGACGTTGGCGTATATTCTGGCTAGGAGGTCCCGAGCAGTCTGGTAGGCGTCGTCCGACAATCTCAAGTGGCCGACGACGCCCAGGGCCTCCCCCTCCAGTGAGGCCAGGAGGTACACCATCTTTTGGCTCGGGGTCAAGTCACTCCGGGCGTCCACTAGGCTGTCGAAAAGACCAACGAAGGTCAGCCATTCGGAAAGGACCCCGGAGAACTTTGGCAGGTCCAGAGTTGGGAGTCGTCCCAACAGCTCCGGCTGAAGCTGCTTCAGAGAGGACTCGGACAGGTCACTCATCCGAGCTTCACGCGCCTCCTCGGCATACCTGCCTTCAGCCTCGATCAACTCGTCCGTGAGCCACAAGAACTGCTCATAGTCCGCGAAGCAGGAGTCCAGGACTCCCTTCTCCACATCCGAATCCTCAAGCTCAGCGTAAGCCTCCTCCACTGCGGCCCTTCGAGCATCCACCTGCTCGAACCGCTTCATCAAGTTATGGACCCTATCCGGTCGACCTATCAAAGCATGGGCGCTTGTGGCCCAGCGTAGCTCAGTCCGCAAACAACGGATCAGTAGCTTGGGCGATGTCATCACTATTAAATGCAAAATTACAACGCGGCTTGAGCACAGACTACAAAGATAACAAACAAAAAATACAACAAAAATTAACAGTTAATAAATGCAGTTCCTATCAAATCGCGTTGAATAGAAATTACACAAATACGAATTACTACGTATCAACCAAATACAAGTTAGCACAAAGGAAAAGGCACAAATCAAATTAACAAATAACAAATACTAGTGCGATCAAATCAAGTTAAATTCAAATGGCGCAAATACCATTACTACTCTTTAGTTCAAATACAACTTACAGTATAAACGAAGATACACATCACGGTCGATCAACAAAAAATGCCTAGCTCGGAAATAGACCCTTCGATAAGTAATCCACTACAACTATCCGACAACGATAATTAATCGATTACGTAAAAATAACCATCTACCTACATGACGTATATCTCTAGAAAACTCCCGCTTGCGCAACCTAGGGCGCGGCTTTTCAAATCTACCCACTAACCAAAAAAAGGCAAGCAACAAAGAACAAAGGGAAATAATTCTATTATTACGTACAAAAAAAATATTTTTACGTATTACGGACGGGCGTGATTGTAGATACAAATTAAACCAATCAAACCAACGCTCCCTGCCACCAGAATTGTTTAATGTTTATCAAACACTATGGTCGGGATCGACCGGGAATTGAACCCGGAACCACGCTCTGCTACCAGTTTGTTACGGCCTACGGCTGCTCCCTTAAAGGATCAGATCCTCAGGGGCCCATGAGCTGAAGACTTCCCGAACAGACGTAGGTCGGGCCTCAATGTGGCCACGTGGAAATTCCTAATTACATTAAAATATATGGGGTAGCGTTATACTACGGCCAGTCGACCGGAAGGAATTTGGATGAAGCTTACTTACCTATCCAAGGCGACTGGTCCCTCCGGAGTCGGTCAGGTCACATGTGGTTGTGTAGTGAAAGGGAAATAAGTGATGTGATGTGTATCTGGGTGTGACTGATGGTGATTGAACCTAGACCTTGGCCGTCGGCAGCAGCCCGGGCGTCGACATCGCTCCAACTTGAGGGGGCCTTTCGAGGTTGTCCACAGTCACTTTCTTCTTTCGTCACGTTGACAGTCAATTAACTCTATCGTACGATTTACTAACTTACAGAAGCCACTAACTATCGCGGGTTATAAGGTTAACACACAAAACGCACACGGAGTTTACAGTTTATTAAAGGTCACTACCGTTTCGCGTCGCAACAGTTAGTTCTAGAATACAGAGGCCGCACTAGCTAATATTGTCGAATGCACTTATACAGATTCTGAGTCGGACCCAATAAGTCCCGGGAAGCTCTGCAGCAGGAATGCGCGTCACAAAATCCTAGACCGTATATTTACGGGCCGCACCTAATTATTCCGAGTTCCCTAAAAGAATTGACCGCGTGCTCACGTCAGCACCGCTTACAGACGATTGACTGCCCTTGGGCGTTTTTCGCACGACCGAAAGTCAAACCGGTATGAATGCACCGCGCCGAGCGCGCTCTCGCGTCAATCCTTGAAAGTGTTTTGCGCGAACAATATTGATACTAAGGAATTTATTGTATAGCATTTAGATTGTATTTTATATGGCATTCGAAACCGTGTATTAGAACTTATATTATATCTCTGAAATCACGAGTAGAAAGTTAGCATGAATGGCTTCTGTATCAGAGGTGCGAAAGAGTGTTCGTCAGGGATCCATCTTTGGTACATTTTTATTCCTACTCTACCTACGGACCTGGTCTGCAGCGGGCGCCAGCTGCTCCAGGAAGGAGGCGAGCGCGAGGCACGAGGCGCAGGGGCCAGCCACAGTACGGACCTGGTCTGCAGCGGGCGCCAGCTGCTCCAGGAAGGAGGCGAGCGCGAGGCGCAGGGGCCAGCCACAGTACGGACCTGGTCTGCAGCGGGCGCCAGCTGCTCCAGGAAGGAGGCGAGCGCGAGGCGCAGGGGCCAGCCACAGTACGGACCTGGTCTGCAGCGGGCGCCAGCTGCTCCAGGAAGGAGGCGAGCGCGAGGCGTAGGGGCCAGCCACAGTACGGACCTGGTCTGCAGCGGGCGCCAGCTGCTCCAGGAAGGAGGCGAGCGCGAGGCACAGGGGCCAGCCACAGTACGGACCTGGTCTGCAGCGGGCGCCAGCTGCTCCAGGAAGGAGGCGAGCGCGTGGCGCAGGGGCCAGCCACAGTACGGACCTGGTCTGCAGCGGGCGCCAGCTGCTCCAGGAAGGAGGCGAGCGCGAGGCACAGGGGCCAGCCACAGTACGGACCTGGTCTGCAGCGGGCGCCAGCTGCTCCAGGAAGGAGGCGAGCGCGAGGCGCAGGGGCCAGCCACAGTACGGACCTGGTCTGCAGCGGGCGCCAGCTGCTCCAGGAAGGAGGCGAGCGCGAGGCGCAGGGGCCAGCCACAGTACGGACCTGGTCTGCAGCGGGCGCCAGCTGCTCCAGGAAGGAGGCGAGCGCGAGGCGCAGGGGCCAGCCACAGTACGGACCTGGTCTGCAGCGGGCGCCAGCTGCTCCAGGAAGGAGGCGAGCGCGAGGCGCAGGGGCCAGCCACAGTACGGACCTGGTCTGCAGCGGGCGCCAGCTGCTCCAGGAAGGAGGCGAGCGCGAGGCGCAGGGGCCAGCCACAGTACGGACCTGGTCTGCAGCGGGCGCCAGCTGCTCCAGGAAGGAGGCGAGCGCGAGGCGCAGGGGCCAGCCACAGTACGGACCTGGTCTGCAGCGGGCGCCAGCTGCTCCAGGAAGGAGGCGAGCGCGAGGCGCAGGGGCCAGCCACAGTACGGACCTGGTCTGCAGCGGGCGCCAGCTGCTCCAGGAAGGAGGCGAGCGCGAGGCGCAGGGGCCAGCCACAGTACGGACCTGGTCTGCAGCGGGCGCCAGCTGCTCCAGGAAGGAGGCGAGCGCGAGGCGCAGGGGCGGCGGCAGGTCGCGCTCGGGCTGCGCTACGATGTGCTTGGGCACGCGCGCGCCGCACAGGAACTGCGCCACCTCGTCGCTGAAGTGGTTGCAGTTGTGCTGCAACAGGTTGTAAGATGACGGCCTGCAACAAGTTTTATTTTCACGTGAATACGTTTTTAAATTAGTTTCCATAGTGGGAGGCAATTTTGAAAACTCATGATAACAAAATTAGGGGATACAGTTTGGCGTTGCACACACATAACTATCATCTACATCCAAAATTTAATTACACCATTCGATAGATAATGAATCAACGAATTCGTTACGTTGAGTGAAGACTGTAACGTTATTTACACGGTTTATTAGCCGTTACTCTTAGTGCTAAAAGAACTTTGTTTGTGGTAAGAAAATAAACGCCATTATTATTATAGTGGCTATTTCTCATCTGGCTAGGCTGCACAAATGTGTAAATAAATAAAAGGCCAACCAGATGGAAACCCTTGGCAAAGGTAGAGAAACTGGCGGACGATGCGGGCGGTATCGAGGAGCACCGCCTTCTGCATTCGAGCCCGGAGTGGTCCGCCACGGAGTCCCAGTCGCCTCAGATGACACGAGAGGCTGACTGGGATTAGCCCGTTTCCAGAAACAACTACAGGTATAATTTCGGTCGGCAAGCCACCCCATATGTCGGTTACCTCGTGAGCCAGGTTCAGATATATTGTTCGCTTGTCTGTTTCGGCTTTCACGAGGTTCTCGTCATACTGAATGGTAATGTCGACCAAAAATATCCTTGACTGTGCCCGGTCCATCAGCACAATATCAGGCTTATTTGCAAGAATAGTCCTGTCTGTGATGATGGCCCGGTCCCAGTAGAGCCTGGCGCGGTCATTTTCGAGCACGGCTTCCGGCAAGCGGCAGCTTCCGATCCACGAGGCCGTAATTCAGAGCGAGATAGTCATTGGAGCGGATACATTGCGAGCGTCCCCGAAGATAGGAATCAAACCAAAGAACGGCCGAAGATGAAACATTGATAGCCTGGAGAATTTTAAGGAGGATATCAAAGTCAACAGAATTGAAGGCACTACTAAAATTTAAATAAAACGAGTACTGTTAATTGTTTTTGATCTATGGCTCGACGGATATCATCAGTTACCTGAAGAAGAGCAGTTGTTGTACTGTGACCGGGCCGGAATCCAGATTGAAATATACTTAAAATATTGTTGGAGTTAAGATAAAAAGAAAATTGATTGTGAACAATATGTTCCAGTACTTTAGAGAGGAATGGTAATATAGATATAGGTCGAAATTCAGAAGGTAATGTAGGGTTAGCAACCTTGGCTATAGGAATAATGTGTGCTAACTTCCACGAATATGGAAAACAGGAGAAAGACAATGAAAAATTAAATATGTAAGTAAGAACTGGGAGAATACAAGGTAAAATCATAGTTATCATTGTGGAAGAAATTTTATCGTTTCCCGACGCAGTAGAAGATATGGATAGCACTGACCGTTTTACTTCATCTTCTGATACTGGTACATATTCAAACTGGGGGAAATGTTGTACAGGGCATCTGGATAATTCTAACAAGGTCTTAGCTTTTATAAATGAAGATAAGGAAACAGGTGGAAGAGAAAAATGTTGATTGAGAGTATCTATATCAAGATTTCCAATCGCAAGCGCAGGATGTTTGCCAATGCCGACTGTTTTGAGAAAAGTCCAGGCTTTTCCTGAATCGCAATTTGAAAGTGAGTCATGAAAGTAGCGTCTTTTAGCATCTCTACACAGACGATTGCAGCGGTTACGTAAAATCTTAAACTTGATTAGATTTCTTTCCAAGCGACAATGTTTATATCTACTTCTGGCTTTATCCCTACGTGCCATAAGCTCTTTTATATCTTTTGTAATCCAGGGCGCAGGACAATGTTTTATTTTTATACGTTTGAGAGGTGCATGGCAATCCTACAATCTAAGAATTAAAGTAGTAAAGTTATTCACCATATTATCAATATTTTGACAATCCATTACGGAAGACCAGTCCATTCCACTTGCATCTCGTCTTATGGCTTCCAAGTCAATACCCTTAGAGCTACGAAGAAATCTAAAATGTGGTTTACGCTTTGGTGGACGAACACGATATGAAATGAAAATTAGGTCATGATACGAAAAAGAAGCTGTTATTTGTCCATGATTCGCGATGTTATTTAAAGATGAAACTATTATAAGGTCAAGTAAAGACGGAGTACAGTTGGGAAAATGATGGGTAGCAGAGAGGGGTAAAATTTGTAGATTATGTGAGGACACAGTAGACTTCAACTTATATGCACGTGAATCGATTTTGAGTAAGCAAGTGTTGAAATCTCCCATCACGATCACATGACTGTATATAGCACAAAAGTCTGTAAGTAGATTTTCAAATACGTCAAAATAATTAATTTGTATATTAGGGCTATATATTAGGGCTGTATATCACACCAAGAAGGATTTTTGTGTGGTAAAGTGTAATCTCAAGAAAAAGGTACTCTGCAGATTCAGAATAAGTTGACGGGGAAGCAGAGATTTGTTTGTAAGGGATTTCAGAACGCAGGTAAATATCTACACCACCTCCTCCCTTACCGATCCTGTCATTACGTATCAAAACGTAACCAGGAAGCGAAAACTGAAAAGAAGGAAGAGAAGACTTGAAAAAAGTTTCAGATATAAGAAGTGCGTCGATTAGATTACTGCTAATGGATGCAAGAAGATCAGGATAGTGGGCAGGAATACTTTGTGCGTTGATATGGGCAACATTAAAATTATTGGGATAAGGAGAAAATATGGCAGAAATATGATCATGCAGTCCAAGAGGTTCAGATGACTCGGTATCTGCGCTTAAGAAACTGGTAGAAGATGAATTACACGAGAAAAAACCATCATTAAAATCAGTTGGACTTTCCATAATTATGACAATAAAAAATAATATATATATTATATACTATAAAATAAAAAATAAAAAAAATAACTTAATAATAAAAAAAGCAATATCCTATTAGAAAAATAACTTATGATAAACAAAAACGAAATTAAATAAGAACAAAGACAACTCAACTCAGTGCAACTCACTAGCGTAATGATTTTTAAATTAATCTATAAATACACAATATTATATTAATACTAGAAGAAGAAAACCAAAAATACTAATTGCAATACAAAATTAACAAGGAGAAAACGGAACGTTATTTTAAACCTTAGAGTATACAATAAGACAAAGTAATGTAAACATTAGAAATAAGCTTAAAAGTAGGTAGGTAGTAAAAACTTAATAAGTTTATTTTATTTGTGTTCATTGCATTGCAGCAATCTTTATTAACCTTGAAATTAAAAGTGCATTATATGCGGCGTTTATGCGTTCCGCCTATGTCAGTTAACTTCATTATTATATAACAATAATAAATTAAAAAGTTGAATGCTGCGATTATAGTAATGCAATTTTTAAAGAAAACAATACTACTGTTTTTTAGTTATTTATGCGTCGGCGTGATTTCGGTGACCGTGTCCGTGACCGTGAAATCCGGTATCGATGTTAAATTAACGGTATATGATACGTTATCGTTAGTAGCGGAGTAAGAAGGATATTTCACGATGAGTAGTTCCACTTCAGCCAGCGTTTCAATTTTTTGTCGAGTTTTATCGGGGAGCATTATAACAATTTTTCCTTCAGATGACCAACAATGTTTAATTCCAAAGTGTTTACGTGCTGTAGTAAATATGTGATGCCTGGTTTTCGTTAAAAACTCTGAGATAGTGATACCGGAGCCTTTGAGATTGGCTTTGTTGTCCCAAATAAACCGCCTATGCTCAGTATCAAAAAATCGAACCAAAACTGGTCGTGTCTTACTTTGAGATGATCCAAGTCGGTGGCAAACCTTAACACAATCCTTTTCAATATCTGTTAGCTTTAATTGATTCGATATTATATTAAAAATAACGTCACGGAGGCTTTCATTTTGCTTTTCGACAATTCCATGGAACAACAGAACTTTATTTCGCATCGCCGTTTCATGTCTATCAAGGCCAAGGCATAGTAAATTTATTTGTGTTTTAATTGTAGAAAGAGTTTGCCAAACAAATGATTTAAACTCAGAGAACTCACGAGACAATGAAGATATGTCAGGATTTGATGAACTGCTCTCAGTATTGACTTTTAGTAGCTTCTCTTCATAATCCCGCATTCGGGACTCGAACATCTTTTCAAGTTCACTAAGATTATTAGCTAGCTAGCTATTAGATGGTATAAAAATATTTTCAAATATTGAGTATAATTATAGGATAAGTTGTGAGAAAGTGAGCGCAGACGAGTTTAATAACAAATTAATTCATTTAATAACGCTTAATACACACTGTTAAATTTATAATAAATATAAATAGGCGCACACCAAAATTTACGTGTTGACGATACAACTACCCGTCTTTTTTAATAAAGTTTTTGAACTTTAAGCAGGCAAATTTTGTATATTTTCTGGAATTTTGTTGTAAAAGCGTATATATCGCCCCAAGAATGAATTACTGACTCGATGGAGTCGAGTAACTGGTACTACTAGCTTGTGTCTGTTCCTAGTATTTACAGAATGAATATCACTTATTTTTGTAAAACTACTTTTATTTTTGTGTACGTACATTACATTTTCATAAATGTATTGAGAGGCCAAAGTTAATATATTAATTTCCTTAAATTTTTGTCGCAACGACTCTTTAGGCTTTAAATCATAAATTGCTCTTATGGCCCTCTTCTGTAAAACAAATATAATTTCAGTGTCAGCTGCGGGTCTCCATAGCAAAATACCATACGACATTATGATATGGAAATAGCTAAAATAAACTAGTCTAGCTGTTTCAACACTGGTTAGACTTCGAATCTTTTTTACGGCATATGCTGCAGAACTAAGTCTGCTTGCTAGTTTTGATATATGGGGGCTCCATTGAAGCTTCGCGTCTAGTGTGATTCCAAGAAAAATGGTGGTATCTACAAGACTCAGTTTCTCCCCATTTAAAATTACATTAGTATTTAATTAAAATTTAGCCGTGTAGTAGAGGTTAAGAATATCCACTACCCCATATCTTCCCGTGGGTGTCGTAAAAGGCGACAAAGGGAAACAGGCAGGAGATGGGCAGCAACATCTTCCTGATAACAGCAAAAGTACAATAAAAAAAAAATACGGTTGCCAACCCGCTCGCCAAGCGTGGCAACAATGGCAAATACCCCCCAATGAAGAGAGCAACAAAGAGACGGCCCCCCAGTCCCCGGCGGCCCCGCTATTCCTGGCTACGGTGGCGATCATGGTAACGGCGGGGCAGGGGGTGCTAAAAATCTCCGGTGGAGGTTCGGTTGCCACCTAAAACGACTCGACCTGGCAACATTTAACGCACGAACCCTGAGGACTAGCGAGAAGATCGTGGAGCTGGAAGAAGAGATAGACAAGTTACGCTGGCATATTATAGGATTATCAGAGGTCCGAAGAGAGGGGGAGGACACGGCAACTTTTTCTATCACCGGGAGGGCGACCATCTGCCCCGAGGAGGTGTCGGATTTATCGTCCACAAGTCTCTTGTTAACAACGTTGTAAAGATTGATTGTGTGTCGACGAGGGTTGCGTACCTTTTACTCAGAATCACCAAACGGTATTCGCTGAAGGTCATACAGGTTTACGCACCAACCTCGGTACACCCCGATGAGGAGGTGGAGGATATGTATGAGGATATCTCTAGAGCCATGCATTCCTCCATAACCCACTATACAGTGTTAATGGGAGACTTCAATGCAAAACTAGGCACAAGAGAGAACAGTGAGCTGAAAGTAGGTAAATTTGGAATAGGGCAACGGAAACCAAGGGGCCAGGAGTTGGCCGACTTCATGGAGAAAGAGGAACTCTTTATGATGAACTCTTTCTTCCAGATGCGGCCTCACAGGAAGTAGACCTGGTCGAGCCCCGACGGTTCGACAAAAAATGAGATTGGCTTCATTATGACGACCAGACGACAACTGTTCAGTGATGTCTCCGTGATCGCGAGGGTGAAAACTGGTAGCGATCACCGAATGGTTAGAGGCACACTGAACCTAAATGTTAAGTTGGAGAGGTCTCGTCTAATGAAGTCAACGCTCCGTCCCCCTCGTGTTCTGTTCCAAAGTCCCGAAGAAGCTCGTGGAAACTGTCCATGCGGTCGGAGCTAAGTTCTGCAAGACCCGCCGCAGACGAACACAAAACCTCTCCGATCACACTCTCAATTTCATGGCTGTTAGACGGGAGATGAAGCTACATTCTTCAACATTTTTGACAGCATACAGGCAACTGAACAGACAGATCTCCAAATGCATACGGCGGGACTTACGCAACTTCAATACAGCTTGTATTGAAGAAGCGATCGAGCGGAACCAAGGCTCCAAAGTCTTTGCCAGAGATCTGTCTGCCAGAAAGAGCCAACTGTCAAAGCTGAAGACCGAGTGTGGCAGCATCGTTTCCGGGCACCTGAGATTTTGAGTGAGATTGAGAGGTTCTATGGGCAGCTGTACACGTCATCGTTGAAGCCACACGCAAGTGTGAGTAACGATCCAAGAGCGAGTCTTATCCGACACTATTCCGAAGATATCCCGGACGTCAGTCTAGAATAGAATAGAATAATTTTTATTCAATATAGATCACATGTGTAATTCTTATTGAAAGTCATTTTTTTTTGTCTGAGCAAGATTAGAATGACTCTCCAGCACCTTAAAAACGGCAAGGCCCCAGGCGAGGATGGAATTACAGCGGAGCTTCTGAAAGCGGGTGGAAGACCGGTACTTGAAGTCCTTCAAGTACCGGTAAGCTCTTTAATTTCATCCTCCATGGTGGCGTTACACCGGAGGCGTGGAGCAGAAGTCCGGTGGTCTTGTATTTTATTCAAGAAAGGTGACAACGCTTTCTTGAAGAACTACAGACCGATTTCCCTTCTGAGCCGCGTCTACATGCTGTTTTCGAGAGTTATTACGAATCGTCTCGCGCGCAGACTTGACGACTTCCAGCCTCCCGAACAAGCCGGTTTCCGAAAGGACTTTAGCACCATAGACCACATACATACCCTTCGGCAAATTGTACAGAAGTCCGAGGAGTACAATTTGCCACTATGTCTGGCGTATGTGGACTATGAGAATGCGTTTGATTCCGTCGAAATTTGGGCGGTGCTGCAGTCCCTTCAGCGGTGCCAAGTTGACTGTCTGACTGTATATCGAAGTGCTGAAGTGTTTGTACAGTAGAGCTACGTTGGCTATCCGAGTACAGAATCAGAGTACGAAACCTATCCAACTACAGAGAGGTGTAAGACAGGGTGACGTTATATCCCTGAAACTCTTCACCGCTACATTGGAAGACGTTTTCAAGCTACTGCACTCGAAAGGATGCGGTATTAACATCAATGACGAGTACACCACTCACCTTCGATTTGCCGACGATATAGTCCTTATGGCAGAATCGCTGGAGGACCTAAGCATTATACTCAATGACCTCAATAGTGTCTCCCAACGGATAGGTCTTAAGATGAACGTGGACAAAACAAAAATCATGTTTAACGTCCATGTCACACCTATGCCGGTAGTTGTTGGGAGCACTAAGCTCGAAGTTGTTGACGAGTATCTTTATTTGGGACAAATAGTCCGACTAGGTAAGTCCAACTTCGACCGAGAGGTAAATCGACGAATTCGACTCGGCTGGGCAGCGTTCGGGAAGCTACGACACATCTTCTCATTAGACATACCTCAAAACCTAAAAACGAAATTGTACAACCAGTGCGTGTTGCCAGTGATGACTTACGGATCTGAGACGTGGTCCTTCACTGCTGGCCGTATGAGGAAGCTCAAGGTCGCTCAGCGAGCTATGGAGAGGGCTATGCTAGGGGTGTCTCTGCGTGATAAACTTAGAAATGAGGATATCCGTAGTAGAACCAGAGTAACCAACATAGCCCAACGGATTAGTGAGCTGAAGTGGTAGTGGGCCGGCCATATAGCTCGAAGAACCGACAACCGATGGGGAAGAAAGGACCCCCCCCCCCCCCCCACTAGATGGAGTGACGACCTGGTGAGACATGCAGGAAGTCGATGGATGCAGGTGGCTCAGTACCGTGATTTGTGGCATTCCTTTGGGGGAGGCCTATGTTCAGCAATGGACTTGTGAAGGAGTCTATATCACCTGAGGATGCCTCGTGTAGAGGCGAAACACGTGTCGTATTATTGTCAGTGGTGTGTCTTGCCTAGTGTAGTGGTGTTGGGAGTAGCGGTGCTGGGATTAGTGGTGACGGGGATAGTGCACGCAATTGACGGAGGGCGGGAGGTACTCTTCATACTAGGTAAGACACATCATTTTATTTTATAACGCGGATATTTGCGAAGTAAATTTTTCTAAAAGCTTTTATATAATGGATTTCCGCAAAGTAACGTCTGATTCTATTAATTATATGTAATGATAGTATTTAATTGTTTGACATTTGGAGTCATTAATTTCATACATTTCGTTGTAGTGCCATTTAAATGCAAATTATTAACATTGAACCAATTTACTAATTTAGATATAGCATTATTTACATCGTCATATTTTAGCAATTGTCGACTTAATTTGAAAATTAAAGAAGTGTCATCTGCAAATAATACTATATCATGGTTATCTCCCACTATGTAAGGTAAGTCATTAATGTATACAAGAAACAGAAAGGGGCCGAGAATTGAGCCTTGAGGCGCGCCCATTTGTACCATCGACCCGGAAGAACTCATACTGTTAATGACAACTTTTTGCGTTCTCTTACTTAATAATTAATTAAAGAGCATCACTTCTTACACCGTAGTGTTGAAGTTTCCTGATTAATGTTTCATGGTGAACACAATCGAAGGCTTTGGATAGGTCACAAAATATACCCAAAGCATCCTGTGAATTCTCCCATGCATTAAATATATATTTAATCAGCTTAACCCCGGCATCAGTTGTCGAGCGACCCCTTGTGAAACCAAATTGATTTTTAGGAAGTAAATTATTTATAATAAAGAAATTTAATATTTGATCCCGCGCACCCCGCGCACTCCGTCACGCCCCTCGCACACCACTCACCCCACACACCCCATCACTCCCCACGCATCTCGACACGTCCCACGCACCCCACTCACCCCACACACCTCATCACTCCCCACGCACCCCGCGCACCCCGTCACGCCCTGCGCACCCCACTCATCCCACACACCCCATCACACCCCATCACTTCCCACGCTCCCCACTCACCCCACACACCCCATCACTCACCGCGCACCCCAAACACCCCATCACTCCCCACGCACCCCGCGCACCCCATCACTCCCCGCGCACCCCACACACCCCGTCACGCCTCGCGCACCCCACTCACCCCATCACTCCCCACGCAACCCGCGCACCCCACTCACCCCACACACCCCATCACTCCCGGCAGGCACCACACACCCCATCACTCCTCGCGCACCCAGCGCACCCCAACACACCCCGCGCACCCCACTCACCCTACACACCCCATCACTCCCCGCGCACCCAAAGCATCCCGTCACGCCCCGCGCACCCCACACACCACATCACTCCCCGCGGATACCACACCTCCCATCACTCCCCGCGCACCCAGCGCACCCCAACACCCCGCGCACCCCACTCACACCAGACACCTCATCACTCCCCGCGCACCCTGTCACGCCCCACGCACGCCACTCACCCCACACACTCCATCACTCCCCGCGCACCCCACGCACCCCGCACACCCCGTCTATCCCGCGTAACCGCCCCCGGCTCTCTACACTCACTATACGAAATCCAGCAACAACTGCTATTTTACGCTGGCATGCTGGTATTCTGTGAGAGGGTGGTCCTTCCACGGTCGAGCCGACCCATTCGTGCTACAACTACAATATAGCTACAGCGTGGTTCTACCGCATTCGAATAATAATGAAATACATAAAGTCTCTCTTCCGATACTAGTAACGTAATACTAGTAAGAACAATAGTACACTTATGAACAGCGCACTCACATGTAGGTAGAGGTGGAGAGCGCCTGCAGGTAGTCGACAAACACTGGGTATGGCACGAAGGTGATGCCCAGCCGCTCCACCTTGTGCGGCGGGCCCAGGATCGTGCTGCCCTGTAACATAAATACATACTCAAAATTTTCTATTCAATTGCGTTATGTAAAACCGCCAGCGTAAAATAGCAGCTTAATACGGCTGTTTTTTATATGGTGAATGTGAAAATATAAAATAAAAATGAATCGCTGAATTTGTTGCTAAGCGCAAACCTCGAGAGCAGCTGGACCGATTTCGCTAATTCTTTTTTTATAATATTCCCTGAAGTACAAAGATGGTTCTTACGGAGAGAAAAAATTAAAAAATTGCCCGAAAAAGTCTAAAAACAACACTTCTATATTCCCATACAAAAGATTCGTAATAATACTTAAAAGTCAATTTGAACTTTAATACCATACCATAAAGTTTAAGTGTTAGTGGATAGGTTTCGGGAAGGCAAAACAATTGAGTGACGTTAGTATCGTATAAATATTATATCGTATCGTATCGTAACGTATCGTATCGTATAAATATTTGTCAATATTTATACGATGGAAATTTAATTTAGAATAAGTAAAAATAAAATGAAATATAATAAATAAGTATCATAATAAGAAATCAGAAATTGTAATTTACATTGCGATTTTTTAGTGACTATTAAAAGAATTTTAAGTGTTTTATAATTTTTATTTCTTGACATAATCTAATTGTTGACTTATCAACTTTCTTTTTTCTTTTTTTTTAGCTTACTAGCTGACCCAGTGTCCCGAATAGCAGAATAAATATTAAAAAAAAATAAAAAATAAAGAATCGACTGTTAGGCGGTACGAAGTTCGCCGGGTCAGCTAGTAAAAAATAATTTTAGTATTCAGGGGTGACAACGCATCTGCATTTTTATCCTTAATTGAGGATAGATGTTGATGTCTGTGCGCCACACAGCATTCACATACTATCGGATGCACTCATTGCGCGTTTGTTACCCTGATTTTTTTTTAATCTAAAAACCGGGTGACCTTGCAGGCCATCCCTAGAACTACCTGCTTATTTTCCAGCGCAACGCTCGAAAATCTATTTAATTTTTGTTTTTTATTTTTTGAAAATGTTTGAATCAGCTCGACCGATTGACTTGAAAATCTAATCAGGTCGAAGTCTTAATGAACACTTTCGAACGCCGTGTCACCTATCTCGATCGATTGATTCGTTCTAAAGATATCATACGACAGTTTTATTTACATACATACATACAAACACACACACACACACACACACACACACATTCGCACGCACGCATGCACTGAATTTTTAAGCTTATCATGAATGTAAGAAAAATTATGCCATTTCCAAAAGGACCACTTAACAGTAGCTTAATATACGCTCCTAACGTGTAATTTTAAACTCTGGCATTATCAAATATTCAAAAATTAAACTTTTATTAATAAGTAAAACTAACTTATGTATTGTATAAACGGATACTTATGTACCTCTAATATTATTTATCATTTACTATAAATATCAGAACATATGTACTTGTAAAACCGCTCATTTCATGTAAAAGATAGGAAAACTCCAGATCTGCAAATGTCGCGGCGCCGGGAGCAGGTAACTCTGTGCCATAAATACAAACCCACTTTAATATCTCGACAGTTAATAATCAACGCGCATATTTCAACTCGGCGTCGCCCGCGGTGTCTACACAGTTGACATTTACGGCCGAAGAAAAAAAAACTAAAGTCACCTTTGCAATTTCAGCGAATTCCTGAATGATCGTTCCCAACGAAGCCGAGATAGTTTCATTTATCTACAATACCTTCGCAGATACAAGCGAGACGGTGATAGTCAGTCTATACGTATTTCGGTTTACGTTTCAGAATTTAGAACGCACGTGTAGGAGTGCACTGTGAGACGGTTCCGGACACTCGGCCACAGCGGCATTGCACTCCCACCTTTTAATAAGTATTATAACAAGGGTTGACTTAGCGAAAGTTTAGATAAATATCTTAAAAAAGGCGACATTTTCAAGGCTAATCACTGAATCAGTTAAGTGTTGTCATCATCATCTTTGCAAAGCGTATATTTTTATAAAAATAGTAACAAACGAGCGCAGTCTACCTGACGGTAAATCGATGCTGTAGCCCATAGACATTTATCCTTGATTAAGAATCAAATTTTATTACCCCAAAGGACTATGATGGAATGCCTCGTCACCAGTGAAGAGGGTCTCCGGTTCTCTACACTTACCATACGAAACACAGCAGCATTAAGTTATTTTACGCTGGTAATCTGTGAGAGCGTGGTCCTTCTCCGGTTATGTCGACCCATTCGTTCTACAACCATAATATTGCTGCAGCGTGGCTCTACCACGTATAAAATTAGTTTGTTTCATTCAATGCTAAGCACGGACTATACAAAGGTCATTGCTGTAATTGGTATGAAACCGAAATGAGATCTGCATAAGGATACGTGAATGTGAAGTGTATCAAAACGCAATGATGGACGGAGAATGAAGGACGCCTTGGATTTGCGAGGGGAAGAGCTTCCAAAATGCTACTAGGTCTATCTGAATCCTCTTATCGACTTCTCTCTCCAAGTTGTGCGTACTGTAATACTCTTACCCGGCATATAATATTGCACACCACCCCGGAAATATTGCTTAGTAGAACCTGAAATGCTGACACAGTTTTCTAGTCATTGTTTGTGAACATAGTAAAAGTCAGTCGTGACCTAACAGCCTCCGCGCTCGGGCATCCCTTGTTTTCCTCTAAATATTATTGTAATTTATAACCTAATAAACGGGGTTTCATTCCTGAAGTTCTTTTTTAAAACCATTTCTAAAACTACGACATAACAATACCTTTGGCGGACTTATGCCGTCGGAGCTAGGGTTATACATACAACACTGCTACATTGAATGAATAAATAATTATTTTTAAAAAACGTTACCCCCACACTAGGATTTTTCCCTGTATCGAGAAGGCAGTATACAAACATAAATTGCACAAGGACAAACATCCAGACCCGGAATAGTTATTTGTAGGCCATACAAATACCTTCTAGTTCAATGAATCTGTAAAAGCTTTTTTGGCTTACAACACGCATACTACAAAAAAGATGAGTCTAACTGCTGTACATTTTCAAGCTCTACCTCTACTTTTATAATATTCATTTATATTGTTGCGCGCCACTATTAATGTCTTGTACATGGCAACACTAGTTACACTAGTGCCCTCTAGTGTCGAGTAAATGAAAGTATTGCGCGCCACTATTAATGTCTTGTACATGGCAACACTAGGTACACTAGCGCCCTCTAGTGTCGAGTAGCAGAACTAGGAGAGTCAAGATCCTTCCAGAAATTTCGGGACCGATATGTACTCGAACATTCTAGATGTCGCTACAGTAGAAGATTCTGGAAACTATCTAAGGCCCTATATAAGGCCGGTATAGACCACGACCGAAGCAGTATTGAATTAGCGGTACAAGAGAATACTTCGAAGCGAAATAACGGCGAACTGTGTTTTATTATTAGTGTGATTTTAGATTGTAATTAGTGTTGTGTTATTAAAGTGTCAATTTTGGTAATTCAATCGGCAGTTTTTAATTGTCTCGAACCCCAAGCTCGTAACAATTGGTGTCAGAAGTGGGATCAAATCATGCCGATTTTACCAAAGGACGACATGGAGGGTATCCGTACCCGAAGTCAACGCCAGCTGGAGACGGACCAGAGACGATTTGGTAATGCATCGCCGCAAACGTCGGAGGGCCAGCTGCCGACCGAGGAGGCCGGGCCGTCAGCAGCTCCTGCATCTGCAGCACCTGACTTAGGTGCTCTGATGATGATGCTGCAGGAGCAAGCCCGCCGACAGGAGGAACAGGCCCGTCGGTTGGAAGAGCAGCTGCAGCGTGGACAGGAGGAACAGGGCCGTCGGTTGGAAGAGCAGCTGCAGCGTGGACAGGAGGAACAGGGCCGCCGGTTGGAAGAGCAGCTCAAACGTGATAAGGAAGAGCAGATACTTCTCATGAAGGACCTTCACGCTACCTTTGGGAAAGAGATAAGGGAGGTGAAGGATAAGGTTGCACGATATGACAACCGCCTGTCCGAAGCTGAAACTCGAATCGACCAAGTGTACAATCGGGTTGACAACGTGATGGCTGACGTTAAGAAAACGCTGGACAACCTCAAACTTGAGGAAGGAGTTACAGTTCCCGTGGTAGCTACAACACCTTCGCTACGTGGATTCAAAGTGCCGCCGTTCGACGGGAGCTCTTCCTGGTCAGCCTACAAAATCCAGTTCGAGGCTGTCATGAAAGCGAACGGCTGGAATAAAAGTCAGGCCATGACTGCTCTCACCCTAGGCCTGCGCGACCAGGCATTAACTGTTCTGGAAGCTCTCGGTAAGGAAGTGACTTACGAGCAGCTCCTTGAGGCATTGGAGGCGAGATATGGCGACGCTCACCTGGAACACGTCTTTCGTGCGCAGCTCAAAGATCGTGTGCAACGCAGTAACGAAAACCTGCAGCAGTGGGCCCTTGAGGTGGAGAAGCTGGTTCGAAAAGCGTACCAGTCTGTACCTGCGCTTATTGTAGGGAACCTGGTGCAGGCATTCATCGACGGCATCCGCGACCTTGAAGTCAGAGCTGCTGTGAGGCTCGGGCACCACGAGACGCTTAAGGACGCCTTGACCCATGCACTGGAGGTGGAAGCCGTGCGGCAGGATCATCATTCCCACCGCGTCAGGGAGGTTGCAGCAGCTACAGTTCAGGACCGCAATAAAAGCTACAGCCCTAGGTGCTACGGCTGTGGAGAAAGGGGCCATCTTCGATCCAGCTGCCCTAAGCGAACTGTAGAAAGGGAAGGTGATCGATCTCGAGAGGGTAGTGCGGCTAATAGCACCGCCCAGCAGCAGCAGGGAAACGAGTAAAAGCCAGGACTGCGGGGCGGGTGCTGGCTGATGTTAAAAGAGCCCCAAGGATTTCGATCTCACAAACCCATGATGGGAACAGCCTAATCATCAAGGGCGAAGTCAACGGAACGCCGTGTAAACTGACCATAGATACTGGAGCCTCTCGCACGGTTGTCAGTTCCCAACTTATAAGTCGGTTCCTTGGGGACTCCGCATACAACCGAGAACGCATTAATTTGGTGACAGCCACTGGTCAGCGCATACCCGTCCGTGGAGAGAAGGAGATGAAGTTGAAGCTAGGCAACATGATCTACCTGCATAATGTCATCGTGGCTGATATAATGGACGACTGCATCCTGGGCCTAGACTTTATGAGGAAGAATTGTTGTGAGATCGACGTTAAGCAAGGTGTTTTGAAATGTGGACAAGAGGAACTTTTCATGGAAGGGGCGTTACCAGGGAATGTGTACAGCCTTAAGAAGATTGTTCTTCCGCCGAGATCGGAAACGATTGTGCCGGTTAGTCTTCCTCGGAGTCCTGGGCAAGCTCATCGTTGTGTACTCGTGGAAAGGGTAGACAATGACCTTCCATGGAAGGTGGCTCGAACCTTGGTCAGAACCACCGACATCTCAGGGGTACGTGTGTTGAACCTTTGTGATCAGGAACAGATTATAGAAAAAGGCACATTGGTTGGTACTAGTGAGGAAGTGGATTGGTTGCGTCGGTGCGAATATCTATCGACCGGGACCCCTAGCAAGGATGGACAAACGAGAGTGACCACACTTTTAGAAGACTGTCGCAGCGTTCTCTCCCCGAATCAAATGGTCAAGGCGAAGAAGTTGTTACTCAAGTACGCCAATGTTTTCTCGTCAAACGAAGCTGACATAGGAAAGACTGGCTTAGTTCAACACAAAATAAACACAGGACAAGAATTGCCTATTCGTCAGCGGCCAAGAAGATTGCCTGTAGCACGTGAAAAGGAAGTGGAAACCATGATTGAGGGAATGGTGAAGGATGGTGTTATTGAACCTTCATCTAGTCCATGGTGTTCACCTGTGGTGCTGGTAAAGAAGAAGGACGGCAGCATGCGGTTTTGTGTTGACTACCGCCGCCTGAACGACGTTACGAAGAAGGACAGCTATCCCTTGCCTAGAATTGATGACACGCTGGACATGCTCACAGGCGTAAAGTGGTTTAGTACGCTGGACCTGAAAAGTGGCTACTGGCAGGTTGAAATTGACCCTAAGGACAAGGAGAAAACTGCATTCTCCACAGGAAAGGGTCTGTGGCAATTTAAAGTCATGCCGTTTGGATTGTGCAATGCTCCAGCAACGTTTGAAAGATTGATGGAGCTTGTACTTACCGGGCTAATTGGAGATGCCTGTCTGGTCTATTTTGATGACATCATCATCGTAGGCCGTACGTTTGAGGAACACCTTCAAAACCTGGAACGCGTGCTCATGAAGATCCAGAGTGCCAACCTCAAGTTGAGTCCAAAGAAGTGCTCACTATTCAAACGGCAAGTTAGTTTTTTGGGGTATGTAGTGTCGGAAGAAGGTATCCGCACGGATCCAGAAAAAATTGCCGCTGTCAAGGAGTGGCCGGTTCCAAAAGACAAGACACAGGTTAGAGCATTTTTGGGTTTGTGCTCTTATTATCGGCGATTTGTGAAGAACTTTGCAGATATAGCCAAACCTCTGCACAAGCTAACCGAGGAGAAGCGACATTTCTATTGGGATGAAAGTTGCGATATTGCATTCCAGGAGCTCAAGAACCATCTGTGCAAAACACCTATTTTGGGGTACCCTGATGCGAGCAAGGAATTCATAGTTGACACAGACGCAAGTGATATAGGACTTGGCGGTGTGTTGTCTCAACGGAATGGTGACCAAGAGATTGTGATAGCGTACTTCAGCAAGTCATTGTCAAAGCCGGAAAGGAACTACTGTGTCACAAGACGCGAATTGCTTGCTGTGGTAAAGTCCTTGCAGCATTTTAGCAAATATCTTCTAGGGCGGAAATTCCACTTACGAACTGACCATGCTGCACTGAAATGGCTATTGCAGTTCAAAAATCCGGAAGGACAAGTTGCGAGATGGATTGAACTACTGCAGGAATACGACTTTGTGATCGAACATCGCAGCGGGAAATCTCATGGCAATGCAGATGCATTGTCAAGAAGACCTTGCCCTGAAGATTGCAAGCATTGTACTAGGCAAGAGGGTAAGGAAGTGGTATCTGTGAGGATGCTCAGGACAGACCAGCTCAGCAATGAGTGGAAGGACAGCCTACAACATGCACAGCAGGAAGATTCGGATATTAAGCCGATTCTGGAATGGATGAAGGCCAGTGCTCCTAAGCCCAAGTGGAGCGACGTCTCAGCAATGAGTTCGACCACGAAAAGCTATTGGGCCCAATGGGACAGCTTGCTGATTCAGGATGGAGTCCTGTGCCGTAAATGGGAAAATGGTCGGGGAGACAGTTGTCATTTGCAAATGGTTGTCCCTAAGGCTAAAGTACCGGATGTTCTACAGCTGTACCATAGTGGTTGTTCAGGAGGCCACCTGGGAGTTAAACGAACTCTACTGAAAATCCGAGAACGGTTTTACTGGGTCCACTGTCGTGACGATGTCGAGGACTGGTGCCGCAAATGTACAAGTTGTGCGGCTGTAAAGGGACCTCAAATTCGTAGTAGAGGCGCATTGAAATTGTACAATGTTGGTGCACCATGGGAGAGGATAGCCATTGACGTTGCGGGGCCGTTTCCGGAAAGTGAAAGTGGTAACAAGTATTTCATGGTTGTGATGGATTACTTCACTAAGTGGCCAGAAGTCTTTGCCATTCCAAATCAAGAAGCTTCAACAATTGCAGATAAACTAGTTCATGAAGTCTTCTGTCGTTTTGGAGTACCTTTAGAGATTCACAGCGATCAAGGAAGGAATTTCGAGTCTCAAATATTCCAGGAAACTTGCAGAGTTATGGGTACTCATAAAACACGAACAACTTCTTACCACCCACAATCTGATGGAATGGTAGAACGATTTAATCAGACATTGGAAAGGTACCTGGCAAAAGTTGTGGAAAAACGGCAACGAGACTGGGACAAGCACATACAACCGTTTTTGTTGTCATATCGAAGCGCTGTTCACGAAAGTACGTCAGTGACGCCAGCTTTCGCAAACTTTGGGAGAGAATTACGGCTGCCTGCAGACCTGATCACCGGAATACCACCTGATGCCCCACGCAGTATAACCGATTATGCAAATGACTTGCGGAACAAAATGAATGACATTTATGAGCACGTCAGACAGACGGGCCAGCAAACGTCTGAGAAGATGAAAACACGGTATGACCGCAAAATGAACAACAAGGGGTTTGATGAAGGTTCACTAGTGTGGTTACACAATCCAGTTCGCAGCAAAGGGAAATCTCCTAAGCTTCAAGCTACATGGGACGGACCGTACCGGATTGTGACAAGGATCAATGATGTAACCTACCGGATACAGAAAGGTGCCAGAGGTACTCTCAAGATTGTCCACGTGGATCGACTGGCGCGTTATTATGGGGCCAATAATGCTCGGGACGAGCATGTCTTAGGAGGGGGCAGTGTTGCGCGCCACTATTAATGTCTTGTACATGGCAACACTAGTTACACTAGTGCCCTCTAGTGTCGAGTAAATGAAAGTATTGCGCGCCACTATTAATGTCTTGTACATGGCAACACTAGGTACACTAGCGCCCTCTAGTGTCGAGTAGCAGAACTAGGAGAGTCAAGATCCTTCCAGAAATTTCGGGACCGATATGTACTCGAACATTCTAGATGTCGCTACAGTAGAAGATTCTGGAAACTATCTAAGGCCCTATATAAGGCCGGTATAGACCACGACCGAAGCAGTATTGAATTAGCGGTACAAGAGAATACTTCGAAGCGAAATAACGGCGAACTGTGTTTTATTATTAGTGTGATTTTAGATTGTAATTAGTGTTGTGTTATTAAAGTGTCAATTTTGGTAATTCAATCGGCAGTTTTTAATTGTCTCGAACCCCAAGCTCGTAACAATATTATACCGCAGAGATTGTTCATTACACGTTGTCAGGTTCAATTTTTGTTATATCCTGACCCCTTTTAAGGGTAAGCACCCTTTGTACCATTGAAAACATGACTGCCACTATGGTAAGGTATTTCGGGGCAATGATGATGGGATTCGATCCCATAATCGGCACACTAGGTAGGCGGGTCGGCCATTGCACGGACAGACGTGTCGTTACTGCCTATACTGTAGCAACCCGACACAGGTCAGGATATTTCGATCTGAAGTAGAATTGAAAGATTACAAAACCTTCCGTTTGACATTTTCTTCGGCCATTTCGCGTAAAATTTAAAAAGACCACCCATGTTCTTAAGTTGCATTTCTCAGGGGCAGAACGTGGGTAGTAGAATTCTGAGACCATAACCACTTGGCAGCGGTCTCAGGCGGTTATAAAATACATAACCTAATTTATATTTTCCTGGAAAATGTCATATTCTATGTCAACGAATACCGAAAGTGTCCGGATGTATAGAAATAAACTGCGTTCTAAATAAGAAAACTACAGGTGGATATAAGAAAACGTTGAAAATTATATCAATTTTGAACCTTGCAGACTCGTTTAGGACACCCACACATTAATAAATAAAAAAGTCACTTATACAAGAATTAACGTGTTTATTAACATTCGGTAGTTATCAGGTTGGCTCGGCGCCGTCATCCGAATAGAATTAGAATAGAATCCGAATAGATTGTTTACATTTTTATGGAGAAGTTACAGCCGGCTGTAGTCGTTCCCTGCCTCTAGATGATTACCTGATACCAGGGAGTTTTAGTGGACTCGTGACGCGGATATCAAAAAGACAGAAATAACGAAAACACGCGCGGCACGTGGCGCGTGGACACCACAGTTGTATTAATACTCGGCCAATATTACACGCGACGTAATAGTCTACGTCTTCACTATGTTTACACATTACTAAATATACTTTACGATTATATTTTATGGCTGACTTGTGATTAATTAGCCAGACTAGCAATACGACAACCCTACTAATGTTTAATATATAAAGCATTAACGACGCATTCTATCTAAAAAGTCCTCAAGGATGACAACGCATATCTGCATTTTGATTCTTAATCGACGATAGATGTAGATTTCTATGAGCCACATCATTTACTTGCCATCAGGTGGACAGTGTGCTTGTTTGTTACTCTTATTGTTTGCTAAAAAAAATCATCATCATTTCATCATTACAGCCCTTCACCAGTCCACTGCTGAACGTAGGCCTCCCACAAGGAATGCTACAAAGGACGGTCCTGAACCACCTGCATCCATCGAATTCCTGCATGTCTTAGCAGGTCGTCACTTCGTCTAGTGGGTGGACGACTATACTTTCTCTACCAGCATGAGACTGCCACTCGAGAACCTTTCTTGCTTTATGGCCGGCCCATTGCAACTTCAGCTTATTAATCCGTTGGGCTATGTCGAGTTCTCTGGTTCTACTGCCGATATCCTCATTTTTCAGACTGTCACACAGAAAAACCCCAAATATAGCCCTCTGCATATTTCGCTGAGCGACCTTGCACTTCCTCATACGGCAAGCAGTGGAGGACCAAGTCTCAGATCCATAAGTCATCACTGATTGTACGAGGGTGACACTGAAAGTTCTTAGAAAATCAGAAACTGAACAAACTAACAAGTTATTAGTTTTATTATATCTTTTCAAAATAGTGTCCATTTACATCAATACCTCGCTGCATCCGATGTAACCACTGAGAAAATCACTTGCCTACTCGTCCTTAGGGGTCTCTTGGTCGTTTTGAAACGCAGCCACTGCTTCCTCGGCGTCCATAAAACGTTTTTCTCGAAGTTATTCTTTTATTTTCGAAAATAGATAAAAATCGCAAGGTGCGAGATCGGGGCTATAGGGCGGGTGACCCAATAATTACACGTCTGACGTCGCCAAGTAGTCGATTGTTTTTGCTTGGCGGTGTGCGACAAGGCGTTGTCGTGGTGAAGGAGGGTCCTACTGCGAGGTCGTTTCTCCCGAACTTTTTCCAACTCCGCAGTAACAGTTTTTCGATCCTCTAAAACAATTGTTGCGTAATGACCTGTCCTTCCAAAGAACGAGGCCACCATGTTTTTTCCCACACTTCGACCTCTCTTCCCTTTAATTTGCAACTCCTCGGAAGGAAATACCCAGACAGCAGACTGTCTCTTAGTTTCAGGATCATAACAATAAACCAGCTTTCATCACCTGTAAGTATGTCGAACACAGCATTTGAGTCACCTCCGTTAAATCTTTTAACCATTTTTTATACATGGTAGACGCCATGCTGCAACTATATTATGGTTGTAGCACGAATGAGTGGGCTCGCCCGAGGAAGAACCACGCTCTCACAGAATACCAGCGTAAAATAGCAGCTTAACGCTGCTGTGTTTCGTATGGTGAGTGTAGAGAACCGGAGACACTTTTTACTGGAAACGAGGCATTCCATCTTAGTCTTCACGGGTGACAACGCATCTGCATTTTGATTCTTAATCGAGGATAGATGTAGATGTCTATGGGCCGCAGCAGCCACTTACTATCAGGTGGACTGTGTGCTCGTTTGTCACCCTTATCCTATTAAAAAAAACCATTTCACGACACCAATCAACACGACGGAGTTTTGGGCCTCTATCAAATTATGAGGTATCCACCGGGCACAAAGCTTCCTGTCCGCTAAATGTCCATGGAGGATTTTGTGCACTTGACTCATATCGATGCCTGAGCTTGTCCGAATCTGCTGATACGTCATTCTTTTGTCAGTCTCTATCATACGCCGCACAACACTGATGTTATCTTCAGTCGTCGCCGTAGAAGTCCGCCCTCACGCAGATCATCGGTGAGATTAGTGCGACCACGTTTAAACTCATTAAACCAGTTGTAAACAGTGGCAAGAGATAGGGCTTCATCTTGAAAGACCAATCGAAGTCTATCATAACTTTCTTGTTGACTTAAATGACATCGAAAGTCATAAAAGATCATTGTACGAAAATTTTCTCGCGTTGAAATTATGCTCACGTGACACAGACAATTTTCAATTTGCCGCCAAATCGTAAACAAATGCCAAATTAATAAAATACATCTATACAAATAAATAAAATTAAAGTGTCTGTTTGTAATGTCAAAATTACAGTTTTTTACTAAATGCATATGAAAGTTACGTTACTTACAAATAAAATACAATTTTTAAAATTTTTGTCTGTCCGTTTGTTCCGACTAATCTCCGGAACGGCTGAACCTATTTTGACGGGACTTTCACTGGTAGATATCTGATTTCATAAGGAGTAACTTAGGCTACTTTTATTTTAGAAAAAAGAATTAGGGTTTCGCGCAAAAACTTAAAAACCCTAACACGCGGGCGAAGTCGCGGGGAACAGCTAGTACTCAATAATATTGGCAAAGAGTTCCATTTTCAAAATTTGAACTAATTTTTTTATTATATCGTTTACAAGTGGCCAGTTCTAAAAACTTTCAGCGTCGCCCTCGTACAATCTTGTTTTGAAGTTTAATATGTGAAAAAATTAAAAACAATGTAAATATACATATTTATGCTCTGTTTTTCCCTGTATTCTCTGTGTATTAATTGCTGACAAAATTAATAATATGATAATATGTGAATGTGAATCAGCAATCCCCAAGTTCGTTCACCGAAAACCTTATGACATTACCAACGAAATGGTACACCTAGCCTTGCCGGCACCTGTGAGCCTGTCACAGAGATTCTGGCCGAAAATAACGTAACAACGGGCGCCGCCACGGATGCAGACTAATAGGTTCGCCTCACGTTATCGGATACCGGGAAACATTCTGGGTGTTGCAACTGATTATATTATTCGCGAGATGTTCGCATTTCGTTTCACATTGATTAATTTGATATGTATTTTTATAGCATTTTTAAACATTCTACTGACTGTAAAACTAATTCTCTTTTAGGAGGTTTACAAAATATTAATATGCATTGATTTATCTTCTTTCTTAATATAACAGTCCACTATAGGACATGAACCATAGTAGCAAAAATTGGTAGAAATTGCCACGAATAACAGACAGATTTGCGATCGCGATAGGCCACGTCGCACCTTTGACACCGTTCCCAATATCTACAAAAATAGGTAAGTTAGAAATAGATAGGCTAAAGTTTTTAACTTTACATTTTACGTGCCTAATTCAAACAAAAACAACATTGCACTTGGCGGAGGTCCAGCAGCCGGTCGCACAGTGCCAGCGGAGTCGGCGGTCGGCGCACGCAGCACAGCACGTGGCTATCCCTTGCAGTCGTCCGAGCCGTGTTCTGTCACTTGGCTTAGAAACCCGCAATCGATCATTTTAATAACCGGCATTAATCAAACGTCTTAGCTTTGTATTTAGGGGCTCAAGGGTAAACTTATACGAGAACATTGTAAGCAACACTCATACATACAATCGTTGCTCATATGGAGTCAGCGTAAAGAAATGCGACAAACCCTTGCCCATAAGGTCTAGAGACCAAATTATTTTTTTCTTTAAAAAACCAAATATTTATTGTTATCATTTGATGATTCGAAAAAGGAATAACGTGCGTCCTTAAGCACCTCACTAACCCGGCCCCAGCGGCGGATCTGGTTTATTGCTCCACTGCCGATCATTTTTTGGCCGCAGAGGAAAGAGAGAGCGGCGCTTCACCCCATCAATACTCCTCTAACTCCGCAACACAACCACGATTGCAGAGGACTGGGGCAGAAAACACCCCGTCACCGTAGTCCACAAACACGCTAACGGGGTGGACTCACCAAGACCCATCAAGCGGCCATTTCGAGCCGGCCTTCACCTCGGGCCAGCCATGAGGGGAACCCACTTTCCTAGTCTTATTTCACGGTGGGTGATCAAACCACGACTATTAAGCCCCTCGCCGCGACAAGGCAAGTACCTGTTCGGAAGGACAAGAGCATTTGCGAGTGTGTAATTTTGATGGGAATCACTTCGCAACTGCGTTCAATTTTTTCATTAAGATAATATTTTACAACGTAAAATGATATATTAACATAATTACACGCTTTAATTCCTCCCTCTCCTTTCCACCACCGGACAACCAGGCGGTCGGCGGGTCTTCACCCCTTTGTTGTCGATATTCCAAACATTAGAACCAAACGGTTTGCTTCATCTTTTGTAATGCGTACAGCAAAGGAGTGGAATAATTTTCCGGCGTCTATCTTTCCGCCCGAATACAATCTGGGCGTCTTCAAGGCAAGAGTGAATATGCTTTTGTTACGCTAAGACAATGCGATTTACCATCTAGGGCTGCATCACCACTTACCACCAGGTGGGATTGTGGTCAAGCACTGGCTTATAATAAGTTTAAAAAAACGATTGCGTAAAAAAACGGAACGGTGAACAATTGAAATATGTAAATACCGTAATATGTCACTTTCACAACCAAGACGAATCTAACGACACGCCCTATGTTTAAATCTATCTAGCCATTTAGGCTACAGAGCGTGCCAAAGAAATAGGCAATGTATGTACGATGTACATACATATAAAAATTCGTATAAGACATTACCTTTTCGGGGCATCTGTGTAAAAAGACATCAGCTTATAATCGATAATAATATACAATTACACAATACATCGAAAGATCGAAACCAAACGTCAGACGTCCATACGACATCAACCCCAATTCCCACTAGAGTTCACATTACCTCGGCGATGAAGGAAAACATCATGAGAAAACATACATGTTTGTGAAATAAAAATATTTTAAAGACACATGAAGTTTGAGTCAAGAATGAGAGCAGGCCTATGCCTATGCTATGCTGTAACTTACTTTTTTACTATGGTGTATTATAACTTTTTTTTAAATTAATAATTAATTCTGGTTTATTCGAACTTCGTTACCTTCTTTTTCATTATTGGTTTATTTCTGCAGCACTACCTCCCATATGTTTATCTCCTAATGTTTTTTAATAAGTGATATTCACGACGTAAGTTCAAGGAACAGTCACAAGCTAGTAGTACCAGTTACTCGACTCCATAGTCAGTAATTAATTATTGGGGCGATGTATATACGCTGTTACAACAAAATCCCAGAAAATATACAAAATATCTTCTTCCTTAAAGTTTAAAAACTTTATTTAATAAAGGTTTTATAAAATGGGTTTATTATAATATTCGGGAATTTATGGATGATAATAATTCCTGGGAATGAGGTGATCGAACAAATTAGAAATAGCATGGTAGATGCTATTTCTAATTTGTTTTGTGTTTTTAATTATTGTGTAATATATGTTTGTAAACGGTTTTTTATTTTAAGTCCCTCTGGGTTTCTAGCTGGCTCTTCCCAGGACAGAGGTATATTCAGAACCAGTGGTAAATTAAGCATAAAAGTGACTTTCAATAAATATTATTTATAATGTAACTGGCTAGCAGACACCGATAGATTTCATAAATTTCCATAGTGGAAAAGAGTTAATAATACAATTAAAAAGTCTTTTGAGAAGATTGCACCTATTCCTGGGTGCTTTAAAGGGTAACCTAGTCTCCTCAGTGCGTTCTCTCTTAAAAGGAAGGAAAGGGAGGTTTCGTCTAGACATTTCCATCCTTACGTCCAATGGATGACAGACCATGTGGCAGGGGGACACTTCTAACTGTATTAAGTGACTCACCGGCGCACAGCTGGTGATACCGGCGTTACCGTAGAAGTACTCGCGGTTGAAGACCACCACCGCCGTGTGCCATACACCCTCGATCTGACGTCCTATAAACAAACACATCCTCTTTTATTATTTTTTAAGTGACAGACACACTTAAAGTCCACCTGGTGTAAGTGGCTACTGGAGCCCATAGACACCAGCAGCCACCCCGCACGCTACAGATGCGTTGGCCCCTCTAAACACTAAGATGAAATATCTCACAGCCTGAAATACTGACTCCCTATACTCTTCACACCGGAACATAGCAGATATTCAGTTTGATAAACGCCGAAAGTAAATCTCTGATCTCCTTTTCATCTTCTAGATATCGCAATGCTAAAATAACCTGGCGGCTCCAACTAACGGCGTAACATCTATACCCAGAACCAGTAAAAAAGGTCTAAAATGCTTGTTGATATTGTCATCATGTGATTTGCTTTCGTACGAATATCACGTCTTTGTCTCAGCAACTTCTTTAAAATAAAAACGACCGAGCTTTAGTAAATTTTGCATCATTTCACAACAGCTAATGGCTAAAATCTAAAGTACATTAATTTAATAAAAAGTAAAAGTTGTATGATATGGCAAAGAATGACTTTTATTATAAATACATTTGAATCTTTCATTAATTTATTTTGTTATAAGTACAAATTATATTAACTAGGCCCTTACTAATGAAATTACCAATTTAAAAGAAAATTAAAGCAATATTTACGAAAATTATATTATAATTTAATTAATCGAAGCCTTGGCCATTAGTGAATACAAACTGTTAAATACCTCTGCTGTATATCCTAAAAACAGGAATCGAAAAATTATTTATTTATTTTTTAATCACATTTTCGGACTTGAAAATCTTGCATCTGTTAAAAATTTACATTTCAATCTTAACCAAAAGTCGGGGCAGCAATAACTTGACGTGTGGAGGCAGCGTAAGAGATTTCCTTCATTTCATCTCTTGGATGTCTTTAGGGGCGACTATAGTGTGCCAGAAGAATATTTTAATGGTGCAGATATATTAGTAGTTAGCATAGTTTACCAGCGTAAAATAGCAGCTCAATGCTGCGGCATTTCATATGGTGAATGTACAGCACCGGAGACCATCGTCATGTGTCATCATGTCAATGCATCTGCATTTTATTCGTAATCGAGATTAGATGTAGATGTCTATGGGCCACAGTAACGACTTACCATCAGGTGGACTGTGTGCTCGTTTGTGTGCACGTTATCCTATTAAAAAAAATCCGCGAACTTCCAATAAATGGTGATATAGCCATCTCGTTTACTCCGGATGTAAAATTTTCAAACCAGCAACAGGTGTTAAAGGTGAGACTGCGATCGTTAATTCGCCTGCCAAGTGTGACAATGAGGGCCACCCAGAGTAAGAATAAACTTTTACAAGCTCATGAAGAAAACCTATCCAAAACTTCGGCCCATTTTGACCGAAGCCGAAGCTTTCGTCGAAGGTGGGTTTTTGGCCGAAGGTGGGCCGACGCTTAAGCCGAAGCTTTGTTCGACCACTAGCTGAAATTAATAATATCGACACAGGTCTACCACACAGTCATAAGGAGTTATATATACGCATTTTGCGTTTGGGAGACAATTGGTTGTATCCCCATGTCCAAACGTTACAACAAGCATTTGCATTTATTTAGCATGTTTCACTTTTTATCACAAGGACAATTCGATATCAATGGTCGGCAGTGCAGTGGCTTAGTGAATAAGCATGCAACTTTGCGGAACCACTGGGTAGAAAGAGCATTACGTAAATACAATATACCAGGCAAAAGTTGACCAGGGAAGTTGACCCTTAAATAAAAGTAGTTTCACTTATATCTCTGATCAAAATATTAAAATGTCATGTTGAAAAAGGAAAGGTTATGCGAACTATATATTGGAAACAAAAGAAAAATATCACCACTGGTTTTATGTTACGTCGGGATATTTGGAATACCTATGAATGTGCAAAAGGTAATGTATTTTAAAATTTTAGGCAATTTTGAGGTAGCAGAAACTACACATACCTTTTTCTAGCAAAATAATCATAAAACATACTGTTAAAAAATAGCTGTAAATAGTTTTTCGGATTTTTATACGGTAGAAATGTTTTATAGGACATGCCAATTTTTTATTTATATCTATGAAGATCACAGAAAGTATATCAAAACAAACAAACATTGGTAAAATAAATACAAAATATTTTAAAAGCAATATTAATGTAACATTAACTTGAACTTAAAATTCCAAGTCGAATGCAAAGGTATTGAACTTGAAACTACTGAATAGTTCCCTTCTTCTACACCAACTCCTTAAGTCAAGTAAGGTAGAATTTGCCTTAATTGATATTTACCACGCTTAGCACACGGATGCACGACGGCAATAATAATATCCTGTCAGACTGAGTTTTGGTCACGGCGGCCACTCTTAACATAGACTAGCCATCTGCAAAGGACAGGATTATAGTGCCCGTTTGCGCAAGCACAGGTGCACTCTCTCTACTCCCTCACTCTCATAGTCCGATGTGACGGTAATCCAACACGACCAGAGACAGATCAAGCGCAGGACCAATGGCTCATAGATTGTTTTACTTTCAAGTGCTTCCAATGTTTATACTTATTTACTCTTTTGATTATTATTTTGGTTATGGTATAGTTTGAGCAATAATAAATGACATTGAATAGAAATGTCTTTAAAATCAAAGCATATTATGATGTGAAAATATATAATTTATAAAATTAATAAAATTCACATCCCAAACTTGGACAGATGATAGGGAATAGCATTTCTAGGAGGATATAGGATCTGAGCTAACCAACTTACCGGTACAGTGAGGACAGTTAAATCTATTTGCCATGTCACTTGTTACATTCTTAGAAATACCTAATGCCTAGTGACTAAAATACTGTTGATGTTAGTGATATTATTATTTATGAAATCTTACCTAAGATAGCAGGTGAGAGAATAGAAGCTAATCCATTAGTCAAATCATATATATACAGGTCCACTGGTATTCCACCTTCTTCTGATGCCATTTTCTTTTTTCTTTTTCACTATTTATATATCCAGATATATTTTTAAAGGATTTCAATTACAGGTATTTGCAACACTCATCTATTAAATACTTTAATTTCATTTTAAATTTGGACACTGCATTATATTTTCTAATTTTATTTATTTTTAAATATGAGAGCTAAAAATAATTGATATTTTTTCAATAAGCTGTATAATTAAGGAATTCACTTGATATGCAGTGAGTTGCAATAACTAGACCGAAACTTGGCCGCGCGCACAAGTTATCGACGTGCAACTGACACCGTCAAAGCGTCAAACTATCCACCACAGGTCGTCCAACTAGCCCACCCACGAGCTTAAGATTTCTAAACTATTTATACAATAATTGAAGTGTTATGATCTCAGAAACTTTACCCCCTGATGTAAGCTTTGTTCTAATAAGTAGTGTTTGTTATAATAAGTACTTACTATTAACTTCCCTAGTAAATTATTTATTTATTGGTAAAAAAATATAATATTAATAAATGACAAACCTTCCGTTTATGTTTTTAAAAGTTTATTAGTTAAGTTTTTAATCTATTACTAATAACATAAAAATAACATCAGTTTCTATTCCTTTCATTTTAGTCATTCTAAACGAATAAATTCATTAATTCTTGTCGCACTGGTTCCAATTAAATTTTCTAATCTATTCAAAATTACAAATTGCTCGAAGATTTAAATTGACAAGTTATAACAAATGACAGTGACAGTGTCAATAAAATAAGGGCAAAGGGACATAGGCCCATATAGCCTCGTCTGACATGCTGTTCACGTGTTGTTCACAAAATTCTTCACAACGTGCTCATGTGAAATTTTCATGACATTTGTTTTCATGGCTATTGTCATAGCTTAACCCTGTGGACTGACGAATTATTCACACAAAACATGTTTAGAACACTGACAAGGTATCGAATCGCATTTGCATAGTCAAAGAACATGTTGAGTGAAATATGTTTGACACTTAATTGTACAAAACATAATATTGCATGCCGTAAGCGCAATGCGCGTAGGTATGTTCTACTAGTGCCTAAAAATCAAGAAATACGTTTTGCCGCATGACAATTGTAGCAATCATATTATACGTATAAATGATATAAAAGGCACAATGTCAGAAAGATAAATGATTGTTGATCGTATAAATATTTTTTATAAATCGATTAATTGCTATTTTTACATAAAAAAAGGGGTTTTAGTGGCTTATGGTGTGGATTTATTAAGTCAAATATCAATTGTTTAACTCAATAAATTTTTTAATCTCTTCATCTATCATGTGAGAAGTCATGGAATGTAAATGGCAGTTTAATTTTCTTTTGTATAGTAATAATTAAATTTTTTCGGATGCTAAATGTCGAAATTTTCGGTGTTTTAGCAGCCTTGTGTGAATTCATTTTAGTAGACTGCTTCACTCGGTTAGTTCGACGTCAACCGCCGTTGTGAGTGGATACTGTAGCGGTTGTTTGCAGCGGCTCAAAAAGATTGTTGTAGAAATAAATACAAAATATTCGAAAAACAAATTTCATACTGTTTATAATAATAATTAGAGAATTTTATTACAATATTTTAAAAGCACAGAACAAATAATAGTAGTACGTACTAAAAGTAAGTAGGATGTAATATTTATACTTAAATACGTCTTGGACTTTTTCGAGTGACATGAACGATGATCATATGAGCATTATGAGTCGTGCACTTTTGGATTTTCCAAACTCTTTTCAAATTAAAGTTTGACATAAAATTATCGGCAAATTGGAAGTATAATAGGGTTAAGATGGAATGCCTCTTTTCCAGTAAAAAGGGTCTCCGGTTCTTTACACTCACCATACGAAACACAGCAGCATTAAGCTTCTATTTTACGCTGGTATTCTGTGAGAGCGTGGTCCTTCCCCGGTCGAGCCGAGACCCAAATGCAGGAAATGGAATAAAAAGCACTTTCGCATTCCTTGGAAATATTAGGGCTATCTGAAGTGGCTTTGCAGAAACCTCAAGACACCATAAAATCAGTTGCCACCAAGCTTAAGGTTGCATTCGAAGCCGTAAATTCCACGCGTAGCATGCCAATTCGTAAGGGTCATCCGTGCTCTCTTCTAGTGGAATTGAAAACTACCGAATCCCGCGAACAATGGATTTCAGCGGCTAAGCAGGTCTCCCACAGTTGGTGACGTTGTACCTAACGCATTACACGAAATGGCTAAGAATCGAATTTTTGTTCGTGAAGCACCCACTCCGCACAGCAAAATGTAATGCACTATATAATGCAAAGAAAAATTTGCATCCAACATTTGAATTTATATGGTGTAAAAATGGTAAAGTTTTTGCGAGGAAAACAAAGGCAAATAAAGTGCATCTGATTAGGTCGATGTCTGAAATTGTAACATTAGCTCTAACGTATATACTTCAAATACAATAATATTTTTACTAATACCTGATAATGATGGATACTAATAATATTGTGTACTCATCTGAAATAACTGAATACTTTCACTGTTTAAATTGTAATAACTTTATCAAAAACCTTCCATATTGTAACACACATTAACCTCTTATGTATACATGTTAATATACGTTCCATGATCAAAAATTACCATAAATTGTTGCATCAAATAGAAATCAGTTTACATCCAATTGATGTAATAATATTGACCGAAGTAGCTATAGCACAGAACATTTGAGTTGATGATAGGATCTATTGAAACACCGTGTAATAAAGTAATCGCCTTGTGTGCTATCTATAGACCTCCCTCCTATAATAAACAACTGTTTATAAATGAAATGACAATATTATTAAACAACTTACAGTACTTTGTTAATGTTGTAGTCGCTGGAGATGTGAACATAGACCTAAAATTATTATCAAATATTTATTTATTTAAAAACTTAAATGTAACACCTTAAGGTAAAGGGTACATAGGGCGGACTTAATGCCATATGGCATTCTCTGCCAGTCAACCCTGGGTGCCAAAGACAATTGTAGGCAGGTGCGAAACATAATACATAAATAAAGTGTATTTATATTAAAATATAATATATACATAGTACATACATACACAAGATGTATATAAATAAATATATATTTAAATATATATAACATATATTTACATACAATAAAACATACATACATATATGTAATGTGTATACGTGCTTATAAACTTTTTAAATATCCGTATTAATATATAAATAAATAAATATTTGAAGAAACAAAAATGTCAGTTAGTAAGTGCCTTCAGGTAATGTTATCGTAGAAGTAATTTAAATGAGTTTCTATTTGTAGCATTCTTAATATCATCGGGGAGGGTGTTCCAAAGATGTATAGCTTGTATCGTAAACGAGGACCTGAAAAAATTAGACCTATACTGTGGAAACCTTATCCTCAGACGGTTTGATTGTCGTGGTATTCGACCGTCAATAGAATGAAGAAAATGAAAGTTATCCTTAATATAAGAAGGCGTACTTGGATCGTTTAAAATGGAATAAAGTATAAGTAATATTCTAGAGCATCGCCTATGACGTATAGGTAGCCATTTAAGCTTTGAACGATAGGAAGATATGTGGCCATACTTACGTAAACCGAAAATAAACCTTATGGAATTGTTAAGAAGGCGCTCCAACTTGTTTAGAAGATTTTGTGACAAATCTGGGTAACATACATCTGCATAATCTATAATAGGTAGAATGAGGGAATGAGCAAGTGTAAGCTTGGTGTTACGACCTACGGCTGCTCCCACAAGAGATCAAATCCTCTGGGGCCCATTCAGCAGAGTTTCAACGAACAGACGTAGGTCGGGCCTCAATATGGCCGCGTGGAATTTCTCTAATTACAATAAACAATAAGGGGGAGCGTTCTATACTACTGCCATTCAACAGGGAGAATATTAAACCGAGCTTACTTACCTATATCCAAGGCGACTGGTCCCTCAGGATTCGGTCAGGTCGCATGTGGTTGTGTGGTGCAAGGGAAATAAGGTGCTGTGATGTGTATCTGGGTGTGACTGGTGGTGATTGACCTTATTAGATCTTTGCCGTCGGCAGCAGCCCGGACGTCAGCACCGCTCCAAATTGAGGTAATCTTCCGCGGCGCCGTCCACAGTCACTTTCTTCGTTCGTCACGATGACAGTCCATTAACTCTATCGTACGATTAACTAACTTACAGAAGCCACTAACTCTCGTTTGTTATAAAGCTTAACACACAAAACGAACACGGAGTGTCCGGATCAAAGGTCACTACCGTTTCGCGTGGCAACAGTTATTTCTAGAATATCAAATGCCGCACTAGCTAATATTGTCGAATGCACTTATACAGATTCTGAGTCAGACACAATAAGTCCCGGGGAAGCTCTCCAGCAAGGAATGCGCGTTACAAATCCCAGACAGTATATATACTAGACGCGCCTAAATTATTCTGAGTTCCCGAAAAAAATTGACAGCGTGCTGACGTTAGCACAGCTGGCAGACGACTCGTGCGCTCGCGCGCCCTCGACACATCGCTCGACCGAACGTCAAAACCGGTATGGCGCCGAACCGAGCGCCCTCTGACGTCAATCCCGAAATCAGCGTTCGGGCGTAAACACTTGGTTTGGAAAGGTAGGAAATTTTTAAGACGATAAAGGGAACGCAAGGTGGTAAATATCAGAGATAAGTACTTAAACCTGCTGGCGGAGCAAGGACTGAAGTGTGGTATCACCGATTATACACGTATTGAAAGAAGATTAAGCTTAACTACACAATCTTGCATTGATCACATCTTTGTGCGCTCCCACACAACAGATTCTTGCATGGCCGCGGTCGATACTGTACTGGCGGATCATCGATTGACTGTTGTTGTATTATGCAGTATCCATGAGTCAAAAAAGCTTAACTATATTGCAAGTAAACAAATACCTATATACTATATACGACCCTGTAATATTAGACGAGGATTTATGTACTGCGGAATGGTCTTATATTGATGAAATGCAGTCACCGCATCAAATGTACACTTTCATAAAATATACTTTTAGTAATGAATATTCAAGGGCAATGAGAACAATTAATAATAACTCAGAATTGTATCGATAGGCGTCATGGATTAATAAAAAAATAATTAATTTGAGTGATAAACGTGATAAGCTATTTAATAAATGAAAGAAAGACCAGAGTAACATAGTATTAAGATTAGAATACAATAGGAAAAGAAATAAGGTAAACAAGGTGACTGAATATTAGAGAAATTCTTATTATAAAAATAAAATATTAAAAATTTTGCTAATTCAAGAAAATTATGGCAAATTATGAATGATATTGCTGGTAGGATTAAAAATCAATAGATGAAGTTATATGATGACGAACGACAAATTTATTTTTTTAATTCAAATTTTACATAATACTTAATTTTATCTACAATCTTAAAAACTATGATAATAAAAAAAAAACTAAAACTAGAAACTTAATTATCATATAGTCCTACTCCCCGCGGTATCGTGCCAAGAACTGGCTGCGTTTCCCCGCTGAATGGCTATACTTAGCCTTTGAGCGAGGAAAGAACCAGCCCTCTTATCACCAGCAGCAACGACCAGCCGCGGATGGAGTTCCTTTAGGAACTTCACCGCACGTGGACCCCAGCAGCTCTCTACAGCAAATGGCACAAATATGTAGTCATCTCTCAGAGACTCATATTTGTGCCACTTACTCAGTTCAGCTGCCTGCTGCCTCTGATGCCGCCCCGACTTTAAACGAGGTACCCCTGAGATGAGAGGCCGCCAGAGTGTCTACGCAAGTAGCATCCCACACTAGGGCTTTACCTCTCTCCCAAGGGACCAATGTCATACCGTCGGGTCTCTTGCCATCGTCTCTAAATATTCCACAAGGCTCTAAAACCGAGGGAACATTTATAGAGGCAAGAGCCCTTCGGATGACATCGTTCAAAGAACTGTGTCGTGAAAACCTACCAGCGCTTTTCTTACATGAAAGTCCGTGGAGCCCAAACTTGTCGACGCTGCTACCACAGGGGCACTGATGGGGTTGACAAATCGCCGCTCCTAGTCGGATTCCTACGGCAATACGCAAGCTTTCCCTATCAAGTAATGTGCCGAGATTACTTGATGGTAAAGCGTGTAATCAGTGAATAGATTCCTTAGTCGAAACAGCTAGAAGGCGTGCCTTATCTTGGTCACTATGGAAATTATAAAGCAAATCCTTCTGCACGCCCTGTACCAACGGAATATCCCACTGTTTTTGTTGGTTAACTTCCAGTGGAATATTTTCACCAGGACAGAGCGTTTGCCATGTCTACCCTGCCTCCGTAGCAAAGCATAGGTCTACTTTATTATTTAAAATTATGTTACATAAGTCACTGACACTATGCACGGAAGTAAGGAAAGCAGGCTATGCAACGCTAGAAAGATTTCTCACACCAATGCCACCAAATTTTATAGGTAAAGTAGCTTGAGTCCAGGCTGTTGTATTTAAAGTTAAATTTAGAATTTTTTCTATAGCAATTTTAAGATTATTATCAATATCTTGTAAAATATCCGAATATTTCCAGGCTGGACTCGAGCGGAGTAAGTATGTAAATCTAAGTACAAGAAGACAATATTTTAAAATAGTAAGAGCTATGTGGGGGATTAATTTATACAATTTATCAACGTGGTTTAAAAACTGATCAAATTTTGTTTTTAAAACAGGTTTAATACTATCGAAAAACAACGGGGCACCTAGCAGGTATAGTGATTCCGTATTGACAGTTTTTATTCCTGGACAAATATGATTAAAATTTTGAATTTAAGAGTGTGATGAGAAGTAGATAAATTATTGGAAAAAAATATTTCACATTTATTGCTATTTGGTTCAAGGCCAATATTTTTAAAATTTCGAAATATATGAGTAAGATCGCTGAGGACGTCATCTGCTCTACCTCCCAGTGTACCGTCGTCTATGTACCAGACATTCAGCTTGGATTTCAAATTTGAAATAATCAAAGTGGAACCAACTGCAAAGGGACGGATACCGTTATCCTTTTTTTTGAAGGCACATAATCTTGCCCCATATAAGAATGGAATGAAATTTGGATTAACATTACCAGAAAGCATAAAGTTACATAATTTTGTAATGTCTTTAAGAAGTACTCCGCCGGCGTCACCGGCAGAAGCGCTTACAAGATCTTTAAGATGTTGAGGCGTAATTCCGTCAATGCCGCCAGCAGAGCCATTCGAAAATGACATAATTGCTTCTAAAGTGTCTTTTTCCGAAATTTGTAAAGGTTGCATAGAAGTCTTGGGAGGCAGCAGTAAACCCTGAGACGGTTTGACCGAAGGATGCTTTTTACGAAGGCTTTCAAGAGTTTCGACATTACGAGGAAATACGGGATGCATTTTTTAAGTCGCCATCCATTACTTTCGACTCAACTACTTTTTTTAAATCAAATTTAGGACGTGGTCTAGATAAATGAGTATTAATTGGGTAATCTAAATTTTGAAAAGATGTCTGTTTTAGTTGAGACGTAATTGATTTATTTATTGTTTTATCAAAATGAAAATAGGGGACAGTTATATTAAATGCTTTTAAACCATTAATTTTTTTACCAAAACGTATTGCAGACAATTTTGCGAATAATTTTGACTCTGCCATTAAAGATATTTTACCAAACTGCAACCAGTGTATATCGTAGATAAATAAATATGTAGCAAGGTGTAGATTAAAATATGATCAAAATAATTTACCAACAAATATAAATAATAGTATGTACTTTAAGAAGGCAACGCCAGATAGTGTAAATAAATTAATTAATAAGTTAAGCACTGATAAATCCCCAGGTTTTGATTGCATCAGAATGAGAGATATCAAGAGCATTGTCAATATAATTTCAGAACCCTTAGCTAAATTTATAAATACCTGTATTAAAACAGAGACATATCCAGATGAACTTAAGGTGGGATGTGTTAGACCAGTCCATAAAAAAGTAAGTTTGATGACACAAATAATTATAGACCAATTACTTTAACATTATCAATAGATAAAATAGCGGAAAAATATATTTGTAATCAAATACATGAGTTTTATCAAAAAAGTAATATTTTAAGCTCTAGCCAATTCAGGCCTGGTAAGAACACTGCAATGCTATTATCAGAATTCACAGATCAAGTTAATTCATGGATGACGCAGAAACTACATGTTCTAGCTCTATTTATTGATTTTTCTCGCGCCTTTGATACATTAGATCATAATAAGGAAGTTAGAAAATACAGGTATTCGTGGACCTCTTTTAAATTGGTGTAAAAACTATCTGACTAATAGAAGCTACTGTGTAAAAATTTGTAAAAGCTACAGCACATCAGCCAAAGCAACGGAAGGCACAGCTCAAGATTTCCGTACTTGGACCGTTGCAATTTATAGCCTATGTCAATGAATGATAAGATCTTTAGATATTGTACTAACTATCAATACGCTGATGATACGTGTATGATTGTGGCATACACGTGCATGTCAATGACGCCCTGCTTTTGTTACAGGTGATTTTGATTAATTAAATAAATGGTGCCATGACAGCGGATTGATATTAAATTCTCAAATGACGAAATTAATTCATATACTCGTACACTCGCCAAACTTAAAGTCTCATAGCATATTAAAACATAAAATCATTGCGCATAATCATAATTGCCTTCACCAACCTCAACTTAATGTTAAATGTTCCACGATTGAATTAGTTACATAACATAAATATTTAGGCTTAGTAGTAGACCATAAGTTCAATTGGCACGAGCATATAAAGCATGTATGTGATAAGCTTAGAGCATTTTTGGCGAATATTTTAGTAATTTTTTTTATAGTATAGGGTGACAAATGAGCACACAGTCCACCTGATGGTCAGTGACCATAGACGATTGTGACACAGATGACTCGGATGAAGCAGATGATTTGTAATGTAATAAAATATTTATAAATGTAGATTAAATTTTATTTATTTTATTGTGTTATTTTATAATTTCATAATTTCAAACCTTAAAAAATCCATTCATTAAATCTTATCGATATCGACTACCTGCTCACACACTTACTTACTCACATCATTATGACGCTCCATAAGACCACTGAGTGCAAGCGAGATAGACTGATTATAATGATTTATTGCCCGACGATTATGTTGATAACGCGCCCACTATAGTAGAGTGTAGTGCAGAGTCATATACCGTAGTATAAGTAGCAGCATGAAAGTCTAGCGGTGACTGTTATTGCGCATAAGTCACGCTGATTGGCATATTGCGCATAAGTCACGCTGATTGGCTCGTGCGTATCGTTCGCACGCGCTGATTGGCTCTCTAGTCATATTCGTGCAATTAAATTCGTACGCGCCCCCTGCACTTGTACATTGGAACTGTGATAGCGGTGAGACTAGACTTAGGCTTCGTTGCGTTTCACTTGTGGCGTGTTGGGAGGTTTCCCCTTTTTCTTTCATAGTCAAATTGATAACCCGGATGTAATGTGAACAACGGAGACTTACAACCATAGACTTAGAATATTCTGGCGTATAGACCACCTGACCGCCCGAAAATGCGTGACCAATTTTGATCTGTTATTGTGTGCGTTAGCTAGTTATGTATATTTTACTTACAAGGACTATCGAAAATGATTGTTTAGGAAGCGGTAAGAGGATTTGACATTTCCAGGCATTCTATCTTAGTCCTCACAGCTGACAACGAATCTGCATTTTAATTCGCAAACGAAGATAGATGTAGATGTCTATGGGCCACAGCAACCACTTACCACTTACCACAAACCAAAAGTGTTTAGTGCATGAAGTTGAATAACTTCAAAAATTAACTGAATTTTACCATAATAGTTCTAAAATAATTAAAATGTATTCATATAACATGTTCCTGGGAATAACTTGAACCTACCTGCCTTTTGTTGGATTTCAATTAAAATGTATAAAATCCCAGGTGAATTTACCGATAAACTTAAAAAAAAACTCCCCAATAATCAGATCGGAAAGTTGTATTTTCGAGCTATGGTCTTTAGGGAAAAATATTTACTGCCGTGGGTAGTTTCCCCGGAATTTATTTTTTAACATATTGTTAATATAAATGTTAATATAAATACTTAACTAAGTATATACTTATTTCTATTTTATAAAATGTTTTTATGGGGAAATAAAAACGGGGACACGGAGTACACAAAGGCTGCTTTATTTTTCATATAAGTATTACTTGTAATAATTATAAACATTTAATAATTAATAATTAAATACATCATAGAACTTTATTTTAACATTCAACTTAAGTATAAATGTAAACTTAATAATTCAGGGAAGGAAACTTGTAGGGATCAGTTAAATAAGATTGCTCTGCTTAAAGGTCAATATGTTTATGAGGCTTCATCATGTTTCATGTTTATATTCTTTCATCTGTCCCTGAAAAGTATAAAGTAATAATAAACTTATTATTATTTCAGCTGCATGAATTTTAAAAACATAATGATCTTAACACAGTAAAGTGGACTAAGTGTCTGACGATACAGATGCACTCTCTATTCTCTCAATCTCGGTCTGTTACGAAAATGGTCACTCATTCATGGACTGACTGCAGCAAGTGCAACTTACTCTCGCAGATCTATTGATCGGCGCAGCTATTATTTAACCACGAGTTCCTCTTATCTACGACTAACGCTGTAGGCGATGAACCAAGCTATTTATGCCCTCGGCACAATGCCGTCGGCTATCAAGCATGAATCGGGCATCGACCGTTGTGTCAAATACTATGGAATTTATACTATCATACTATCATTACTAAACGTCTATACATAACTACGCTAAAAGTTTTATTATTGTGACTTGGGAATGTTACGAGCTTGGGGTTCGAGACAATTAAAAACTGCCGAGTGAAATACTAAAATTGACACTTTAATTACAGAACACTAATTACAACTTAAAACCACACTAATAATAAAACACAATTGTACTACTGATCACTTTAGTTCGCAGTTGTATCGCTTAGAAGTATACGCTTGTATAGCCAATTCAATACTGGCTCGATCGTAGTCTATACCGGCTTTATATAGGGCCTCAGATTGTTTCCAGAACCTTCTAATGTAGAAACATTTAGAATGTTCGAGTACATATCGGTCCCGAAATTTCTAGAAGGATTTTGACTCTCCTAGTTCTGCTACTCGATAATAGAGGGCGCTAGTGGTAACTAGTGTTTCCATGTACAAGACATTAATAGTGGCGCGCAACTGGAATATAATCCGAAGTTCCGAAGCTCAGCTGAACCTCTTGGGGAAAATAGCGTGATGCTATGAATATTGTACTAGTATGACCGTGAGGCTGCGCGGTTGGTAAAGTAAGGTTAAAAAAAATTTTAAATAACATTTATTAATATATTTGTTAAATAACATTTATTTTGGGTGATAAATAAATACTTATTTGGGTTCATAATGGCTTAAAGAGGATAATCTCAAGATTTTTTTTAATGTACTACAGTTTTATAATGTTTGAAAATCTGTCTCTATAGAATAGAATAGAATAGAATAGAATGATTTTTATTCAATATGGATTATTACATAATACTTATTGAAAGTCATTATTTTATTTACCACTGGTTCGGAAAATACCTCTGTCCTGGGAAGAACCAGCAAGAAACCCAGCGGGACTTTTTTTTTAAACATAATTTCACTTAACAATAATTTTGTTTATACAATTTTAAATGAATTTTCATAGAACCAGCATGGTGGCGATCACCTTATTCCCAGGGGTTATTTTCATTCATGTATTCCTTGATATTATAATAACCCTTTTTGTACAGTTTTTCTTTAATAAAACTTTTAAACTTGTTTATTGACAAACTTTGAACATGTTCTGGGATTCTGTTGTAAAAGCGTATACATTGCCCCATAAATGAATTACTAATTCTGTGGAGTCTTGTAAGTGGCATTACAAGCTTATGTTTGTTCCTAGTGTTTAAGGTATGAACATCCTTATTCTTATTAAAGCTATTTATGTTTTTATGTACATACATTACATTTTCATAAATATATTGCGATGCCAAAGTTAATATGTTTATTTCTTTAAATTTTTCTCTAAGGGATTCTTTACAATTTAGATTATAAATCGCCCGTACGGCTCTCTTTTGCAAAACAAATATAACTTCAATATCAGTCGCATTACCCCATAGCAAAATTCCATAAGACATTACGCTATGAAAGTAACTAAAATACACTAACCTAGCTGTCTCAACATCTGTGAGACTTCTAATCTTTCTTACAGCATATGCTGCAGAACTAAGTCTGCTTGCTAATTTAGATATATGGGGGCCCCATTGAAGTTTCGCGTCAATAGTAATACCGAGAAAAACAGTGGTATCCACAAGACTCAACTCCTCCCCATTTAAGAGCACATTGGTTTTCGAATGTTTTACATTAGGTATTGTAAATTTAATACATTTTGTCTTGTTGCCGTTTAAGAGCAAATTGTTGGCGTTAAACCAATGTACTAGTTTCGATAGAGCATTATTTACATCGTCATATTTAATTGACTGCCGTTTCAGTTTGAAAATTAAAGAGGTATCGTCAGCAAATAATACTATATCGTGATTGTCCCCTACAAGATAAGGTAAGTCATTAATATAGATTAAGAACAGGAATGGGCCAAGAATCGAGCCCTGAGGAACGCCCATTGATACTACCGATCCGGAGGAACATTTACCATTAATGACGACTTTTTGAGTTCTGTTACTTAAATATGAAGTAATAAGTTTAAGCGCCAAATTTTTTACACCGTAATGTTATAGTTTCCTGATTAATGTATCATGATGAACACAATCGAAAGCCTTGGAAAGGTCACAGAAAATACCTAAGGCATCTTGTGAATTCTCCCAGGCATTAAAAATATATTTCATAAGCTCAACACCGGCGTCAGACGTCGAGCGACCCCTTGTAAAACCAAATTGATTTTTATGAAGTAATTTATTTGTATTAAAAAAAATTAACAATTGATCCAAAATTATTTTTTCAAAAATTTTACTGAGAGTTGGTAGTACAGAAATAGGTCTATAATTAGCGGGGTCCAATGTACTACCAGATTTAAATAAAGGTATTACTTTACTATACTTCATTAAATCAGGAAACACACCAGAATCGATACAAGTATTAAAAATAATAGCAAGATGAGGTGCAATTAAATCTATTATGGACGCAATCACTGTAACGGAAATCCCCCACAAATCTGCGGTTTTCTTTACATCAATGGTTTTGAAGTATTTTACAATATTATGCGGTAATACTTTTTCAAATCTAAATTCTTTTAAACAGGTATTAACATTCTGTTTAAGTAATGATTCGGCGACAGTTGGAGAAGCCTTCAATGACTCTGTTGTCAAGATAGGAACATCAGTGAAATATTTCTCAAACACCGCTGCAACTTCTTGATTTGATTTAGTCAATTCATTATTAATTTTTAATTGATAGTTTGAATTACGAGGTTTCTCTTTACCGGTTTCGCTGTTAATTATACTCCACGTCATTTTTATTTTATTCTTAGCTGTCTTAATTTTGTTACTAATATGTATTGATTTGGCTGTGGAGCAAACTCTTTTAAACATTTTAGAATATTTTTTTACATATTCTTTAAAAGCATCGGAAAGATTATACGATCTTTCATGGTAAAGGTCATATAACCTTCGTCTGCTTTTATGAATTCCTACTGTCGCCCACTCATTAAATGCCTTGCGACTGTTTCTGGAGAATGTTTTAGAAGTGAATGTTTTATTAAATTCATTGTTTATAAAGGTAAATAATTCTCTATATAAATAGTCTGCATTGTTCTTATAAGAAAGGGATGGAAGGATTTTTAACATATTACTTCTAAATCTCTCCAGGCGTTTTGCATTAATAGGAACAAACACTATTTTCTCATTTACCTGTTTTTTGTGCATATAAGGTAACGAAACCAGTTGTCCACAGTGATCTGAACTAAGTTTTTGTATTATTGATTTGTTGATTGGTACAACACCTGTAAAAATATTATCAATACAAGTTGCACTACACCCTGCAATACGTGTAGCTTCAAAGAATAAATTATTAAGATTATAGGATTTGAACAAAGAACAGAATTTAATAGTGATGGAAGAAGTTTCCAGGAGATTGATATTAAAGTCTCCACACACTACAAGAGATTTATTCTGTTTATTAAGCTTAACTAAAACTTCTTCCATAATTTTTTCAAAAGTATCATAACTTGAACATGGGGGTCTGTAAACACTGACAACAATAAGGTGCTCAAGCTCAACACATGCCATTTCTACAGTACGCTCAACAGAGAGGCTCACAATGTCTTTACGTTCTTTACATGATAAGGACTTATTAGCTAATATTAAGGAGCCACCACGTAATTTAGTATCTCTATTGAACGAACTGACCACCTGGTGATTACTGAAATTAAATATGGAGTTGTATTCTTTCAACCAATGTTCTGTAATACATAAAATATTTATACTGTTACTATTTAAAAATAAATCAATTTCTAATTCTTTGCCTAACATACCTTGTATATTTTGATGCACCAGGTTGATACAGTTTTTATTATTGTTATTTTGTAAAATTGCATAATTATGGATTGGTAAGTTGCATTCTAAGCTATTTAAATTATCTTTGCTAGAGATTACCTCTATTGTCTTATTATCTAATTTAAATTACTTGGAACTGGTTCCAAATCAAATATAAAATTATTTTGTTGCTCAAAAGAAGCAGGTGTCAAGGTAGCCAAATCATTGGCTGAGTTAAAATATAAATAATAAGATAGCATATTTGCTACCAGTCTTAAACTATACTTTGATAGGTAATACCTATCTCTTGTCAAAAACTTCTTAGTTAAATTATTAATATCAATTAAATGAAATTTATCATTATTATTCTTACAATTAAATGTCAAATTTAAGTTATTGTTACATGTCAAGTTATGCATCATTAAATTTAAATTATGTCTTAGTTTATTTTCCTGTGGCCACCCCTCTATGTAAGGCAATGTAAACAAGATAACTTTAACCACATTTATGTTATTGAGATATTCAATATATTTTAATAAGTAATTGATTCTTGTTCATATTGCCTCTTCTCCCAACAAAAATTATTAATATACTATTAGGGTTAAAGGAGACGGTCCAAAATTGTATGGAGCGTAGGCCCAGTTTATGTACAAGCATGGAAATAAATTAAAATAAAATATTAAACCACTTTTGATCATTCAAATCCACGAATTCGCCTTAATTTCAGTGCAATTATATTTTATTCTCACCAATAAATGCAACCCTAATGGCGGATTGACGTCGTTTTGATTTGACGTTAGCTGTCATCTCTGAAATATACTCTCGGGTAGAATCTACTAGTTAGTCTGTGATATACTTATATCACCTATATAGCCTATCAGGTAGATTTATTATGTAAAATAGCTAAAATTTCTCTAAACTAGTAGGAAAGTAGGGCAAAAAAGTTGTATTTTTTGATCAAAACACGAATAAAGTGTATTATAGATTGTGTATGTCCTTTTTTGGTCTTAAAACAACTAACGTTCTTGTTGATATTTGCATATCATAAATGCAGTTCAGAAGAAAACAAATGTAAAAAGTACTACCTAATTCCAGACAAGAAGATAGTTGAGATAAATCAACGGTGCCTACGCACAAAATGATTTCATTGCATTCATTAGCCCAAAATCCACCGTGAGATACTTTATTGCACTAATCTTATAGAATATATTTAACTTATTTTACCTTAGAGTGGCTCTTATAAGGTGGATAAACAGAATAATCCTGAATAATAATTTCTGTTCAAGTATATGTGTCTATCTGGGCTGCTGAAGTGCTAGGGTACAATCATAGATAATATAATTTATTTGTTATATTATGGTACATTATAGTTGTTACAAAAGAATTGGCATCCTAAATATTCTGCCGTTTCCGGCGTACAAATATTTTCATATAACAGGTCCTCAGCGTGTCAGAGTATGCCTTGAGCCTTGACAGACATTTGAAGCCTGGATAATGTCATAACAAAGGGTAACAGTCCTATGAATTATAGAAAGTGAAACATTAGGTCAATCATGTTTTGAATACTTATGGTAATACTAGCTGTTCCCCGCGACTTTGCTCGCGTGTTAGGGTTTTTATGTTTTTGTGCGGAACCCCAATTATTTTTCTAAAATAAAAGTAGCCTAAGTTACTCCTTATGAAATCAGCTATCTGCTAGTGAAAGTCCCGTCAAAATCGGTCTAGCCGTTTCGGAGATTACCCGGAACAAACAGACAGACAGAAAAAATTTTTAAAATTGTATTTTAGTTATAAGTACCGTATTTACTTTCATATGCATTTAGAAAAAAAAACTGTAATTTTTACATTACAAACAGACACTTCAATTTTATTTATTTATATAGATAAATAAAACAGCTTAACTTTTTATTTTTATTTATTTATCCTACTTCAAAATCCTCTCTTACTAAAATGCCATCCAGAATTGAGGCCGGTGCGGTTATGGAATTTTGATACCGAGCCCATCCCAAATACCAGACAACGGTCATTATGTGGGCACAGCAACCCACTGTCCGTTGTCCAGAAGTGCAACTGCAATAATATCCTGCAATCATCTTATCCCAACTTGTTTCTTGTCTCGCCAACAGTATATATGTATAATAGGCTCTGCCCGAGTGATGGCGAGATTTTATGCGGCCTCTTATTAAAACAGCGTCTTGTTGGGATGATATTAATTGGGTCACAACTTCCAGATCATTAGATATTTCCACCTGAAATGAACCATGCTGTCTTATATGTTCCCCATAATAGCTTCTTGCCTGCTTAATTTGGTATGTCCCTAATCCAAAAATTTTGAGATCAGACATAGTCATTACAGGAAAAATATCTAATTCTGGAAGTTGTGCGTCAATTCTTGTGAAATGGGCTCGATATCTGTTAATTCTATTGGCTACAATTAATTCTGCCAATTCATTTGGCATATGTAGCCTTTGTAGTGCACGATTTAGTATCACGTGGTCATCCGGCCTATCAACAATAACTGGATGGAAAGCATTAATCATAGCTGCACAAATACGCAAATCGTCCATTAGATGGGTGGCAGCTGTGTTGAAGTGGTCCTGTCGGAATAATTTAAAATCTCTTTTTAATCTTCCATTCACCACCTCTACTACCCATCTACACAAGGTGACACATCTGGATTTATTAGCATTAATCGTCGATAATTGAGCCTCTCCTTCTTCACAATTCAATGGCTTATGTATTACATAGCCCAATTCTTCGAGAAAAGAAATAGCATCCCGAAAGCCTCTGTCCAAAATGAAAATGTCATTTTCCATAAAAAACAGGCGCAAATCGCCATTTTCATTTTGGAATAAGGCTTTCATAATACTGGCATCAGAATCAATTGCCGGGTAAGGGCCAAAAATGTCCAGGATATAACCATCAGTAGCTACTAGTAAAAATGGTTTAACTAAATTGCGATATTTGTGCAAGCTATGTTTTTTTCTGAAAAAAATAGTTAGAGGATTTTTGTAGGTATATGTATGTTCCGTCGCATATGACTATTGGCTTTCTCTCTTCTCTGTTACCGAATAAGCCCTCAGGTATTAATAAATTCCTGCTTATCAGATCATCTCTAGTAATGTGATTAAGCCCCAAGTGGTGGGGCACGAACAAACTTGTTAAAGCTTCTCGAGCTCTTTGGAGTAGCCTGACAAGTTCGGTTTTACTAATACCCAACAGAGAGGAAATTCTTTCATGGGAATCCCCTGTTCTTATTTTAATTAAATATGCACCCAACGCCGTTTTTTGAAATTTACAACCCAATGCTGGACTAATTTGATTTAAAATAATCAAATAATTTTCTTTAGTGAGGCCAGTCCAGTACTTAAAAACATTCTCGTCGAATTCATTAAACCTTTCAAAGTCCAAATTATTATTGGTTAAGTCTTGACATAGACTGAGGTTTAACATTGATTTTATTTCTGCCTGTGTGAAATTACTTGAGAATTCATTTTCTTCTAAAAACTCCCAATTATAGGTAGTTTGGTGTTCAGCACAAATTCTGCAATTTTCTGTGACATATATTTTTGTTGATTGCAAAATCCTCTTCCTTAAAAAATCTGGCACATTGAGCCTCTCAGGGTTGGTACAAAATGGAACGAAACAATGTCTGCTAGAATTTGGTGTATGCTTATAATCATCTGCCAGGCTTATCGAAGGATTTGTTGATCCAGCAGGCTGCACTACACTGCCTTCAGCAATTTGCACATGTTCTTGTGCCCGTGCCCAGCAATCAATACACAAGAGGGCATGTTCTGGTAACTGAAACAAAAAATATTTAAGTAAAGCTTACCTACTTGTTATGAACAACATGTTCAATTACTAAAGTGTGTGTAGTGTGCCAATCTGCACATGGCTAGCGCGGTGGACTATGGCTTAAACCATTCCCTTTCTGAGAAGAAACGTATGCCCAGTTGTGGGTCAGCAATGGGTTAATAATGTACAATAAAAATGTGCACCAATGATCATACATACAAATAAATTGTTTAATTTATTCATAACTGGCTTATTCAAGTAAAGTAATTATTAGAATGCTTACATAAAATGTAGAAAATACTATATTTAATTACCTCATTGGGATAAATACTATCTGACACTATATCCCTTTCAGGGCCGTCACGTAAAATACGAACTTGCCTTTGAAATAAAGGCATTTTACACCAAACACAGTCTGCTCCATAATGTTGATATGAAGGTTCTGGATTTAGCTGCCCTTCCTCAATATTAGCAGCTCTTTGCACATTTCTACACGCTGCAATCCAGCACGCATAACAGACACATCCGCCAGGAGGAATCTGTAGGGGATTAAAAAGAATATTGTATAAAAATAAACTATATAATATAGTTGCACATTTTAGCAATATTTTTTTTAATTTAAAACATTTGCTTAAAAAGTTATTAAGTTAAGTTTAATATATTTATATTTTAGTTTCAAACATAGGTTTAATCGGAGGTAACCTAATTTTAATATGATGCTAAGCAAAAAGCTGAGCTGTAATACCGATCCTGAGTGGTGTCACAGACGATGAATGTTACTTTAGTATATTCGTTTGTCTGTGGCATCGTTAATGAATGAATATGTATTCTTTCTTTATTATTTTCTATAATATTAGTTTTGTTAAATGTGTAAGTACTAATATTATAAATGCGAAAATGTGTTTGTTTGTTGGTTTATCATTCAATCGTGCTGTAACATAGCTATATGATCAAAGCCATGTGAGCTATGTGAGCAATGCCTGTGTATAGTTGAGGACCTTTATGCTACTTTCAATCCTGGAAAAGCAAAGGGTTGCCAAGCGATTTTCAATCAAACTACACAAGGACAAGCTAACCGTCACCGGCAAAAGCTAGTAATTCATATTTTCATAAGCCCCTAGTGCAGAGAGAGCTTATCTTTATTTGTCAAATAACTAAAAATAGAAAAATATTTCAAATATCTGTTCAAAACAAGACAATAAGTTTTAACTGTTGGATTATTTTTAAAAAGAGGTATTTTTTACTTAGTACATATAGACTTAGAAAATACATAAAATATTACTCTTCTAGGATGGATCCTAGCTATAATTTCATTTCGTTCTGGGCCATCTGGTATTGAGTGCCTGCGTGTGTTGGCAAGTGACCGAAGACACCATATACAAAAAATTGTATTAGGTGATGGCACATATGAAACTCCTTGTCTACGTAATTCTTGTTGAGTTTTTGTCCAACAAAGATGACAAACCACTGCACCTTCAGGTATCTGTAACAATATAATACCTATTACTACGTGGTAGAGCCACGCTGCAGAAAGTATGATTGTAACTCGATTGGGTGGACTCGAGCGGGGCCGAGGTACGGGAGAGAAACACCGTCAATTTCCTAACTCTGAGCTGTTACTTAGAATTTCTTGACAGAAAAACCAAATTACTGATTTTGACCAGACCCGGGATTCGAATCCGAGACAAAATGATCAGCAATCGCGTTTACGATCATTGAACCAACGAGGCAGTGCTATTATAATATTAAGGAATACATGAATGAAAATAATGGGTTGGCCTGCCTGGGGAATGAACACGGTCTCACAGAATACCAGCGTAAAATAGCAGCTTTACGCTACTGTGTTTCGTATGGTGAGTGTAGAGAACCGGAGATCCTTTTTACTGAAAACAAGGCATTCCATCATAGTCTTTAGGGGTGACAACGCATCTGAATTTTGATTCGTAATCAGAAATAAATGATTATGTTTGTAGGCCACTGCATCCAATTATCATTCGGTGAACTGTGTGCTCGTTTGTCATCTATATATCGTATGTCACAAATAAATATTTGATACATAATTGTTTATTTTATTTACTGCTGAGATCATGAATATTCAGATTAGTAAGCCTAAACATAAATACTCACTTGTCTTGGAGAAATTCTTTCAGAGATATAATATCTCTCAGGCCCCTCTGAAACAGAATGACAACGTCCGCTACCCAGTCTTCGTTGACACCAAACACACAATATATTGATAGTATTGGCATTAGGGCGCTGGAGCTCATTTTCAAGATTTGAACCGACAGATAATTCTTGCAATATATTTGCAAAACATTGTGAACATATTGGTCCATTTTCATCCATCTAAAACATAACAATCTTATTTTAATACACTAACATTTTCTATGGACCAGATATTGCCAAGTAATCTGATTAAAGTATGTGTGTTCCTACCAATTGATCTGCATTTTCCAGAATGGTAATGATTTCTGGACCCATATCTCCAGCAATGTGATATTGCTCATTTTCTACTATTGCAGAAGCGCATTTTAAACAGTGCAACATGTTATAACAGGTGAACTGAAAGATAATTACATCATATTAAGATTTTGCAGCCATTATGAACTTGTGTAGAAATTAATAAATATTAACAGACTACAGATAGAAGCATGTCATTCAAATGCGTTTAATAACATAAGGAAACATCTTTCTTTAGTACATACCTGCTTACTGTTTCAAAATGTGACTACAGAATACAGATTTCCGATATCAACGAAGAAATGAGTCAAACAAGTAGAAAACAGATCCAAAGTCCAAACAACAAATCGCCAAATAAATCCACAATTAAACGCATTCACGAGTTCACAACTACACGACCAAGCTCGGAATAAATAAAAATATCACTTGACAGAAATGACATTTGACATATAACCGCGTCTTTTTAGTTTTTATGACTGAAAGGGCGCCATCCTGTAAAACCATCAAAAACTTAGGATTGCATTTTTATTTTTTGCACGTTATTTAGTTTGACTTATTCTCTTATTTTATTTTTAACAAAATCCCTGAATTTTTCTCTCTTTTACAGTATAGTGTACATAGAGTGGGCCAGAAATGGACCGTCTCCTTTACTAGTTAAAATTTTATTTATAATATCACTGAATGATGCTCCAGGCATGCAGTAATTACTTATCTGTTGCCTTTTTAAACAGTTATTCAATGATATACCCAAGTTTTTGCCTATGTCATCACTATACACAATTATATTATTTTTTTCATTATATGGATTACTTTTTAAATTTATCTGCTTTGTTATGGTACTATCATAGAGTGTAGGTAAAGAAAATGAAGTATTACTGCTTGTCATATTATTAACACACACTGTCCCTAAAGAAACTGGCAGTGAGCGCTGATATTCATTTTGATATTTTAATAAGGAGTCAAAACGTTCCTCGTTATATTTGCAAGACTTTACCAGATTATCCATGGCCAGTATGTGTTCTTTTATCTCATTCCCTGCAGATTTATATTTATTTGACATAATTTGTAATGAGGTTTGAAGTGATAAAATTTCTGAATTAAGACACTCCATTTCAGTCTCATAACAATTTTTCAGGCTTAGCTTTCCATTGACGTCAGTGGAGTTTGGTGTTGATACATATTTTTACAGAAAGATTACACTATTATAAGCACACACACAATGTCTCAATATACGGAAACGCGTAATTTTTGAGAAAAGAATAATTGAAAATCAATTATTCTTGCAATGTTTACGTCTAATTTGCTATTCTTATTATTATTTGGTCTATTTGGCCCTTGGTATTGTGATTATGTCACAATAATTCTGCCAATGTCCGGTCCTTGGTCTGTCGCACCTTGTCTTTAGGCTTTTCGGTGGAAAAGGAGTTAGCGGTTATTAGGTGGAAATATGGATAAAAACAAAGCAACTAAATACATAAATTATGGACCACACAATATAGAGCAAACATCTAGTTATAGGAGAGAATTAGCCTGGGCAGGGAATAGAGAATTAGTTTAAGCTAAATTTAGTACACGATAATTAGAGTTTAATATTATACATTTGAATATATTTTGAGATCATATTGACATATATGGAATTGGGGATAGTTAAGAGGGAATTGATATTCATTGGTCGAGGGATTGTGTTGGGAAGAATGTCATATAAAGAAATTGGGTGATTTTGGCAATTAAAGAAAATGTGGTCTGGGGTACCTTCATCCAGTCCACATTCACAGAGGGAATGATCTTTGATTCTAATTTTAGCTAGAAATACAGGAGTGCAGGCATGCCCAAGCCTTAAACGGCAGATTGTAGATGTGATTTGTTTGTTCAAAAAGCTAAATTTAAAGAACCAAGGTTTTGGAGGGATTTGGGGTTGAATTTTACCAAAGTGACAACCTTTAATATGTCTGGATGTGCTCCATTCTCTGTTCCAAGAGTTCTTTAATTCAATTTGAGCTAATGACATTAGATCATGAGAGTAAATCATTAAATGAGAAGGACAGCCAGTATCAACAGCTCCTTTGGCCCAAGAGTCAGCCTGTTCATTTCCTTCTATACCACAATGACTAGGAATCCACACAATCTCCACATCAAGCCCACTCTTATTACAATTTAGTATGAGTTCCTTAATTTTCAGTATTAATGGGGAGATGGAATTCATTTTAAATATATTGCTCTGTAATGACATTAGGCAGCTTTTTGAATCAGTAAATATAACTGACTTAGGAATTTTATGGGAAAGAATATAGGAAATAGCCTCATATATGGCTACAGCTTCCCCAGTAAAAACAGAAGCTTGAGGAGGACATCTATAATTAAGGACAATTTTGTATTTGGGGATCCAGACTGCGGAACCGACACATTTGAATGGAGACAATTTGGAAGCATCAGTAAAAATATATAGCCAATCAGACCATTTTTTTGCCACAAGGTTGTAGAAAGTTCTGTTTGCAGTGGGGGAATTTTTATTAATGTTTAAATTCAGAGTGATTTTAGGGTTTATTAATATAGCTTCATAGCTGGTTTCAAAATAGGGTAGAATTAGGGATGTTACACAAGGATAACCAATATTTTTTAATCTATTTAGAGATTTAAGAATAGGGGGCCAGCTTTTATTAAACCAGTAGGAGTTGTTTACAGCTAATAGTAGCAAGGATTCTAGTTTACGATGTAAGGGGTGAGATGATAGTTGTAGAGTTTTTGAGAGAAATCTATCAGCTAGAAACTGTCTTCGTAAAGAGAGAGGGGGATCAGCACATTCTACTTGTAAAGCATTTTTAGGAGTTGATTTCATTGCGCCTGTGATAATACGTAAACATCTTGTTTGGATAACATCAAGTCTATTAAGGGCCGATTTGTTGCAGGGCTCCAAAAGAAAAGAGCCATAGTCGAAGTGACTGCGGATGATGGCATTGTATAGGATTTTTTGACACATGGGGTGAGAACCCCACCATACGCCTGAAAGGGATCTAAGAATATTAACACCTTTCTCACATTTGTCACAGATGTAATTAAAGTGAGCAGTACCAGTCATATGACAATCTAAGAAAATACCTAAAAATTTTACTTTGTTAACAACTGGAATAGATTCACCATTATATGAGATATCAATAGTAGGGAAAACACGTTTTCTACTAAAGGTTATTGTTTTGCTTTTAGAAGCTGAAAGAGAGAGGCCATGGTCAGTAAGCCATTGATTAAGATAATATAAGCCTCTGTTAAGATGATGGGAGGCAGTTAGGATATCAGGAGCTGTTACATAGATAGCAAGATCATCTGCATATTGTAATATGTCACAGAAAGATGAAATCGAATGTTCAAGGTCATATGTGTAGATATTGTAAAGAATAGGGCTTAAGACCGAGCCCTGTGGTAGACCCTTCCAGATTGTTCTGGGCGAGGTTAACATTCCTTTATTGCGAATTTTGATAGATCGTCCCATGAACAGATTGTAAATGAAGTGTACAGTCTTCACAGGGATGTTCAGATGAAGCATTTTCTGCCTGAGCACTGGAAGAAGAACACTGTCATAGGCAGATGATATGTCCAGGAAACAACCCACCAAGTATTCATTTTTAGAAAAGGCCAACCTAATATCTGTAGTTAGGATGCTCAAACTATCTAAAGTGCTTTTACCTTTACGAAAACCAAATTGACTTTTTGCAAGGATGTTATTATGTTCCAGAAACCATTCAAGTCTGTTTTTAATTAAATGTTCTAAAATTTTGCAAAAAGTAGATGAGAGTGCGATTGGGCGGTATGAAGAAGCTTCTTTGGGATCTTTTCCGGGTTTAAGGATAGGTATAACAATTTGGTTTGACCAAGACAGAGGAATATTAGATGATATGTAGATATTGTTCAGAATTTGGAGAAGAATTAATTTACCTTTAAGGCTTAATTTACATAAACACGCATAGGGTATGCCATCTTCTCCTGGAGAAGAGGATTTTAAGCCAGATAGCACAGACTGTAATTCGGACAATGAGAAGATTATCTCATTATTGTTGATGTAAGACGGGACTGGAATGGGTGGGCATATTGTATATTCATTAGGGACAAAAGGAGGAGCTAACATATCAGAGAAGACTTCTAACCATGGTAAAGAGTTATCAGAAATGTTGGAATCAGAAAGAAGGGAGCCACGAAATTTTTTTATATTTTTCCAAACTATTGTTACTGGTGAATTAGGGGACAAGGATTCACAGAATTTTTTCCATCCATTTTTTTTCTTTTTGGAAAGTAGTCTACTTGTTTGAGCGGAGGTTTTTTGAAATTGTATAAAATTATCGGTTGTCATACAGTGATTATAAAGCTTTTCTGCAGCTTTTCTCCTTTTAATCATAGTGGTGCACTCAGCATCCCACCATGGAGGGGAGGATAGGTTCTTGCTGTGGGGTTTTTTGGATGGGATAAATAAGTCAGCTGCTTCAGTTATATATTGTACCAATAGAGAGTACGAAGTTATTGGGTTGGTTGAGAAGTCAACCTGCATTTGCGCAAATTTAGTATCTAAAAATTTAGTGAAATTAGTCCAATCTGCGTCTTGGAGCTTATATTTAAGGAGGGGCATAGTAAAGGGTAAAGGAATAACCGCATTGGGTTTGGTAATAAGAATGGGAAAGTGATCACTTCCATATGATTGATTGAGGGTTTTCCAAGAAAGCTGAGGGGCTAGACTAGGAGAACAAGCTGTTAGGTCGACAGCAGACCTAGGGTCTAGTCCTGGGTATACTCTATGAGTGGGGGAACCATTGTTGATAATGCAAGCATTAATGTCTTCAAAAATTTGTATAAGTTCTGAAGAGTATATGTCACAAAAATGTGACCCCCAAGATACATGATGTGAATTAAAATCACCGGTAATAATAAAAGGGGGAGGTAACAAAGAGAAGAGAGAGGATAGTTCTTGAATTAAGTGGGTATTTGGATGAGGGATATATATTGAAATAATGTTGATTCCTGCAATTTTTGCAGCTACGGCATTAATGTGTTGGCTATAAGGAGGGAGTGCAATTTGAGAGAAGGGTAGGGATTTTTTTATGAGTAAGCAACAACCACCATAACCATCATTTCTATCTTCACGGAGGCAAGTAAAGCCTTGCAAGCGAAATTTTAATTAGTTAGGTAAATTTTATTTAGTTAGGTAGGAACCATGTTTCTGAAATTGAAGCAACAGAAATTGAATGTTTATTTATTAGGAAGATGAGTTCAGATTTTTTAGGTTGCAAGCTTCTACAGTTCCATTGAAGGAGATGGAGGTCTTTTGTTTGAGTCATTTATATTATCTATTAAACTAGCTAAATTAAAGATTTTTTCTGCAACGTTGTTCGGTAGTGAATCTGACATTTTCAAAATTAAATTATTGAGGAGGGAAATTAGGCATTCAACAAGATTTTCATTTGGAGATATTTGGTTGTGCGTGTTGGATAAAGCGCATCCATTTGGAGTAGAGGATGGGCAGTCTGCAACTATTCTTTGATGAGCTTGTTGGTCATACCCCATGGGAATTCTAGGTATGGGGCGGGGAGGTTTGAAGACGGTTTTTCTATATGCCTGTGACATGGTGGGGAGGTTGAAGGAAGTAGTAGGAGTAGGTGAAAGCTGAGTAGAGGCTACTTCGGAATACGGTTTTTGAGGATTGTTCAATCGGATAGATGGGATTTTGGCTGAAGCTTCTATATAGGATATATTTTGTTCTGACATCATAACTTTGATAGAAATCTGCCTTTGGTGTTCCGGACAGTTTTTGTTATTAGCAAAATGATTTTTGGAGCATAACAGACAAGTGGCTTCACTTTCAGGAACAGAACAACTTGCTCCAGTATGCTCTTGGGCACAACGGAAGCAGCGTGGTTTAGAACGGCATTGATCTGCTATGTGGCCAAATCGACAACAGTGTTTGCATTGGATGGAGGGGAGTTGATAAGTTTCAACAGCAAGGGATGTGTAAAATGCATATATATATTTGGGGAGTAACTGACCTTCAAATGTCAGAACAATAGATTGAGTGGGAACCCATATTGGGGATGTTGACCCTTCAGCAAAAGTCTTTCTCTGAAGACGGCGAGCTTTTAGGATTTTACCACAACCAGGAGGAAGCTCAACAGCTTCTGCTAGTTCTTCCATTGACCAATCCACAGGGATACCGCGGATGACACCCATTCGAGAAACATTATAGGATGGAATAGTTGCAATCAATTTTTCTTTTGCAAGCATTGGATTATTAAGAAATTTGTTAGCCTCATCGGCTGAGCAGAATTCAATAGAGATGCGATTTCTGCCAACGCTTTTGACTCCCCCTCTTTTGATGTTTTCTATTTTATTTTTAGACAAGCATAAACCTATTTTAATTGGTCGAAGTGATAGCCCTATTCTAGGATCTGACGTAGCCCGGGAGATGTGGACAATAAAAGGGCCTTGGTCGTTTGGACCATACATTCTAAGATTTTGTTCTAGGCAGGGATGTTTATATATTGTGTTTATTGACGCTGTTAAATCAATTACAGAATTCTTTTTATATATTACTGGATCAAATGATCGAGTCTCAGCGTGTCTTTTTTTACCACGGCCACAATCATTATTGTCACTTACTCCAAAGCACATGTCTTCATCGGGAGGGTCAGGGGGTTTCTCACGAGGAGACCCCGTTTCGTCACCCATAATTGGGTTTAATGTTCGAAATAACTATAACTTATAAACGTAGACTTACAGCAGAGGAATCCACCACCACAAAATAAGGAAATTAAGGAGAATTAACCAAATACCGAAAAGCACTCACAAGTACGTGTTTACCATTCGACCGTTGGCCATAGACCTCTAATTTGCTAATAAACTGGCGCCATTTTGTAATGTCATTGTCGACGTCAATAGGGATGTCGATTCTTTCCGAAAAAGGTCGATTTTTAAATCGATTCAAATCGTAAGCTGATGTATCGGTTTACAAAAATCGATTTCTAAAATGTCTATATTTTTTTAATGTTTCTATTTATAATGTAAATATAAACCCATTTTATGAAAAACAAGAAAGATACCATGATAAATGATCTCTTATTGAAATTTGTTTTATTTAACAGTACCTATTAGGGCAGATAAATAAAATAGGTTAGGTTCAACTTATGTCAAAGAACCGAATTGATTGACCCCGACTCCACCTGGTACGAGTCTGTCCTACCTCTAGAGTGGTTTTATAGAGCCGGAGGCGCGTAGGGGGAGCAGCCTCCGCCTGCTGTAACAAATCGTAGGCATCGGACGAGCCGGAGCGGCTGAGGCTGGTCGCCGAAGGCGACCAACAAGCCGAAGCTGCGGATGCGAGAAGGGATGCCTGCGATTTGTTACGCTAAGGCGTAGAGGTTGCTCTTCCCGCAGCGCCGGAGACGTAGCAGTCTCAAAATAGATACAGAAATCCTTATGAATCAGTCCCCTTATTTTTTTATGATGAAGGGGACTTTTTTCTCATAAAATGGATTTATATTTACATTATAAATGCAAACATGAAAAAATATCGATATTTTAGAAATCGATTTTTTGGGAATCGATACATCAGGTTACAATTCGAATCTATTAAAAAAATCGATCTTTTTCGGAAAGAATCGACATCCCTATTGACGTCGACAATGACATTACAAAATGGCGCCAGTTTATTAGCAGATTAGACATAAACATTGCAAGAATAATTGATTTTCAATTATTCTTTTCTCAAAAATTACGCGTTTCCGTATATTGAGACTTTGTGTGTGTGCTTATAATAGTGTAATGTTTCTGTAAAAATACGTATCAACACCAAACTCCACTGACGTCAATGGAAAGTCGTACCATTTTTCATGTTTTCCACCTCAATTGAATATAATTTAATTTTACTAATTAACTCTTGCTTTTCCTTACATACATTTGTATAATTTTTAATATTAATTTTAGTTTTAACTAATTTTTGCACTTTCCTAATATATTTATTAATTTTTATATATTTTTTTAATTTCCTTCTGCTGCTTGTAATCCTTTCTGCTGTTCTTGATGTGGTAGAATCATCAGTCAAATCTATTGTTGTGGAGGGTTGCAACGTTTTATGAAATTTACATTCTACGAGCTCCTCGAACAGACTCTGAGTTTTAAGTGCATGCAAGTTATCAATGTTTTGTTTAAATTGTGAAATTTGCTCATTAGCTTCAGTTAATTGTAATTTCAATGCAGCAATTAATCTGAGGGATTCCTCATATTCTTTGCTGCATCGGTCAAACTCATCGACTGTCCTCTGGAGCTGATTCCTTTCCTTTAAAATATCTGTATAGTCTCTATGTAACTTAACCATATCACTTTTCAATTGAGTATTTTTCGAAATTATACTTATTATTTCCTTTTCGTTGTCTGTTGTGTTGTATATTTATATAGGGTTGGATTTAGAATCGTTTGGCAGGAATTTGGGGGAGTAAGGTGTTTTATTTGATAGAGGTTTGGTCCCCAATTGTAATAATACTACTCACATTAAAAGGTAATGCACCGTTATCGAATAAATAAATTAAAACTATCATAACCTAAAACGCGTAAAACATGGAAAAACGTGTGCAATATTACTGTGAAAGCTGGATAGCACACAGAATTTTGTGTAAGTGCGACAAGGACGTAAGACTAGTGTCACATTATTCTACTGTCTATACTCTCTGTCAAGTGTCAAATAAGAAATGATTATAATATTATACTGTTTTATTTCAGAATTATTTAAAACTGCCCAGAAATACTTGAACACCCAGATATACTTTTAGTTGTAATAGGTTAGAAGTATGTGGCGGGAGCGAAGGCAACCTGGCTTTATAGATTAAATATCTGATCTGATCGAATATGTACTAAAATTGAATTAGCACGCCCCGACTCCACGTAGTTTTGTCTGCCCTACTCCTAGAGTGTTTTTGTAAAGCCGTAGGCGCGGAACGTAAGGTTACGCTACGCAAGAGCGAAGGGGCTGTACTCCCTGCTGCGCCGAAGCTGTTATATAAGTAACTTTGGGTCAATATTCCTGTGTAAAAAAGTGAGGTTATGATTAAAAAAAAACAATTACTCATAAACTATACTTTTCCGCAAAGAGGAAAGGGTAGAGGGGCTTTGCCTGATAGGGCACTCTCCTGCTCCCCTCTTCCCCCCTCGTGCCGGAGACGGTAAATGTTATCATATTGAGGTTAGGTCTATGGGATTTTCTTTTTGATATTTCTCAAGAACAGTGTATTACCTTTTAATGGGAGTGGTGTCGGGAGTAAGGAAACGCCCACCCCTCCTCTCCCCCTGCCCCATCCTGCCAAACGATTCTAAATTTCAACCTTTATTTATATTTATCTGAAGTTTTGAAAGTTAAATTTTGAAGTCTTATTATAACAATATTTTACTTACTAGTACAAATAATGTATAAATGACTTCTTTTAATAAAATTGTTTTTATTCTACTTTTTCTTTTATACTTCTCAAGAAAATGTTTGCTGCAAATTGTTGAGTACTTCTTTGCATTACAACCAACCATTCCAATGAACCTTAATCATTTTTTCTAATTATAGAATCCGGAGAGAATCTGTTTGAAAAACGGCAAAATAAAATTACATTTTAGAACGCAAGCCGAGGATTTATTTTCTTGTTATGTAGGCAAGTCTATCGATTCATTATAAACATTCAAGATAAATATCGACATTTATTTTGATATAGTTGAGTCAATCCCTACCGTACATGTAAAATATTTTGTATAAAAATATATTTATCAAATTCATGCAAATCATCAACAACGTGACTTTTTTTTTGTAAAATATCAAAACAAACAAAATGATTGAAAACGTTCTATATTTTAAACAGTATATAACATAAATTTTAACCAAAAATAAACGCTACATAACATTGACGACGTCTTGAGAATTTACCTGTGAAATGTGCAATTATAGAAAGAAAGAAAGAAAATAAACTTTATTGGCACAGCGATGCATGCACATTTACAAATGGTTAACAGACATTAATACTGTGCCAAAACAGGTTTCCGCTCAGCATTTGTCATGACATGCTCCTGGAGCATGTCAAGACGCTGGTCTTCCGCGGACACCTATTGCTGGCATTGCGCATCCTTTCCAGAAGACACTAATTTAAAATTCAGTGATTATTATATAAAATGTGTTTATGTGACTTGGGTCTCTCGAAAGGGTGCACAATACGGGGACGCTTTGATAGTTTTCATCATGGTTGTCAAAAAAACAATGCTAAATAAAACAAAAGAGATAATACAAGGTTAAAATATTTCTAACAGTGATCGAAATTAACCGGAATTTTGAAATAAACAAACAAAAATATTCCCTTAAATTACATTACATTACATCACATTACATCACATTACATCACATTACATTACACTACATCACATCACTGAAATCTAAACAATAATAAGTCGTAAAAAAGCGCGTGACCTTCAATCAATCAATCAATCAATCTTTATTTGCCAACCAAGTGTACATAAATGGTCTTATAATAATAAAAATGTGTCTCAACTTAGTAGCCTTTTTCAGGCATTGCAAATTTGAGAAAGGAAAATAAAATAAGTTATTAAATACAAACATTATAGAGTAATTACATTAATGAATTAATAATATAGTAAATAATTTAACAGTATTTTATTAATTTATTATATTAAGGCATTCATGACATTTTATATCAACACAATATTTATTCTTCTACTGATACTGTCCATAATAATTTTTGTGTATCAAAACTGCTTTTTCCTTTTTTTATGTATTTCTGTTGACTTAATGTTTAGGTATATTAGTTCTGTCATTTGTGTAAAAGATATGTAATTTGTTATTCGTATTTTGCTTCAATGTATTCTTTGACTGAGTATAAACATTTTTCTGTTAAGAATGTTTTTAGTTTATTAATGAAAAGTGTAATCTTATTTTCAGTTTTTATGTGGATAGGTAATTTATTGTATATTTTTATAGCCATATAGTATGGACTGGTTTAGCATTTTTATTCTTGACGGTGGTAGGTACAGTCTGTCTCTGTGGCGTGTGTTTAAATTGTGATTGTCTTTTACTTTTGTGAAGTGATTTATGTTCTTAAATACAAATATGTATAATGATAGTAGTGTGAGGATGTTATTTTTAATGAAATAGGGTTTGCAACTGTCAAGATTTTCAATTTGGCCGATGATTCTAATACATTTCTTTTGCAGTATAAATAGTCCTGAAAGTGTACACTATTTCCCCACAAAATAATGCCGTATCTTAACTAGGAGTATGCATATGCGTAGTATGCTGACAGTGCGGTTTTTTCGTTTGTGCTGCATTTAATATGGAATAGAGCGTATGTGAATTGAGATTTTTTAAATTTGTTCGATGTGTGGTTTCCAGTTGACGTGCGTGTCTATAGTTATACCAAGTAATTTGAATGTATTTACGGTTTCTAGTTGTGTGTTGTTGTATGTTGTGTCGATGTTTATGGGGCTGTTTTTGTATGTTCTAAATTGGATGGTTTTTGTTTTATTATAGTTAATTTATAAGTTGTGGTCGTTGAGCCAGCAAGATACTGTGTCTAGAGTTTCTCGAGGTATTTGTGTTGGGTTTTTGGTTTTGTCATAAGCAATCAATATTGATATATCATCAGCGAATAAGACGGGCATGTTCTTTATTTAGTACTTTTGGCAAGTCGTTAATGTATATCAGAAATAGCACACAACCTAACGCTGCCCTGTGGAATTGAACATTTTGTGCTCCTTTTCTCAGATCTCACTATTTTAACCTCATTTGTGTTGGAGTCGAAATGGTCAATTTGCACTATTTGTGACCTATTTTCCAAATATGATTTAAACCATGTGTAAGCTGGACCGCCGTTCTGGGATACCAGAACCGTGCAGTTTATGTTAAAGAATGTCGTACAGTACTTTATCATATGCTTTCGTCATGTCAATTAATATTCCCAGTACATGTTTCTTGTCATTTATATGTTTTAGGGCAGTCTGGATATACTTATATACTGCTAGTGTAGTTGATCTTGATTTCCTAAAGCCGTTTTGGCTGTCATCGAGGATGTTATATTTTTCTAAAAAATCATATAATCTGATACACATTGTTTTTTCAAACACTTTCGAAAACGTGGGTAATAGAGCTATAGATCTATAGTTACTAGGCGTGTAAGTGTCGCACTTTTTGTGTATCGGTTTGATCAATGATATTTTTAGGGGGTCTGGAAATTGGCCATCTCGGAGACTTTGATTTACTAGGAATGTGAGCGGTATTGACAGTTTTTCTGCACATTGTTTTAGTAGAATTGGAGGGATTTCATCTATGCCGTAGCTATGTGTATTTTTAATTGAGCGGATTATGTCGATTATTTCTTTTCTGTCTACAGGACGCAAGTACATGGAGCACATTTGTGATTTTACGACGGGTCGACCTAGCGCGTTGTTTTTGTTGGTGTTATTGGTGCCCATACCGACAGTAGCAAAATACTCACTGAAATGATTGCAAATAGTTTTTGGGCATTTTATAATGTGGTTGTTAATTTTTAATGAAATATTTTGTAGAGGGAGTCTTTTTTTTGGTTCACCTGTTTTTTCTCTTATGATATTTCACATTGTTTTTGTTTTATTATCGGAGTTTCTCATTTGTTTACTAAATTCGAGTTTTTTAGATATTTTTACACTACGTTTTAGAGTTCGGCTAATTTTTTTATAAAATTGACGTAATATATTATTGTCAGTCACATTTAGGAAGACCCTTAATTTTCTTTTATGTGCACATGATATCTAAGACCGGTGGTGAGCCATCCTTTTTTTGGTTTATTATTTATTTTTAACTTTTGCATCGGTATATGTACGAGTTAAGTAATTTAGTCAGTATACTGATAAATAAATTATAATTGGTCCTTAAATTGTTGCTTGTCGCCGCACATGTGACTCTTAGGCCACAAATTCGCGAAGAACGTTTTTTCGGTAACCTGTGTTGTTATGGACGGCGAGACGAAATAATGATGTTTGCAGCATATCCAACTGCGAAAATTCTTCCACAAGTTGTAACTTTCAAATAAAGGGATAACATTTCATAAGTAAGTACTTAGTGTTTTAAATAATGTTATTTTAAATGAAAGAAATGTAAATAAAATTATTCACCTCCCAGTACTACGATAGTCTCCGAAAATGAAATTGTTTTCACACTACAATATCCATAGATTTTTAAGATAGTTCATGTCTACGGGTACGACTGCTAAAAGCAGCGATGGATTTATAGTATGGGCAATAAACAATATTGTGGCGTACGTGATTTCCGAGAACTCGTCCGTAGAAGTCGAGCGCGAGTCAGTGACGTGACACTATTATTTTGTATCGATATTTTATTATGTTTGGCATACCTAGTTTTACCGAAATGGGAATGAAATGTGAATTTTTATTTAACATTTATTAACACTTCAATTTTTCTTTTTAAATATTTTTACCGTTTATCAGCGATCATCTGTTTGTTAGTACTTAAAAAAAAAACTTAATAAATTTTTATGCAGTTTTAATAAATTGTAAGGATAAGTAATTATATTGTAAGCATGGTAGACTAAATTCGATCTGTAAGAAGCCGGGTAACTGAAAAATAGCAAACAACATAAAGTAACTAACTTTCTGACTAACTGAGATCTTTAAAACTATTAAAAAATAATAAATATGTTACCCAGACATATATTTATTTGTTTTCTGTTTGTGTAATGTTGTATTCATGTAATGTAATTGCTTTTTAAAATAATGTAAAAAATGTATGTGTAATTAATTGAAAAGGTTTATACTTATCCTTAACGTTTCATTATATTCCCTTTTCTCTAATTATAAAAGGTGTAAAAGCTTAAGCTAAGACGAAAAGTTCTATTACTGAGACAATTTCAATTAATTAGTTATCTCTTAATATAAAGTTATCAAAACGTATGTTGCGCTGCACTATGCCCAAGTGAGAGTGAGCGCGCAATGTCATTCTCTGTATTTGTCACACGTTAATTATTGGCCCGAGTGGCAACGCCTCTTGAGATTTTGCTTTTTTTAAAATATATCTTAACGCTACAGTTTATAGTTTAATCTTTGTTGCATGAATTTTAGAGATATCTGTAGGCGTAATTGTGTAATTGTGTATTATCGGGATTATTTCTATTATTAACACCACAATCACTTACTGAATAAGTAAGCATTTTGGAAAAAGTTACTCACTAAAAATAAACTTTAACTAACTTTCACTTTAAAAAATTACTAAATATCTAGGAGCTATTTCTTGCGTGATGAATTGCGCCGATCTGTCATTCAAAATCGGTTTCAGAGCCATGAGAAATTTGTATCCTTTTCTATCTTGCTTTTTTGCCATAAGGAATTTTCTTCTCCCTTGCACACTATGTTGGTCTATACGCCAGTATATTCTAAGTCTATGCTTACAACCACTTTTTCAGATTGGACTCGCAATGTAAAATATAATTATTGAACATAATATTACGAAACTACCATAGACATATTTTATACTACGATGGAAAATACTGATTCGGAACGTATGTTATGTCATGTCATTGTCATGTCAGATTAGCGCTGTGGTGTACCAAGTTACTTTAATAAAAACACAATGTCAGGATCAAAAAAGATGGTAAATAATTGTTTTAAGAAATATTCAAATGCAAAATATTAATAGGATGGCTATCATTACGTACGCCTGTTTCTTTATAATGTAAATTATTTGTACCATTGGTCTTGAATACAATTTTTTCTTTGGTTCTTCGTGTCAACATTTTGAATTTTCATATTTACCTCGAGTAGCTTACGTACGTTTTACTATTTTGATTTAGATCCAAGCGAATGGAAATTCTGTCCCTTATGTCCTGGATCCTTGAGGTTTTATTTAAAAAATAATGACTCAGCAATTTTAATTTGATATTATGTGTTGACAATCTTTATGACAACAATCATACTTCATATGAATAATAAGAGAGTAATTTCGTTACAGACGCTGCGTGTGCAGTCACCAGAGGGAACTTCACGCATAGAGGTGTTTGACACAGATGTAACGGCACGGCTGTATGAGCGTGTGTACGAAGTTCTAAACCTCAATACATTTGGATTTGCGTTGCACCGTGACCGTCAGCGCAAAGAAGAAATAATTTCGAGCAAGTCACGGCAACTCCGAGAATATGGCCTACAGCACGGTGATATGCTGTATCTCAGTCCAGTTAATGGTGCAGTGTTGTATGATCAACCTTCAACTAGTGTACAGGCACAGGTAGATTTTTATATCTATAGAAATTTTACCCAATCATAGCTTTAATAATTCATCATAACTTATTTTTTAAACTATAAATAAACCTAAATTTAAATTGACTCCCAAAGCAAAGGCTTAAAAACAGCACTCTTCTCATATTCTTACTTGTTTTAAAAATAAATAGTGCAGTACATACAATGAATAGCATTTATTTATTTTTTCCAGTCTAATACTAAACAGTTTGGAGAAACAATGGAAACAGCACCATTAGTGTCAGTAGCCACAACATCATTGTCACAGAAGCCTGGTGTTCCTGAAGAAGATGAGGTAGACTTGGAGCTCTACAAGTTACCAGGGACCATCCAGCGGCAACGTGATGAAAAATTGTAATTAATTTATTCTTCATATTTTTCCCTATTATTTAACTATTGTGTCTACATATATTGTGGTCAGGGAAAATATTAAAATACTTTGATATTGAGTTTAGGTAGTCTTCCTTCCATAAAAATAATCAACTAGGTACTTAACATATCAAACAGGTATACTTAATTTTTGCCTTCTAAAAAGTTACTAGATAATTAGAATATAACATGTTATCATCAATCTAATTCCTCATAGTTTTCTTCTTTATGATCATTATCATTTTTCTTCTTATTTATGGCATTCTTGATGCATTGTTCAATGTCAGTGTGAAGGTATTTGATAATTAGAATATATCAGCAGACACAGATACAATGTCCATGTTGATGCAAAAGAAGATGATAATAAGTTATCTTATACTTATAAGTTTATTAATTTTTCTAAAGAAGTCAAGCCGACTTCTGAACATAGGCCCTTATAGATTGCCTCAAAGAAATGCCCTGAGTCACTTGCATCCTTCAACTTCTTGCTGTTTGTCAACAACAAAGTTTTCTGATTGACAAATTGTCGTATCGTTCTTTAATATATATTTGTTTATCATTTCTTTGGCATGGTCTTCTTGATTTGTGTTCTTGTTGAACAGGTGTCGCCACAACTCTAATGGCTGTTGTGTACACTGTTCACCTCTGGAGCCTTGGGATGAGGGTTACCTGAAGGAACACAACATTAAACATATGTCCTTCCATTCCTATCTACGCAAGATTACATCAGGAAAATTTATATCGTTGGATGAACTCTCATGCAAAATTAAGCCAGGTATTTAGCTTTTATTAACTTATGTAAAATTTCTTGTGGTAGTAGCTGCATCTTGATAGTGGTTGAAGTTTGTAGCAGGAGCTTATTTCAAGGAAAGTAATAGTTACAAGAATTACAAATAACCTATTTTTTCATACTTACTTTTGTATTTAAAGTGCTGTAAGAATTGCTGGCAATATTGTATAGGTTACAATATAACCAAGAAATTTTAAATTTAATATATCTCTATAAATTGAATACATATAATAAAAAATAAAATACGTATTTAAAGAGCATTACCTGGTGATAATTTAAAAGAAATGAAGTAAATATTAAATAAAACAATGGTTATGTATTTTTAAATTCCTTTATTTTTTCTTCACATATAAAAGTTTTGACTATATACTAGAAATTTCTCCTGTATAATGAATGTTGATATGAACAATACAAATACATGTTCCATGTAGTAACTACATGCAGCTACCAAACCTTATTCAATGGTTTAGCAAGATTTATTTTTCTTGAACAAGGATGACAAAAGAGCACACGGTCCACTTGATGGTAAGTGGTTACTGTAGCCCATAGACATGTAATGTAGATGTCTTCAATTAAGAATCAAAATGCAGATGCATTGTCACCCCTGAGGACTAATTATGTCTTGTTTCCATTAATAAGGGTCTCTGATTCCCTACACTCACCATGTCAAAAACAGCAACATTAAGGTGCTATTTAACATTGGTATTTTGTGAGAGCATGGTCCCATACCGGTTGAGCCGACAACAATAATATAACTGCAGCATGACTCTACGACATACAAAAGACGTTAAATTTATTTTTTTACGGTTTGTACAGTCAGCATCAATAGGAAGGTAGCAGAAAAAATGATCAAATATTTTGAATCATCTAAAGTGATCATTAATATTCAATCAAAAGTAAATTCTATGGTTAGTAAACGTCAGTTATATGGTTTCAGTAAAAATGCCCTTATTGTAGTAACAAACAAAATGTCAATGATATTGGAGCAGCTAAAGTACTTGTAATTGCTGGGCACAACAAGAAAAATAACTATCTTTATACAATAGGGCATTATTTTGTGCTAAGTTTTATTATAAAAAGTATAAATTATACTTCTTATGAAATTATGTTATTAAGGTTCCTTTTAATAAAACTCAATATTATTATTTCACCTACTCTTATTTAGTACATGACGTCATTGACATTTCATTCAATATATTATTTGAAAACTATTTATAACAATGTAATGGAATATATAGTATATTAATTATAGTATATTCAACTCGGCTGGGCAGCGTTCAGGAAGCTACGACACATCTTCTCGTCAGACATACCTCAAAACCTTAAAACGAAATTGTACAACCAGTGCGTGTTGCCAGTGATGACTTACGGAACTGAGACGTGGTCCTTCACTGCTGGCCGTATGAGGAAGCTCAAGGTCGCTCAGCGAGCTATGGAGAGGGCTATGCTCGGAGTTTCTCTGCGTGATAAACTTAGGAATGAGGATATCCGCAGTAGAACCAGAGTGACCGACATAGCCCAACGGATTAGTAAGCTGAAGTGGCAGTGGGCCGGCCATATAGCTCGAAGAACCGACAACCGATGGGGAAGAAAGGTTCTCGAGTGGCAGCCTCGTACCGGTAGGCGAAGTGTAGGGCGTCCCCCCACGAGATGGAGTGACGACCTGGTAAGACATGCAGGAAGTCGATGGATGCAGGTGGCTCAGGACCGTGTTTTGTGGCATTCTTTGGGGGAGGCCTATGTTCAGCAGTGGACTTGTGAAGGGCTGTAATGATGATGATGATGATGAATGGAATATAATGAAATTTTGGATCTCAACACTTTATTCATTTATTCGCATGGACTAATAAGCTCCAAAAAATTTTTACAATAGTTAATTTGGTATTTTTGCACCAACTATGGATACTCATAAAAAAGATGCTAAGACGAGTAAAATAAGTTTATTTGTGGTTGGATTTTCCTTAAGTATCAAAGAAATTAAATAATTTTCAATCCTTTAAACAGAGTATTTCTTACCTATCTTCGTCTTGATGTGGATCTCCAAGGAAAAAAGATTGAAGGTGAGAAAGTGAAAGTAGAAAAACTAAAAACTTTAATGAATGTAGAGGAATTAAAATTTTCCTCTACATTCATACATAAATACAAGTCGTATATTGTGTAGAAATACACAACAAAACTAAAAACTTCTGTGATTTAACAAAGTGGACAAACACTTTCAGCGGTATTCTGCTATTTGTTTAGCAACAAAATGTCTAAACACTGCTAATGAATACAGTAATGCGAAAGTTTTTATTTAAATAAGTAATTTTCTTAGGCGAAAATGTATTTTGCTCATCTGCTTTTTGTGTATATCATGGTCGACTAACGTATGGATAATATCAGATACGATGAGAATAATTTTTTATTAATATATAACAGAAGTGGATGAATCACTTTGGGATCGAGTGCTAAAATGATCTAGGAAGACTGGGTGATTAACTGGGCAGCCCGTATAAAGAAGTTATTGATATTGTGCTACTGTCTGAGGCAAGAGGGTTTTATCATAAGTGTTTTATGCAATAAAATAAAGTTATTTTGATGTATGCAACTGCTGTAAAAGTGAATTAAATTTCAGACCATATACAAGTACTTCACACTGCTAGGCGCAGGCCTATTCTCATTGAGAGTTATGAAGCTATTTGTTCTGCCGTTCCACCGCTCAGCTCTAGTGCGTGTTTTCTCTCTTTGTTTACCTTTACCTAAAATTGCAATTAACAATTTCATTGTTACCGGCGGCCAATGGATCCTGGAAATTATTTTTTCTGCTTAAACGTAAATCAAGTAGAGAAGTAGAGAAAGCAGTATAACTTTGGAGAAGTAAGATCTAGAGCACATTTAAGTTGCACTTTAAAGATCATCCTAAAAACAGTGCGATGGATGCGTAATTAAGTGACGTTATTGCTGCTGATGGCAGATGAATTCGTTTCGATTATATGTTATTGTTAACTTATATTTTTATGTAAATAATACTATTTTAATTATCACATTTCAAAGCGCGAAAGATTTCTTTTATTTATTTCAAATTATCTTATTATTAACTCGTCTTTTATTGTGGAGAGGTAGCTCTATATTTTATTACGGAAAGGTAAACCTTTTATAGCTCAAACGAATAGTTTTTATCACCACAAATATACCGCACTTATTGTTTATTTGTATGTTGCGATAAACATAATAATGATATGTTTAAGACCACTGCACTTTGGACCGTCATTAAAATTGAAAAACAAACGAAAGAATATTTGGGTTGACTCTAGACGTCTGTTACTTGATTTTAATTATGTTTTCAGTATAGGAGGATTATCAGGGTCAAGCTTGAACCTTTTATGCTCTTTTTGGATGTTGTAAATGGGTTTTGAATTAATTACGATAAAAATAAATTTTACTAAAAATTGCTTATTACGAAACGCAAATATGTCAATTTGGTCTAGTATTGTGAAGTATACGTCCAGTACTTGATTTTAATTATGTTATTAGTTTAGGAGGTTAGTCAGGGTTAAGCTTGAACCTTTTACACTCTTTTTGGATTTCGGAAATGTGTTTTGAATTAATTGCGATAAAAATAAATTTCACTAACTAAAAATTGCATATGACAAAACGGGTTACCCATAAAAAAGTTAATTACTCTTGTTATTTGGAGGTAGCCGTGGTTAACTATGATATTGGGACGTCATACACCTCAGTTCCCTCTGTGACCATGTGTGCATGGGTGTGCTAATATACGCGATAAATTCCGTAAAACTAGTTTTATTTAAATGTGTAGTGTTCGCGTAAATATAAGAAATCATTAATTACTCTGACCCAAACAATCCATTTGTGACTGAAAATGGGACTCATACACAACGAATTAAGTCGCAGTGGAGAGCAGTCAAGAGGTTTTACATAAAACAAAATCATAAGAATTTACATAACAATGTTTCATTTACCATTATCGTAGTAGAGTTTAGGGCAACCTGACTTTATAGATAAGATAGCTCAAATTAAGTTCAAGCCAAAATAGCACGTAGATGACAGATATTTTCGGACTTACATAACGTCGTTATATTTTGACCAATTTACACGATATCTTTATGAGTTACAGCTTATGTGTTATTCTGATGTATGATCTATATTATTGTAAAGTTTCATTAAAATCCATTCAGAAGTATTTGCGTAAAAGAGTAACAAACATCCATAAATCCTCACAAACTTTCACATCTATAATATTAGTAGAATTCGTTGGATATAAGTAGGATATTTTAAGCATACAATTTGGATTTTGAAATCATTTAAAATTCAACCTTATGATATTGTCATAAAATTTCTCCTAAAGCGGGGGTCGGCAAAACTGTGACCGCTGAATATGAATCATAAAAGGCTCAGGTGAAAAGTTGGAAAGAGTTCTGTGGTAGACAAGACAGGGAAGGGTTATGGGACGGGGTATATCGGGTAATCGGCAGAACTACAAAAGGGCACGAAGATCTGCCTCTTTTCAAAAACGGAAAAATACTCGATAATACCGAATCGGCAAAGATGTTGGCCGAGACCTTCTATCCGAAAGACCAAGTTGAGGCTGATAACGCAGAACACCAGTGTATCAGGGAGCTAGCAGAAAAAGTGAATGAAGGGACACAAGATAATTCTCGTGACCCACCATTTACAGACGCAGAGCTAAAACACGCACACACACACATACACAAAACACCAACATGCTATTCTCCATAACCCAGAACTTTACCTGAGCCTAGCTAACAAGTGTTTGGAGCTAGGACACTTTCCCACAGTATGGAAAAAAGCGGTAGTAGTAGTTTTGAGAAAACCAGGGAAAGAAGACTATACGCACCCCAATATATATATTATAGACCGATAGGCTTGCTACCAGTTATGGGTAAAATCCTGGAGAAAATATCAGAAGGATAAGGTGGCACATCCAACCTGGGGGGAGTACTCGCTAATACGGTTTCACGCCACAGGAAAGCACCGAAGATTCCCTCTATGACATGATGGAGTATATAAGAACACAAATACAAATTAAAAAAATAATTATCATGGTATCACTAGTAGTCCACGGGCCCATACAAGGGATTTCAGTGCTTAATAACAAGCTGAAAGTTTATACACAGCTTCGTTTTGACAAGACACCCAACTTTTATCATTGGACCAAATTCAGATAGTGGGAGGAAAAAGCGCGATAGGGAGCGAAACACGTCGATTTGATGAGTGTCCTAAATTAAATAACAGTTTCTAAAAATCAATACTTCGAGAAAATACGATGGAAAACTGAGAAAAACTTGTGACATACAAAGTGAATGGTACCTTCAGAGTGACCCCCAGCTCTAACATGTCAGAATGGTGACTAAAAAATTTATTAATAACAAGCTGATTTTTGTTTTGGGGCTTGCAAAATATATATTTTTTATAAAAAATGCATCGGCATACAAATTTGTTGGTAATTGTTTTGAGACTTACACTCGAAAGTTGTCAAGATTATGTTAATCTTTTTTTTAATTATAAACTTTCAGCCTGTTATTAATCACTGAAATCCCTTGTATGTGGCCCCGTGGACTATAGACATAGAGGTAGCCTTCGATAGTGCATGGTGGCCCGCCATCAGATACCGATTGGCTGAGGAAAAATGCCCTATTAATGTGAGAAGGTTGATGGACAGTTATCTCCAGGATAGAAAAAATTGCATCAGGTACGCTGATGTAGAGCACAACGAGGACACTTCAAACGGTTGCGTACAGGGTTACATAGGAGGACCGGTACTGTGGAATTTGCTTCTTGATCCTCTGCTCAAGGAGTTGGAAGCAAGAGGCGACCGGTGTCAGGCTTTCGCCGACGATATCGTCCTTCTGTTTGCGGGAGACACGGCACTTGAAATCCAGAGGCGTGCAAATGCCGCTCTCGAGCGTGTTCGGAGGTGGGGAATTCGTAATAAACTGAACTTTGCGCCACACAAGACCAAGGCTATGTTAATTACTAATAAGTTAAAATACGATTCACCACGTCTGAGCACGGGCGGGATAGACATTGGCATGTCGGAGGAGATCAAAGTGCTCGGTCTCACCGTCGACAGGAAGCTCACATTTAAAAGCCACGTAAAAAATGTGTGCAGGAAGGCCACATCTCTTTACACACAACTATCAAGAGCTGCCAAAATCAGTTGGGGTCTTCAACCCGAAATCATAAGTACGATATACGTGGCGGTTGCTGAACCGGTTGTCTTGTATGCAGCGAGTGCGTGGGCGCCAGCCGTCAGCAAACTGGGAGTCCGAAGGCTTCTCAACACCGTGCAAAGAGGATTCGCTCAGAAAATTATTAAAGCATACCGTACCGTGTCTCTACACTCGGCGCTAGCTCTGGCGGGTCTGCTTCCTCTGGACCTAAGAATCTTCGAAGTTCTGAAGGACCGAGAGGTGGAGACAAGGGCGAAACTTACCGAACTACCCCACCCAGCATCTTATATGGACTTGAAATTCGTATGCCTGGTAGACGAAAACGATACGAGACTCAATAACACCCAGAGTCTCCGAATATCTACCGACGGGAGCAAAATAGAGGGAAAGGTCAGAGCAGCACTTTCCATTTGGAATAGTGCAGCCGAGATCCGAACTCTAAAGCTTAAACTGTCGGACTACTGTACCGTCTACCAGGCTGAATTGCTGGCCATATACAGGGCAACTGAGCGAATTCTCAACAGCGCTGAAGTAAGCTTTGGGGTTTATAGTGACTCTAGATCGGCACTTGAGACCATTGTGAACCGAGACTCCCAGCATCCATTAGCAGTAAAAGCCCGCAAAAACATACATACCATCATTGAGCAACAAAAAAGTATCGAACTTTTTTGGATAAAAGCCCATGCGGGTCTGGCAGGGAATGAACGTGCTGACGAGTTGGCTAAACTCGCTGCTCTTAGAATAAAATGTAAACCGGACTACGACCTATGCCCGGTATCCTACATAAAAAGTGTAATCCGTAAGGACTCTATTGAAAAATGGAATCACAGGTACGTTGAGGGTGAAACGGCTCAAATCACTAAAAAATACTTCCCAAGTGTCAAAGACGTGATTAAGGCGACAACACTGTCTCCAATAATGATCAAAGCGATGACCGGACATGGTGGGTTCTCCGAGTATCTGTACCGATTCCGATGCAAGGAGAACCCTTCGTGCGTCTGTGAGCCAGGAGTTGAGAAAACAGTGCTGCACGTACTTTTTGAGTGTCCCAGGTTCGGCAAACAAAGGTACTAGAAGAAGAGAAATTATATTTAGTATTAGATAGTAAAATCACTCGAAGTAAGTATATTAAATTCTGCGAAGAAATTATTAATGTGGTCGTGAAAAATAACCGAAATTAAATTATATTTTTAGTTTTATACAATTTTATATATTTCAAACAATTATGTAAATAATAATAAAAATAATTAAAAAGGGCAATAACAATTAAAAATTTCAATTCAATATATTTATTATTTTATATCAAATGTAATGTTAGTTATAAATGTAGGTATCAAATTAACGTCAATAATTTAGTGTCACCAAAATAAACTTAGGGCGAGAATTGCAAATGCAAGATTGCCATATGGTGCTTCCTTGTGAATATACCAAGTATATTCAGAGAGAACGAACTGATTGTAACATAAAATATGTGAGAATAATGTGGTGATTAATTATTTATTTATTTTAATTTAAATATATAAATTACAAAAAATTACTTCCAAATTACGGATAGAAAATGACTCTGATCTCTATGTCAGAGGGCTGCAGAATAAAAAAAAAGGGGGGGGAGGCATTGGCCGTTAGTTTGGACATTGCGAAGGCCTCCGATCGGGTTTAGCACAAAGCGCTTCTTTTGAAGCTCCCTCCCCGTGGGCTTACCGAGAAATTGTGCAATCAAACAAAATCACCAACTTTATTGCAGATTGGAACATCAAGGTCGTTGTAGACGGTGCATGCTCCGTTTTACAAGCCTATTAACGCTGGTGTTCCACAAGGATGTGTGCTATCACCAACGCTGTTTCTTCTACATATCAATGATATGTTGCAATCGGGTAACATTAATTGCTATGCAGATGCTGGCGATGCTCTATACTCCGGTCGTGCCAATATTTCTCGGGAAAACGTCGCCGAGTACCGGAACAATCTTGTGTCTGAAGTCGAGTCTTTGCTGAACAAAGTCTCGGACTAAATCCAGTCCTGTTTAATCCTCATAAGACACAAGTTTGCGAGTTTACCGCTAAAAAGAACCCCTTTGTCGTATCTCCTCAGTTTCAAGGCACTTCCCTTGTTGTCTCAGCCAGTATCAGAATCCTCGACGTCGACATATCGAGTGACGTGCAGCTTCGTCGTCACTTGGAAGAGAAGGCCAAATCGGCCTCTAAAAAGTTAGGCGTGCTCAGCAGAGCGGGACATTATTTCATGCCGGCACACCGCCTGCATTAGTGTTGCCCAAATGCAAGAACAAGACGAGACTTAGCAAGTCTTGGTCTTTGTCTTGCGCCAATACACCTGGTCTTGGTATTGCGCTCCCAGTCTTGGTCTTGGTCTTGGTCTTGCAGCAAGAGTCTCGCAAGTCTCGCAATGATCTATTAGCCTATTACTATTTATTAAACGTTACTTTAGATCTTAGAACAACTTAACAGAGTAGGTACATATTGAGCTTGAATTAACATAGCCATAGTAAAGACCAACCATATTAATAAATGTCTAAACATTTAATGAGAAATTCGAAAAATCAACTGACACCGGGTGGGGTTTGAACCTACGACCTAAGCGATCCGTGCCGATGCTCTAACCAACTGAGCTATCTACCGTGTCCCACGGCCACGGGTGTCAGTTTCTTAATAAACGTTTACATTTAATAAGCTTACACGTGCTAAAACATGGTTAAACATACATATAAAAACAAATTAATGGCAATGACTACACTGTATTTTAAATAACATTATCTCTCTAGAAAGAGATTGATGGACCCTCACCATATATGAAATGGAATAAAAGAGTTATACAAAAAGTTATACAATATACAATTTATTTAAATAAAAAATAAAATACAATGCAAATTAAATTACTTCACAGTATGTACACAACAGCTTTGACATTACTGTTACTTTATATTTATTCTTTTGACAAAGCATTAATACAAAGTCTGACATCTGATCATCTGGCTGACTCATCACTTAACCTATTTCTATGTTTTCTAATTACTAATTGTTACGGATCGCCGTAACGCCGTTCGAAAAATGAATGAAACGCGTTGGTCTTGCTTAAACTGGAGGCAAGCGGCGGTGAGGAGGAACTTTTTCTTTTCTTGCTGCTGTTTTCTTTTCTGTGGCTGGAGAGCGACTGCCGACCGTTCTTTTTTTTTTTTTTTTTTTTTGCGCCCGAAGCAATTGGAAAAGGGCTACCACTGAGGGAGGCGGAAAATGCATTATGCATACCACGACAGCCGGTCTGTCCTGGTTATGTGGGACTCACTGCCTACCGGGGGACCTAAGTGATACCCACTAAAAACCGCCTTTGGGGACTGGCAACTAGCTCTATTAAAGCTTCATATGCCGTATCTAAAGCGACCCTCTTTTGGGAAAAGAGGGCGCAGACGGCTAAGTGCCGTTTAGGGACTGCCTACGAAGGCATATTATTAATTTTAACTAATTTTTAATTTAATTAGGATTGGCCTGAGCCGCCAGGAGGCAGTTCAGGTCGTTTGACAACTTATTTGGCGGGTCCGAGAGAGTGTTTCTCGGCCTGCGGACGCTATAGCGAGAAGGGAGTGGGGCGGTATAAGTAACTGCCTCACGAATAAGTGTGTTAGTATGCGACTCTGATACTTTAAAGAAGTTTTCAGAGAATTTTTTAAGACATTGCTGGATTGTTGGGATTTCTAAATCCCGGTGAAGGTCGGCATTACGGACGTACCAAGGTGCGTTCGTAGCTCGACGACAGAAGAGGTTTTGAACTACTTGGAGTTCGTTAATAATTTTATCGTTAGCGTGTGCAAAAATAGGAGCCGAGTAAGTCATAACCGGTCGTATACAAACCTTATAGAGGGTTCGCTTATTTCGTAATGACATTTTGCTATGTCTGCCTAACATACTGTTAAGCCGACCTAAATAGAAACGTGCTAGACGCGTTACTCTTTTGACATGAGACTCAAAAGTAAGCCTATAGTCAAGGGTGACGCCTAAATATTTTGCTGACATGTGCCATGGGACAGGGGTCCCTAGCATTCGTATAGGTGGAGTATTTTTCTTGTTTTTATTACGGCGTCTTTTAATATCGAATTGAACTGCGGAGCTCTTCTCCGGGTTCACATCGATACGCCATTTTTGGAACCAGTCTCCTAGGTCATCGACTGACTTTTGGATCTTGTTCCTTGCTGAAGATATTCTAGGACTTTTGAAGTATAGTGCAGTGTCATCTGCGAAGAGTGAGAGCTGTACACCATTCGACGGGATAGGAATGTCGTTGGTGTACAAGATGTACAGGAGGGGAGCTAGTACTGATCCTTGAGGAACACCAGCTTTAATGGGGCGCTGAGAGGATAACGTGCCTTCGTGTCTAAAACGAAAGGTACGATGTTGTAAATAAGAGGCTACGAGACGTACTAGACGATCGGAGAGTCCTATCCTATATAATTTGAAAATAAGGCCTTCATGCCAGACTCGGTCGAAGGCTTTGGCAATGTCGAAAAAGACCGCGATTGTCTTTAGTCGACGTGGATAAAAACCGCTGAGGATATATTCCACAATGCGGTGTACCTGTTGTGGACACGAGTGTTTTGCGCGGAAACCAAATTGGTGTGGGATGACAATGGGGTCACCGTCTGTGGGAAACAGATGGCGCCTCATTCGATTTTGAATGACTCTTTCAAAGAGTTTGCCCATGGCCTTTAGGAGGCTAATGGGACGATGACTGGAGGGGAGGTTAAGAGGCTTGCCTGGCTTGGGAATACCAATGACAATTGCCTCTTTCCAAGAAGTGGGAAAGTAACTAAGATTAAAACAGGCGTTAAAGATAATAGCTAAGAGGGTTAACACCTGCTCTGGAAAGTATTTAAGGGCTTGGTTGGATATGCCATCCGCGCCCGGAGATTTTTTGGGCTTAAGTCCTTTGATGAGGGACGAGATCTCATCATTGGACACAGTGATAGGGTCAGAGGTTGTGGGGGGTGAGTTCCGGCGGCGGACCTCATCCTCCACTTCCTGAATATGTGAGGGGTCGACAGGTTGAGAGCTAGGAGAGCATTGTGCGGCAATGCTGTCTGCAAAGCACTCAGCCTTCTCGTCGTCCTCGAAGGCAACCGTACCGTCGGGGCGGGAGAGAGGGGGAGTGTGAGTTGTAGCGTCTATACGGAGGGCTCTAGCCATCTGATAGTACGCTGTATGTGAGGGAGATATATTCTCCATGAGTTCACTCCTTTGGAGCTCTCGAAATTCATAAAGGTGCGAACGGAGTTTTCGTTGAAGACGATTAGCCGTATGCCTATATTCGGGGGTGGGATATTTAGCTGCTCTCCGGAAAGCAGCTTTTTTAGCTTTTAATATGTTGCTAATATATAGGGGAAGCCCATTAGTATTAGCAACCGGAACGACCCTTTCATTCTCCTTAAGGGAGGATTTAATTAGGGTTGAAAGTGATTCGACCGCGGTGTCGATTTTTACGGGACTGTCTAAGTCTAAATCCGACGATAGGTAATTAGGGGAGTCCTGCGAGTCCATAGCTTTTGCTAGGGAGTCCTTGAAACCTTTCCAGTTAGTAAAGGTTTTCGTAGTTATAATAGGGGGAGGCTGATGGCCAAGAATAAGGGAGACCGGTCGGTGATCGGATCCTATATCGTCTAGTGTCTCAATAGACCTGAGGTTGAGTGAAACTCCTTTGAGTAACGCAAAATCTAGTACATCTGGGTTTAAATCGGTAGCATCGGGATAGTGCGTTGCACCGAGCGGGCTGAAAACGGTTAAGTCGAGAGACTGCGTTATATCACGCAGTATCCTACCATTAGTATTAATCGTACGGCATGTCCATTCAGTATGTTTAGAGTTAAAATCTCCAAACATAATGACTGAATTACTAAGAGATAAGATTGCCTCAAAATCATCTTTGAGGGGGAGGTTTTTAGGGGGAATGTAACAGGAGGCTATGACTAAAGACTGATGTCCCGTCATAGATAACCTGCATAACGTAGCTTCCATATTGGTAAGCTGCGGAGTATCAATAAGAGAGCAATGTAGTGTCTTCTTGTAATAAATGGCCGTGCCACCGCCTCGGCGGTCGTGCCTATCATTACGAAGAAGAGAATAATTTTTAATGGATAAGCCTTTAGTGTCTTTATTTTTAAGGTTGGTTTCCTGTAAGAGGAGAAAATCAGCTTCGCGATCTTTAAGGAATAGCTTAAGCTCTGGGAGGTTATTTCGCAATCCGCGAATGTTAAATGAAATAAGTGATAGCCCTTTGGGCTTGATACGACCGTGACTTTTAGGCAGAGCGGAGGGCTCTGTCATTGTAAGCTAAGTTAATTAAGTTAACTTAACTTACAACGAACGCAATAGGTTACTGTGCTCTACGAGAGCCAGAAGACGGTCCTGAGGGGACCGCGCGGCGCGCAACTTGTTTGCTAATATAGCAATTTCATTAACGTCAATGTTTCTTATCGCGGCGTAAACCGTGTTAATGTCATCGGCGATTGTAGGCTGTTTCTGCTGCGGAGCAGAGGTTGCCTGCGGTGTTTCGACCTTTTTGGGGCCCCAGGGAAAAACTGGAGCCTGTGTAGGCTTTGAGAAGCCCGGAGGTGGGCTAATAGGTGCTTTTGGTGGTCTCGGGGGACCCTGAGGGGGTCTTGCAACGCCCTGAGACGGCTGAGATGCGCCCTGACGGGGCCTCCTAACATATAACGCCGGGAATGAACGGTCATTTACCGGCGGTGGGACCTGTCTAGTTATACGAGGACGAGGAGCGCACGGGCATCCTCTGTAGCTTGCCGGGTGGCCTGTCTGTTGACACAGGACGCACGCGGGCGGGGATACGGCATCTTTAGGCCGGGGACACTCTTTAGTGATGTGTGGATCTAGGCACTTAACGCACCTGGGTGGGGCGGAGCAATTGGCCGCCGCGTGACCATATAGTTGGCAGCGGTGGCACTGCGCCGGGAAACCGCGCCTATGCGGTGACTCAACCCTAACTCCCGACAAGCCGCACACCGTGCGTACTTGCCGGAAGATGGTTTGCGCCTCCGGAACGTTGGTTAGGATGGCTAAGACTATCGGGTATCTCAGCCCGGTCCTACTGTGCATTTTATGAACAGCTTCGACGGGGAATCCTTGTGACTTAAGGTCATCAAGAATCTCCTCGTTGGAGAGTTCGAACGGGACGCCTCGGATGACGGCCTTGACTTTACGCTCTTCCGGAAGAGCGTATGTATGGTACGATACTCGTTCGTTAGTAAAAAGCCTAGTGAGTCGGCGAAAATCGTCAATAGATTGGGGAACTATTTTTATCGCTACGCCCATGTTCGTAGCTATGTCATATTTAATTCCAGAGTCGTAGCATACCTTGCTCAGTCTAGTGAACTCGGCCTTGTCTCTCAAAAAGACAGGGGGCGGAACTGGTTTTTTCGCGAGTTGCGGAGCGCAACGTGAAGCCGGCTTCGACGGCGCTGCAATATCTAAGGGGGTCGAGGCAGCGGCGGGGGCTGCGGAGGTAGACGCGGCAGCGGCGGGGGCTGCGGGGGTGGGGGGAGCGGCACGGGCCGCTTCGGCGGGGGGCGAACGGTTTTTCGCGGCGCGCTTCGCTGCGCGCTTTGACGACACCGTGGTGTACGACGATGTATTGGAGTCACCGGTATCATCGGAGTCAGAGGACTTGGTTAGAGGTTGGTTGGAGGTTTTGGTTAGAGGAACCTCGTTGCTGGACTGTCCTAACGACATTATGACCAGCGGTGATCCGATGTCAACTCATGCACCACTTCTATGGAGCGTAACGTTAAGGTTACGTTCCTGAAGAGTGCTAAGTCGATTTTGGACAAACTACGATATTGGTTTGTTGAATAGCTAGTGTCCTCCTGAGGGGCTATTATATCGAAATTTAGGCAGTCACTTAGTTTTACTAAGTGCTCGCCGTTTGTATTCTCCCTAAGTTTGTATTCTCCTGATTGTGTATAAACTTACTCGAGAAAACCGAGTAGAAATGACTATTTTCACCTTTAATCACTTCCCGCTTAAAATCGCATAAAGAATTAAATGAAATTAAAACTGTTTTAAAAGGCGCACGACCTTGTGAAGGAATGTAAGCGCGAGGCCCCGAAGGGCTAGCCTAACGGTCGCCTGACTCGACGGCAGCCGGCCTAAACCTACTCTAGGTGGAGCGAGATTCGGTCTATAATCGCCTAGCACGCAAAGAGGAGTTTAAATTATTAAAAACCCGAGTCTATTTTTTGATCAACGCGCCGCGATGAATTAACGAAATTCTCCACTGAATTAACAGTTTCGAATACCGGGTTAACTAAATGATTTTTACTAATACGAAACGGACGTCAGAACGTAACCTTTACTTTAAAAAAAATGAATTTTTAATTTTAAGTTTAAAGATTAAAGTTTAAAATGTCAAATTTCAGATTTCAAGTTTAAAGTTTACGTAATCGCACTGAGACAAACGGATCGGATGACTGTTTGCGTTCGAAGTCTGTGTAAAAGTGCTGTAGCTCCCCATTTACAGAAATTATTTATATACGAGGCTACCAAATCAACGAAAATTTCGCCATTTTGGAGCCGAAAAAAATTAATTATAGCTAAACAAAACAAAATTACACTGCCATCTACATTCAGTGGCTTCCCACATAATAGATGAAGATATTAAAATATAGATTGAGTTAAACAATTGATATTTTCAAAAGTTGTCGTGTTTACAAGCCACAGGGACATGATAAAACCACACCATAAACCACTAAAACCCCTTTTTTTTTTTGAAAATAGCAATTAATCGATTTAAAAAATTTATTAATAAGTTCAACAATCATTTATCTTTCTAAAGACCTGTCGATTGATATGCTACATGCCCTGTGTCAGTCTGTTGAGAATTTGAAATTGTAGCGGTTTCTAACGGTTGCCGTTGAGCAATCAGTTTCAAAATAGGAGGTTCAGATGCCTGGGTGATCAGTAATCGATTGCTGAAAACAGAATTTGAAAATTCGAAACCGTTCTCGAGATAATCGTGGGACAGACGGACAGACGGACAGACGAACAGACATCGTGAAATCAATAAGTGACTTCGCAAGCTTCGCCACTTAATAATAGTAAGTAATTATTATAAATCCATATAGTTAATTTTATAATAATTACTTACTAGAATAAATTATTATGATACCTACCTATTATCTAATTACAATATTTCTTGCGAGATCAGGATAATGTATTCGTGTCCATTCTGAGCACCCGGAAACTTATTTTATTCTTTGAAACATGTACTCTGTGGCGGCAATCAAACAGTGTCAAATGTAGTGCGTGTGGCGCGGCGGCGACGATTGTATGCGATATCAATAGTAGCCGCCGGCACGTGTATCTTGACCTTGTACTTTCGAATAGCTGCACAATTTCTTTGACAGGTCAGTATCCGACCTTTGATGACGCCGACAACAAGACGCCGCGCACTATCAAAGTGCCGATGGTCAAAACTAGGGATGCACTCTTTTTTCTTTTAATGGATATTTTCATTCGCTATGTATGTTTATGGTATTGTTCGTAATGCGCATAAGTCCAATTTTCCAATTTTTTTTTTCATTATATTTTTTTGCGTCTCATAGAGTCCCTAAGCAAATCTTGCGCAAGAATTGCGCAAGATTTGCACGGTCAGTCTTGGTCTTAGTCTTGCTAAAAAGACGCGGTCTTGTTCTTGGTCTTGGTCATGCAAAAATGCAAGAACAAGACCAAGACTGCAAGACCAAGACCGATTTTGGGCAACACTAGCCTGCATCTTTATAAGGCGCAGGTTCGGCCTCACATAGAATACTGTTCCCATCTCTGGGCTGGTGCGTTGTCACCCGTGAGGACTAAGATGGAATGTCTCTTTTCCAGTAAAAAGGGGTTCCGGTCAAGAAAAGAGCTTACTCCTTTTTAAAAGGCCGGCAAAGCACCTGCAATTCCCTTGGTGTTGCAATTGTTCATGAGCGGCGGTAGTCACTTATCATCAGGTGAGCCGTAAGCTCGTTTGCCCTATAAAAAATAAATAAAATAAAAAATAAACATCTTGTTTTGTCTTCTAGTGATCTGGGGGTCTAGGGGAACTGTAGTGCCCCCGCCAAGAATAGAATAGAATAGAATAATTTTTATTCAATATTGATTATTACATAATTCTTACAGAAAGTCATTTTTATTTACCACTGGTTCGGAAAATACCTCTCTCCTGGGAAGAACCAGCAAGAAACCCAGCGGGACTTTTTTTTCAAACATATTTCACTTAACAATAATTTCGTTTATACAATTTTTAAATGATTTTTCATAGAACAAGCATGGTGGCGATCACCTTATTCCCAGGGGTAATTTTCATTCATGTATGCCTTGATATTATAATAACGTTTTTGTATAGTTTTTCTTTAATAAAACTTTTAAACTTGTTTATTGACAAACTTTGAACATGTTCTGGGATTTTGTTGTAAAGACGAGCCAACCAAACCAAACGAAGCACTACCCACCTTTTCTCGAAGAGCTTCTTCATTTTTTTGAACCCTCATAACTTGAATTTGGATTATACCAGATAAACAAAATTCGAAATTTTTACAACAATTATCTTCTATTATTGCATGCCTTAAGCGCAAAGCGCGTAGGTATGTTCTACTAGTGCTTACAAATCAAGATTCCAACGTTTTGTCGCATAAAATGGTATCTAAAAATCATATTGAACATAGAAATGATATAAAAAGCACATTGTCAGAAAGATAAATGATTGTTGAACTTATAAATTTTTTTTTAAATCGATTAATTGCTATTTTTACATAAAAAACTGGTTTTAGTGGCTTATGGTGTAGATTTATTAAGTCAAATATCAATTGTTTAACTCAATCAATTTTTTAATCTCTTCATATATAATGTGGGAAGTCATGGAATGTAAATGGCAGTTTAATTTTCTTTTGTTTAGTTATAATTAATTTTTTTCGGAGTTGAAATCCGGAAATTTTTGGTGTTTTAGCAGCGTTCTAATAATTTATTTTACTAAATAGACTGCCTCGCTCACTCACTTCAGTGCCAACTGCCGTCGTGAGTGGATACTGTATCGGTTATTTGCAGCGGCTCAAAAAGATCACTGTACCAATACAAAATATTCGAAAAACCAAATTTCATACATACTTGATTATTATAATAATTAGAGATTTTACTACAATATTTTAAACACACATAATAAATAATAGTAGTACGTACTAAAAGTAAGTAGGATGTATATATTTAAGTATATTTATACTGAAAGGGGTCACGGTCTACAGCTTGCTCCCTACTCAGATCCCTTATCTGAAAGGATCCAATCAAACTGAGATTAGTCTGTCACAGACGTTCTACCCCCTTTATCACACCACGTGGGGTTCGGGCAGTCAACGAGGGGGATGTGAACCCCGTGAAGGAGTATCACAAGAGAGTGTCTGAAGCCCCTTTCTCAAAAGAAAAGGTCAGACGGCGAAGATTATGGGTCACATGAAGTGGTCCCGGTCCAGTCGCCTTATACTTTTGGTGGACTGTATTTGTTAGGTGGTGGAAGATCCTTTAAGAATGGAACAGCATTTATCTTGAAAATTTCTCCATAAGAGTGCAATTGATTACTTTCCCTATTCCTATCACTTCCCTATACGTTTTCTTTCTTGATTACAAATATTACTGGTAGCTGGTCCCGAACGAATTACACTACTACGTTGTCATCTGCTGAGGTGTACTACACCCAACAGGTCTCGGGCCTCGGGGCATCTTCCCCATAACCCGGATTTTCCTCACGGTCCATTTCTATGGGCCGGTCATTGGGAGCCGAGAACGAATTACATGAAAACGAGTTTAATAAGGTACTTAAAGCTATACTCGAAAGAGAGCCGCGCCCCGTGCGCGGTTTCGCAATACAATTACATCGATTTTGTACCATTGCACTCTTACAGTTTTCTATATATATTTATTTGTACAAAACATACAGTCATACAAATTATTTATAATGATAGCACAATAAAAACTTAATATTATAACATTCATTATATTTTAATCACATAAAAAACCCTTTATTTATTTAAAAAATATGCCTATTTTACAATATATGTACTGAGTTAGAATTCTTAAATATTTGACATATAAGGCTGAAACAATGTTCTTTATTTTTGAAAATACAAACAACCTAACTAATACAATAGTTTAATTCACATTTTCACCTTTAAAACACTTTTAAATTTCTTTCACAAAGCTATCATTATCTCACTGTATCTAGTACAAATCTAAATAATTTTAACACAGAATTAACCATTTTTGTTTACACACTGTGTAACAGTCATCCTGAAACACTTATGACTCAATTTTACATAAATTACTGAAATTTTGCAAATAATTAGACATTAATTTTTTGCCTCCTATTTTGCAAGTTTAGCGCGCGGTTCATAGTTCGCACTAAATGAGCAACCAATTTCTACACGTCTCTAATCACTTCGGTAGGAGGCCAGTGAATTCCTTGGTCCGATAAAACCTATCTCTGTTCATTATAAAACACCAAGGTTCACATACATTATCTTTATCAGTCATAATGTTTCTTATCTATTATTATCTTACAAAACAAAATTATTTTTAAGTATTACACATTAAATAAACATTTATTTAATACAAAATTTACATTTGCATTTCACAAGTGATTACATAGGCTGCACTAAAAGTATCGGGAATGGAATATTTCCACTGTTCCTGTCATATTAAAATCTTTTTAATTGAAAATACCTTGGTTTTAAAAATCGAATACCATTTATTTATTTTAAAAAAGATTCTCGGTCTTGTCACAAGGTTTTGTCAAACTTGTTTAGTCGTTGAGAAAATGGAATTGACTCGAGAAAATTCAAGAGCGATGATTTATTATGACTTCCGAAGTGGCTTAACACAAAAACAATGTATTGACCGGATGATTTCTGCATTTGGTGATGAAGCCCCATCCAAAACCACAATTTATCACTGGTTTGCTGAATTTCAACGTGGACGTGTTAAGCTCAGTGATGATCTCCGTCAAGGTCGTCCAAAAACTGCAGTCACCCAAGAAAAAGTTTATGCTGTGCGTAAGCTGATTGAGGAAGATCGATATATGACAGTCACGAGTTTGGGTGTTCGAAAATGAGTTAAAGCCAACAAAAATTGTTCATTCACGGAGTGTTGCAAAAAAAAAATGGTGACCACGTTTGTCTCCAAAACCGGCCATGTTACGACTATTCCTCTTGAGGGACAAAGAACGGTTAATGCAGAATGGTATGCTAGCATTTTTTTGCCACAGGTCGTTTCTGAACTCCGTAAAGAGAACTGCAACCGCCGCATCATCCTCCATCACGACAATGCAACTCGCATTTCAAAAATTGTTCGTTCACGGAGTGTTGCAAAAAAAATGGTGGCCACGTTTGTCTTCAAAATCGGCCATGTTACGACTATTCATCTTGAGGGACAAAGAACTGTAAATGCAGAATGGTATGCTAGCATTTGTTTGCCACAGGTCGTTTCTGAACTCCGTAAAGAAAACTGCAACCTCCTCCTGCCGCATCATCCTCCATCACGACAATGCGAGTTCTCACACCGCACACAGAACAAAAGAGTTTTTAGAGCAAGAAAACATAGAATTATTAGACCATCCGCCGTACAGCCCCGACCTAAGCCCTAATGATTTCTGTACTTTCCCTAAAATAACGAATAAATTGCGTGGACAGAGATTTTCATCACCTGAAGAAGCTGTGGACGCCTACAAAACGGCTATTTTGGAGACCCCAACTTCCGAATGGAATGGTTGCTTCAATGATTGGTTCCATCGTATGGAAAAATGTGTCGAATTTCGCGGAGAATACTTCGAAAAGCAATAAATACATTTGTAAATAGTAATGTTGTGTCACTTCCTTGATTCCCGAAATTTTCAGTGCCGCCCTTGTACTATGTACATGACTCTAAATTAATCTCAAAAAGACAATTTTAAGAAAGTGATCGTGCCGACCTTTGAATATTAATTCGAAATTACCTTTTAATTTTTTTTTATTTTACTAAGCGCCTACTAAATAGAATACCTATCCCTTGAGGATTAATCTTTAGGAAGCTGTTTGTAATTGGGAAACTAATAAATTGAAATATTGTTTTTTGGACGCGTCGCCAACATATAATTTAATACGTCTTGGATTTTGACTTGAATGTTATCATCATATGAGCGTTATGAGTCGTACACTTTTGGATTTTCCAAATTTTTTTTTAATTGAAGTTGGACATAAAATTATCGGAAAATTGGAAGTATAGTAATAAGGTTATTAGTGAAAACTTTGTGTATTTAAACTACTTAATAAAACCGGCAAAGTGCGAGTCGGACTCGCGCACCGAGGGTTCCTAACAAATCTGTAGGTATATAAGTTTAAAATTATTAAAAATATTTTTATTATATAATGTTACTAAAAATGTATACTTTTCGCAATTTTTCCTTTATCTGTGCTATAAAACGTTGCTTCGTACTAAATTTCAAGATTCTGAGTTCACGGGAAGTACCCTGTAGGTTTTGATTCCCTTGCAAATGTCGAAAATTTGAAGCATAAACGGCTGTATCTTTTGATTGCGTTGGCTTAGAAGGGATCGTAGACTTGAATATTTGATATGAATTTCAGCTGGATACCTCCACGCGTTCCTGAGAAAAAGGGTCTTGACAGATAGACAGACAGACAGACAGACAAACGGACAACAAAGTGATCCTATAAGGGTTCCGTGTTTTCCTTTTGAGGTACGGAACCCTAAAAATTATGTATAATCATGTTATACATAATTTTTTTAATGCGCCTAGGGCATGCACAATTAGATTTACCAATAGTTTATTTTTTCTTGAATAGAAATAAAGTCAGGAACACTGAATAAATTTTTCACCTTACGCCCATATGACGGTAGCGAAAAGGCCAAGCCACATATTTTGACTAAGTGTAGAGTTTGTGAAGTTAGGGTGTGTAGAATTAGAAGCTTGGTTCTACATGAGATCTGATAACTTTTTGACAGTGCGAGCCATATGGTCTCGTCTTAGCAACATTTTACATGAAAAGGCTCTTGGTGGGATATTTTATTTGCGTTAACCATTCATGCGCCCTTCAGGATTAAATTATTTTAGAATGAGCCCTTAGGCTGGATAAGGTTGCCGCTTCCTGTCCTATGGTGTTTCAAATTTTTTAATACTTTTGTTGCTTGGATATCATTGGCGTTCTGTTTGTTACTGTAATTTTAAAGTTTTAATGATCTCATATATTTGATGTAAGTGTTCCGATATATTTGAGCAAGATTGATGTTATCAATAACTTGGCTACTATGAATGTTTGAATATTAATGATCACTTTGACTGTTTTAGAATATTTGAACACCTTGACTGCCGCTGTTTATCTGACGATGATTGTACAGTATACAATGCTCATTGAGTGATTATGCATTGCAGGCTGCAAGGAGCACCCGCCGTGGCCTCGTGGTATATGCTCCAAGTGCCAGCCGGGAGCGGTGACCCTGAACCGGCAGCCCTACCGCCACGTGGACAACGTGCTGTTCCAGAACGCGGCGCTAGTGGAGCGGCTGCTGGCCTATTGGCGCGCCACTGGACACCAGCGCTTGGGCTTTCTATATGGAAATTACGAACAACACCCCGACGTGCCTTTGGGTATGTATTTTTTGATGTGATAACTTCTTTATAATTGTTTTGATTTGAAATTCGATAAAACGAAAAAGCGACACTGCATACTGTATTCTATCTCTTTTTCGCAGGCTAAATCCTATAGGTATATGTTTGTCTCTTTTTAGTGTTTATTATACATTTATTTATATTTAATCACATAATCCCTACAATTAATTATCCTACTCTTGATACTGTGCATTCGTCTCGTTCCCTCGAAACTTAGTTTTCTGAAAGTTTCATTTGTACCGCGTACTATCCCTCAGGTACATTTATTTATGAAAAAAAAAAACACAAACACTCATGCCTGTCACCCAGAGGGGTAGGCAAAGACTACGGACTTCATTTGGCGCGATCCTGACACACCTCCCACGCCTCCTTTACATCCATATATCTACGCATACACGCTCGTCGGTTAAGGGTACTCCTAATCTGGCCCATTTTCAATGTATCGCCGATTTGGTCGATAAATCTTCGTCTAGGGCGTCCCTTCCCGACTCTGCCGTTCGCTTCTGAAACATAAATTTGCTTTGTCACTCTTTCCTCGTTCATTCTTTCTACATAACCAAACCACCGAAGCATTCCTTTTTTAATCCTGGTTACAACGTCATTTTGCATACCACATTTTATATATGGTGGATTGAAAAGTACTCGGCCTAACCAAGAAAATAAACAAATACTAAATCAGTTATATTTTTATTTTTCTACATAATCACCATCAAGTTCAATACACTTTTGCCACCTCCCCTTCCAAGCATTTAGACCGTTGAAAAAAAATGATTCTTCCTTAGAGTCAAAATATGCGTCTACAGCTGCTTTGACCTCGTCGTTTGTCGAAAATCTTTGACCTCCCAAGTGCTTTTTTAGGTTAGGGAACAGAAAGAAGTCTGATGGTGCCAGATCAGGTGAATACGGCGGATGCGGTAACAGTTCAAAGCCACAGTTGTGAATTTCAGCCATTGACTGTACTGACGTGTGAACACGGGCGTTATCTTGATGAAACAGGACTTTTCTTCTGAGCATTCCTCGACGTTTTTCTTTTATTTCCTCTCGTAAACGACGTAGTAAGGTGCAGTAGTAATCAGAGTTTATATTCTGACCCCTTTCAAGATAATCAATCATAATCACACCTTTGGAGTCCCAGAATACTGAAGCCATCACCTTATTTGCCGACAAAATCGACTTAGCCTTTTTAGGGGGTGGTGAACCAGGTCTTCTCCACTGTTTTGATTCTTGTTTTGTTTCCGGTGTACAGTAATGAACCCATGTTTCGTCCATAGTAACAAAACGATTCAAAAAATCATCTGCATCGGCTTCAAATAACTCCAAACAGTCGCGTGAAATAGTCAATCGCGTCCTTTTTTGTTCAACTGAAAGCAGTCGCGGAACCCACCTCGCAGACACCTTGTGGAAACCCAACTCGTTGACAATGATGTTTTGAGTTCGTTCATAAGAGATGCTTATAATTTCGGCTATCTCTCTAATTTTTAATCTGCGGTCTCCCATTATTAAATCAAGTACTTTTTTAATATTTTCGTCAGTAGTTGACGTCGAAGGCCTTCCAGAGCGGGGTTCATCTTTCACACTCTCTCTACCACGCTTAAATTCTGCTATCCATTTTTTGACGGATGAATATGACAGAGCACAATCGCCTAATGTACTGACCATGTCATCATGGATGGCTTTTGATGATAGCCCCTTCTTATGGAGGTACTTAATGACGGCACGCTGCTCGATTTGCTCCATTCGCGTAAATTATGTCCGATTACTTTGTTAATAAATTTATAAAATCACAACTAATTATCGCACACGTTTCGAACTTCACACAATGAACTAGTCTCAACTGAAGTAAATAATGTGGGTAGATTTGATTTTTTGAATTGAATGGATCTGTGTTAGGCCGAGTACTTTTCAATCCACCCTCGTATTTATGAATTTTGTAAATATAAATATACAAACATTGTGGTCAAGAATAATAGCTAGTTTCTCCTGGTTTGTTTTGGCCATTGTATGTCTTTCGGTAATGCAATTAACTAAAAATAACTAAGTACCTTATTAAAAAAAATCACAGGGTCACATTCAGGTGTAACAAAATTTTATAAAATTTTTGCAAGTGAATCTATTGATGTTCCCCTGGTGAATTATGAGCAGCTTTGGAAATTCATCTCAATATTAATTTAGTGTAAAGGTTTAGATGTGGCAATGTGGCCGTTATTTCGATATTACAAACACACTTTAATAGCGGGGCCGCCGGGGACTGGGGGCCGTTTATTAATGTCATCGCTCATGGAGGGGTATTTGCCATGGTTGCCACGCTTGGCGAGCGGGTTGGCAAATGCAGTTTTTTTATTGTAATTTTCGCTATTATCAGGAAGATGCTGCAGCCCATCTCCTGCCTGTTTCCCTTTGTCGCCTTTTACGACACCCACGGGAAGATATGGGGTAGTGGATATTCTTGACCGCCACTACATGGCTCTTAATTACACTACTAGTTTTTATTACACATATGGTAATACCGACTTGTATACCGTGACGGCAAACGGCATGACGCTCTCTTATGCCGTCATGCGCCCTCTAAGCCTCACGACATCCTTATTCGTCCGTGTACTATTATAACTATATACTTCTACGAGTATTATACTAATATACTTCGTTGTTTCTCTGTGTGAGTTGTATACAGCGTGTGCCTTTTTATTCAATTATAAAATACTTGACGGGTTCACCGCTTGTATACACACTATTACACAGTATTTCTTTTTAATCTTATTTTCATATATTTTACTTTTATTTTTTATACATTATAAATTCTACTATCAACTTTGGTCGATGTTTCACATCTGCCAGACGTCCCATGACGGCCAACTTTTTCTATTAGTACATATTTTCACCATTAATTACTGAAGAAGTTGTCGGTTGCATATCCGGCAAGGTGAATAAGAAGAAGCATTTTTTTTAGTATTAGCCAGTATAAAAAAGCAGCCATGTGCGAGTCTGACTTGCCCATGAAGGGTTCCGTAGCAGCAAGTAACATCATTTACGATTTATGACTTATTAAAAAAAAATTACTTACTAGATCTCGTTCAAACCAATTTTCGGTGGAAGTTTACATGGTAATGTACATCATACATTTTTTTTTACTTTTATCGATCTCTTATTTTAGAAGTTACATGGGGGAGGGGGACACATTTTACCACTTTGGAAGTGTCTCTCGCGCAAACTATTCAGTTTAGAAAAAAATGATTTAAGAAACCTCAATATAATTTTTGAAGACCTATCCATAGATACTCCATAGATACTACCCCCACACGTATGGGTTTGATAAAAAATTTTATTTTTATTTTCAGCTCTAAGTATGGGGAACCCTCAAGATTTATTGGTTTTTTTTCTATTTTTGTGAGAAAATCTTCATGCGGTTCACAGAATACATCTACTTACCAAGTTTCAACAGCATCGTTCTTATAGTTTCGGAGAAAAATGGCTGTGACATACGGACGGACGGACAGACAGACATGACGAATCTATAAGGGTTCAATTTTTTGCCATTTGGCTATGGAACCCTAAAAATGGGTGTGTGTTTATGACAACGTGATAGAAATGAAAACTTACTCGTACGTAATAATAAAACATAATTATTGGAATGGATGCACTCCTTGTCAGACAGTGAATGTAGCTGATGGCGACTGGGAACTACGAGTAGATACACGATTTAGTGCGTCACCGAGCCGAGCGTGACGGTTCACTTTTGTTCACTGTTCAAAAACAACGCGCCTATAGAAGTTTTCACTTCAATAATAATTTATTTAAAATTGGTATGCAAATAGTATATTGTCTGTAATGTGTTGTAGGTATACGCGCCCGCGTGACGGCCGTCTACGAGCCGCCGCAGGAGAGTGGGCGCGACTTCATCTCGCTGCGCGAGGAGCCGCACGCCGAGCTGCTGCAGGAGCTGGCGCGGCGCCTGGGGCTGCGGCGCGTGGGCTGGATGTTCACCGACCTGCTGCCCGACGACCTGGCCGCCGGCACCGTGCAGCACGTGCGGTCAGTGCGCCTGCAGAAACCTGCTCTCCCGCTCTCCTATTGAAAGCCTTTTTTTTAAAAATAGTTACCCTCATAGGATTTTCTCTTGTATCATGTAGTCAGTTCACAAAAATAAATTGTGAACAAGGATAAACATTCACACCCAGAACTATTATTTTTTATTCCATACAAATGCTTGTTCCATACGGAATTTCAAACCGCGGGCACCAATGCTAGAAAAATACTCCTAAGCCACTGCGCCATGGAGCCGTCGACTTCTTTCTCTCGACAGCCTATAAAGTTCACTACATGACAGTCCCGTGTGTCATTATCATTACAACCCTGCATAAGTCCATCACGAACATATGTCTCCCCCAAGGAATGCCACAATAAACGGTCTTGAGCCACCTGCATCCATCGACTTCTTGCATGTCTCACCAAGTCGTCACTCCCATCTAGTGGGGGGTCGCCCTATACTTCGCCTACCGGTACGAGGCTGCCACTCGAGGACCTTTCTTCCCCATCACTTGTCGGTTCTTCGAGCCATATGGCCGACCCATTGCCACTTCAGTTTACTAATCCGATGGGTTATGTCGGTTACTCTAGTTCTACTGCGGATATCCTCATTTTTAGGGTTCCGTACCTAAACGGTAATCAACGGGACTCTATTTCTAAGCATCCGCTGTCCGTCCGTCGGTCTGTCTGTCAGCGGATTCTCATGATCCGTAATAGGTACACAGTTGAAATTTATACAGAATGTGTATTTTGGTTACCGCTATAATAACAAATAATGAAAATTAATATAAATCAAAAAATTAAAGGGGCTCCTGTACTAGAAACATGTATTACGATGGTACGGAACCCTTCATGCGCGAGGCCGACTCGTACTTGGCCGATTATTAATGCTATCACGCAGAGACACTTCGAGCATAGCTCTATCCATAGCTCGCTGAGCGACTTTGAGCTTACTCATATGGTCAGCAGTGAAGGACCATGTCACAGATCCATATGTCATCACTGGCAACACGCACGGATTGTACAATCTTGTTTTAAATTTTTGAGGTATGCCTGACGAGAAGGTCTGTCGTAATATCCTGAAGCTGTCCAGCCGAGTTACATCCGTCGATTGGCCTCTCGGTCGAAGTTCGACTTATCTAGTCGGACAATTTTTTTTTATTTAAAAAATCACCCCCACACTAGGATTTTCTCCTTTGTCGTAGAGGCAGTTTACAAACATAAATTGCACAAGGACAAACATCCAGACCCGGAACAATTATTTGTAGGCCATACAAATACTTGTTCCGTGCGGGATTCGAACCCGCGGCCCCCAACGCAACAACTGATTGCTAAGCCACTGCGCCACGAAGCCGTCAGGTAAACATTATCGTCAACGACTTCGAGCTTAGTGCTCCCAACAACTACCGGCATACGTTTGACATGGACGTTACACATGACTTTTGTTTTGTCTTTTTCTTGATCTTAAGACCTATCCTTTGGGAAACACTATTGATTTCACTGAGCGTAGTGCTTAGGTCTTCCAGCGATTCTGCCATAAGGACTATATCGTCGGCAAATGAAAGGTGAGTGATGTACTCGCCATTAACGTTAATACCGTATCCTTTCCAGTCCAGTAGCTTGACAACGTCTTCCAATGCAGCGGTGAAGAGTTTCGAGAATATAACGTCACCCTGTCTCACAACTTTCTGCAGTTGGATGGGTTTGGTATTCTGGTTCTGTACTCGGATAGTTATCGTAGCTTTATTGTACAAACACTTCAGCACTTCCATGTATGGTTTGTCAATTTGGCACCGCTGGGTGAACTATAGCACCAATAGAATAAAATAGAATCAAAGGCTTTCTCATAGTCCATATACGCAAGGCAACGTGGCAGATTGTGCTCTTCGGTCTTCTGTATAATTTGCCGAAGTGTATGTATGTGGCTATGATGTTAAAGCCTTTTCGGAAACCGCCCTTTTCGGGAGGCTGGAAGTCGTCGAGTCTGCTTGCGAGACGAATCGCAATGACACTCGAAAACAGCACGTAGACGCGGATCAGAAAGGAAATCAGCCTTTCTTGTAGAACAACACCGCCGCATTTCTGCTGTCTCCGGAGTAATGCCACCATGGAGGACGGAATTAAAGAGCTTCTGAAGGACTTCAAGTACTGGTTTTCCACCCGCATTTAGAAGCTCCGCTGTAATTCCATCTTCGCCCGGGGCCTTGCCATTTTTAAGATGATGGTGAGCCATTCTAATCTCGCTCAGACTGACGTCCGGGATATCAGACTTGCTCTTGGATCGTTGCACACACTTGCGCCTCTCCCGTTGTAGGGAGGAAATTAAACTAAATTCATATAAAGATTAACTTAAGCATTTATGCGTAGATGTATGGATGTAAAAGAGGCGAGAGGAGTGTGTCAGGATCGTGACAAATGGAAGTCCGTAGTCTCTTCTTATCGCTCTGTGTGACTGACGTGAGTGTTTATGTATGTATGTATGTATAAACTAAAAATGCTACATACTTTTTAAGGAAAAATAAATAAGTAAAAATGTTTTAATAACAGAAAAATATAATCAGGTAATTCAATAGGAAAGCCTGTGTCGAGAAAACCTGAGACCGAAGTTCATTATGCGTTATTATACCTTATCAGGCAGATAGTATAATAAACATGTTGTGTTGTCGCATTTTTTTTAAATATAGAAAAAATCTGTTTTCATACAATCTGAATATAAAACAATAACAACAATATTAATTAATTTAATAGATACCTTTAATTAGCAACACCTAGTTTTCAACAATTCTGTTTCTTCAAATGATATTACAGATTTCCGACGTTGCGGCTGGGTTACAGCACCCGTGGTCACGGGGGGGGGGGGGGGGGGGTCAAAATGGGATGACCAAATTCGTAAAATTTGTTTCATTTAACAATTAACAACCTTATATTTTTTACCTTTTGATCAAATCGCCAAAACGTTGCGTATAAATGGAGAAGCTAATTTGTATACCAGATAGATTTAACAATAATTTGTGGTCATGGGAAGATGTACTGTTAAACTGTGTTAATCACAAAAGTTGACAAACACTAAGTACTTCCGAATCTTTTTATATATTTGCAGCGTGTATAGTTTTCTTAGTGTTCCTTAACAAACTATACGCTGTTCTTTCTCGATTTAGATAAAATATAATCCTATAAGGAATTAACAAAGGACGTTATATACATATTTTAGTGATACCTTATTTGCAATATTATGTAGCTTTCTCAATATATCGGTAATTCTTCTGATTTGGCTTAAAAGAATTTTGATCTTTGAACTTCCCAGATTTGGAACAAGTAAACCAAAATATTTTCATACAAACACATGTATACATCGTCTGTTTTGAGTTCAATGTTACTAGATTGTTCTGTAGCCACTGGGAAATTTGTGATCTTTCCATTAAAAATTGAAAAATTACCGCGGCGTCATCGGCATAGCATCAAATATCGGGCTTTTCAAGTATTATCTCGTGAATGTTATTAATATATAGGATTAATAATGTAGGCCCCAGGATGTTACCTGATGGGACTACAAAACTACTAGTAGATTGAACAAACTTAATACACTGCTTTTGATCTGTCAAATAAATTTTAAACCAGGGCTAGCCTATGTATAGTTGTGTGCAAATCCTTTTCTATTATAATTTAGTTCATACTGCTAGGCTTGTCAGTTGTAGGTTTCATTAATTGTCCATGCCATCTAATCATAAATCAGTAAGTGTAGAATGTCAATGGGGGACATGTAGCTTTTGATGTAGGCATAGGTTCAAAATGTTATTATGTCCTTAACATGAGCACATTTAGATTTCTTATATGCATAAATGGCTACGCTGGAGCGTACGTATTATAGTTGTAGCGCAAATAGGTCGGCTCGACTGATGAAGGATAACGCTCGTACAAAATACCAGCGTAAGATAGTAGTAACATAATGTTGCTGTGGTCCATATGACTAGCGACGAGAATCTGAGACGACTTTTACTGCTAACGGGACATTATATCGTAGTCTTCAGGGTGGCAACAAATCTATATTTTTATTATTTATCAAGGATGCATGTATTTGTTTTAGTTGCCGAAACCTTTCAACTCGAGTTACAAAACCGTTTTCAGTGCTTAGAAGATTGCAATGCAGTGGACGATATGAATGACAAGCTTGTGGAAACTGTCCATGCGGTCGGAGCTAAGTTTAGCAAGACCCGCCGCAGAAGAACACAAAAACTCTCCGATCACACTCTTAATCTTATGGCTGTTAAACGGGAAATGAAGCTGCAGTCTTCAGTAGATTTGACAGCATACAGTCAACTGAACAGACAGATCTCCAAATGCATGCGGCGGGACTTACGCAACTTTTATACTGCTCGTATTGAAGAAGCGATCGAGCGGAACCAAGGCTCCAAAGTCTTCGCTAGAGATCTGTCTGCCAGAAAGAGCCAACTGTCGAATCTGAAGACCGAGTGTGGCAGCGTCGTTTCCAGGACACCTGAGATTTTGAGTAAAATGAGGAAGTTCTATGGGCAGCTGTATACATCATCCTTGGAGCCACACGCAAGTGTGAGTAACGATCCAAGAGCAAGTCTTATCCTACACTATTCCGATGATATTCCGGACGTCAGTTTGAGCGAGATTAGAATGGCCAGCACCTTAGAAACGGCACGGCCCCAGGCGAGGATGTAATTACAGCGGAGCTTCTGATAGCAGAGGGAAAACCGGTACTTGAAGTCCTTCAGAAGCTCTTTAATTCCGTCTTCCATGGTGGCATTACACCGGAGGCGTGGAGCAAAAGTGCGATGGTCTTGTTCTACAAGAAAGGTGACAACGCTCTCTTGAAGAACTACAGACCGATTTCCCTTCTGAGTCGCGTCTACGTGCTGTTTTCGAGAGTCATTACGAATCGTCTCGCGCGCAGACTTGACGACTTCCAGCCTCCCGAACAAGCCGGTTTCCGAAAAGGTTTTAGCACCATAAACCACATACATAGCCTTCGGCAAATTGTACAGAAGTCCGAGAAGTACAATTTGCTACTATGTCTGACGTATGTGGACTATGAGAAAGCCTTTAATTCCGTCGAAATTTGGGTGGTGCTACAGTCTCTTCAGCGGTGCCAAGTTGACTGTCGATATATCGAAGTGCTGAAGTATTTGTACAGTAGGACTGCGATGGCTCTCCGAGTACAGAACCAGAGTACGAAACCTCTCCAATTTCAGAGAGGTGTAAGACAGGGTGACGTTATATCCCCGAAACTCTTCACCGCTGCATTGGAAAACATTTCCAAGCTTCTGGACTGGAAAGAATACGGTATGAACATCAACGGCGGCACTCACCTTCAATTTGCCGACGATGTAGTCCTTATGGCAGAATCGCTGGACGACCTAAGCACTATGCTCAATGACCTCAGTAGTGCCTCCCAACGGATAGGTCTTAAGATGAACATGGACAAAACAATAATCATGTTTAACGTCCATGTCACACCTATGCCGGTAGTTGGTGGGAGCACTGAGCTCGAAGTTGTTGACGAGTATGTTTACCTGGGACAAATAGTCCGACTAGGTAAGTCCAACTTCGACCGAGAGGTCAATCGACAGATTCAACTCGGCTGGGTAGCGTTCGGGAGATTACGACACATCTTCGCGTCAGGTATACCTCAAAACTTGTAAATGAGACTGCATAACCAGTGCGTGTTGCCAGTATGACCTATAAAACTGAGACGTGGTCCTTCACTGCTGGCCGGATGAGGAAGTTCAAGGTTGCTCAGCGAGCTATGGAGATGGCTATACTCGTAGTTTCTCTTTTGAAACAGAAACAGAAATTTTTTTATTCAATATAGATTATAAATAATACTTATTGAAAGTCACTCTTTTGTATGATTACCACTGGTTCGAAAAAAACCTCTGTCCTGGGAAGAACCAGCAAGAAACCCAGCGGGACTTTTTTTTTAAATAACAGCTTACAATCATGTATGTTACACAAATTAACAACACAACAAATTAGAAATAGCTTGGTAGCGATCACCTCATTTCCTGGGGTTATTATCATCTATAAATTCATTAATATTATAATAACCCTTTTTATACAAACTTAGTTTAAGAAAGTTTTTGAACTTTGAGCAGGTCACATTTTGTATATTTTCTGGAGTTTTGTTGTAAAAGTGTATACATCGCCCCAAGAATGAATTACTGACTCGATGGAGTCGAGTAACTGGTACTACTAGCTTGTGTCTGTTCCTAGTATTTACAGAATGAATATCACTTATTTTTGTAAAACTACTTTTATTTTTGTGTACGTACATTACATTTTCATAAATATATTGAGAGGCCAAAGTTAATATATTATTTTCCTTAAATTTTTGTCGCAGCGACTTTTTAGGCTTTAAATCATAAATTGCTCTTATGGCCCTCTTCTGTAAAACAACTATAATTTCAGTGTCAGCTGCGTGTCACCATAGCAAAATACCTTACGACATTATGCTATGGAAATAGCTAAAGTAAACTAGTCTAGCTGTTTCAACACTAGTTAGACTTCTAATCTTTTTTACGGCATATGCTGCAGAACTAAGTCTGCTAGCTAGTTTTGATATATGGGGGCTCCATTGAAGCTTCGCGTCTAGTGTGATTCCAAGAAAAATGGTGGTATCTACAAGACTCAGTTTCTCCCCATTTAAAATTACATTAGTATTTAATTGTTTGACATTTGGAGTCATAAATTTCATACATTTCATTTTAGTGCCATTTAAATGCAAATTATTAACATTGAACCAATTTACTAATTTAGATATAGCATTATTTACTTCGTCATATTTTAGCAATTGTCGACTTAATTTGAAAATTAAAGAAGTGTCATCTGCAAATAATACTATATCATAGTTATATCCTACTATGTAAGGTAGGTCATTAATGTATACAAGAAACAGAAAAGGGCCGAGAATTGAGCCTTGAGGCACGCCCATTTGTATCATCGACCCGGAAGAACTCATACTGTTAATGACAACTTTTTGCGTTCTCTTACTTAAATATGAAATAATTAATTTAAGAGCAGCATCACTTCTTACACCGTAGTGTTGAAGTTTCCTGATTAATGTTTCACGGTGAACACAATCGAAGGCTTTGGATAGGTCACAAAATATACCCAAAGCATCCTGTGAATTCTCCCATGCATTAAATATATATTTAATCAGCTCAACACCGGCATCAGTTGTCGAGCGACCCCTTGTGAAACCAAATTGAATTTTATGAAGTAAATTATTTATATTAAAGAAATTTAACATTTGATCAAGAATAATTTTTTCAAAAATCTTACTAAGTGTTGGTAGTACAGAAATAGGTCTAAAATTGGCGGGGTCTAATGTACTACCAGATTTCAATAAAGGTATTACTTTACTATACTTCATTAAATCAGGAAACACACCAGATTCGATACTAGTATTAAAAATAATAGCTAAATGAGGCGCGATTGTATCTATTATAGACGCAATAACTTTAACGGAAATCCCCCACAGATCCGCAGTTTTCTTAACATCAATAGTTTTAAAATATTTTACAATATCTTTTGATGATACTTTATGAAATGCAAAATTCTTTGTACACGCATTTACATTTTGTTTAAGTAATGATTCGGCGACCGCAGGAGAAGAATTCAGTGACTTAGTGGTTAATATCGGAATATCAGTAAAATATTTCTCAAAAACCATTGCAACGTCCTGATCTGATTCGGTTAATTTGTTACTAAATGCGTTACTATGCGTGATAAACTTAGAAATCAAAGGATATCCGCAGTAGAACTAGATTAGTAAGCTGAAATGGCAATGGGGAATTAACAGTGGTAGAGCTACGCGGCAGCTTTTGCTGACGCACGGCTCGAACCGGGGTGGTACCACGACCTCACAGAAAACCAGCGTGAAGTAGAGGTTTACCTCTGCGTTTCGCTTGGTGAGTGCAGGTGGCCGGAGGCCCTTTTTACTGGAAATGAGGCATTCCATCTTAGTCCTCACGGGTGACAACGCATCTACATTTTGATTTGTAATAGATAGATGTAGATGTCTATGGGCCGCAGCAACCACTTACCATCAGGTGGAACTGTGTGCTCGTTTGTCACCCTTATCCTATAAAAAAAAATGGGCTGGCCATATAGCTCGAAGAACCGACAACCGATAGGGGAAAAAAGTTTCTCGAGTGGCGGCCTCGTACCGGCGGACGAAGTATAGGGTGTCCCCTCTTTAGATGGAGTGACGACCTGGTAAGACATGCAGGAAGTCAATTAATGCAGGTGGCTCAGGACCGTGCTTTGTGGCATTCCTTGGAGGAGGCCAATGTTCAGCAGTGGACTTGTGAAGGGCTGTATCGCATGTGTGGCGGCAACGAGCGCCACGCATGCATGAACAGAATGGAGCGGTTGTGTTGTGTCGCAGCGGCGTGGACACGCACTTCCTGTCGGCGCAGGAGTGCGTGACGGCGGGCCACTACCAGAACCTGCACCCCAGCGCCTGCCGCCACGCCTCCTCGGGCTACTTCGGCTCCAAGTTCGTCACCGTCTGCGTCACCGGTAACCCATCCCGCTCACTTGTCTTTCCTTTTTGTCCTTTGTCTAACCTTTTTGTGTACGCCCCGGCTAAGTGAACTTCTAACTTCGTTTACACAGAAGCTCTGTCATAAACGACTTAGAACTTTGACGATAACGATTTATTTTGTTACCACTTATAGATACATTAATGATATAAATCGTTTAATATTCTCTTACATAAACGTCAATTTTTTTTATTTAAACCTAAAATATATGCGAGCTAAGCCGCGGGCACAGCTAGTCACAAATGTATGTCATGTAAATAATCCCCGTAAGTTCCAAAAGAGGAATATAAATAAAGCTATAAGTTTTTATAGGTGAATGGTTAAGGTGCACACAGTCCATGTAATAGCAAGTTGTTGCCACCACTTACATATATTCTCGATTATGGATGAAAAAGCCTTTGTCACTGCTGAGTTGTAAGATTTTTTATTTTAAGTTAACGAAGGGACTTCGGTTACGTTATTCCTAAATTGTCATTGTACCATACAAATGAGCTCGCGCGTGCTCGTGCTCGCGCGTGTTCGTGCTCGCGCGTGCTCGTGCTCGCGCGTGCTCGTGCTCGCGCGCGTTCGTGCTCGCGCGTGCTCGTGCTCGCGCGTGCTCGTGCTCGCGCGTGTTCGTGCTCGCGCGTGCTCGTGCTCGCGCGTGTTCGTGCTCGCGCGTGCTCGTGCTCGCGCGTGTTCGTGCTCGCGCGTGCTCGTGCTCGCGCGTGCTCGTGCTCGCGCTTGCTCGTGCTCGTGCTCGCACGTGCTAGCTGGTGGTGCCGGCAGGCGACAGCGCGCGGCGCGTGGCGCTGGAGGGCTACCAGGTGTCGGGGCAGTGCCAGGCGCTGGTGCGCGACGGCATCCTGCTGCCCACGCGCGACGCGCCCGAGCTCGGCTACATCCGCGACTGCAGCCCCAACCACTACGTGCCCGACGTCTACTACAAGGTCAGTGCTGCACGACATCTACTCTTCTCTGTGTCCTCTGCATTGTCCGCATTGTCTGCATTGTCTTTCACTTGCTATACAGTACAATTGAATACAATCATTTTTATTCATTATAGATTACGAGAATACTTATTACTATGGACACATGCAACCAACTTCAAACAAAGAAGGCTACATAAACACATCAACAGAATCTAGGGATATTTGATATTTCATCAAATATCGACATCTAAAAATCTATGAAAATTTTTCTGGTATAGTAAATGGAAGAATGATAGTTCATTTTAAGATCTTTAATAAAAAAAATAGTTTCGTAATTTTTTTGTTTTAAATAAAAATGTAAATTTTTTTAATCGCCGTAGAAAATTAATATGATAAAAAAACTTCATTTCTTCTTTTAAAACTATTAATTTTAATAAAAATTGAAAAAATCTTATAAAATCTAAATTATTAATAATCAGCGTTGCCACGTCTCACATTAATTACACATCAACATCGATTGTTCATACTTAAATTGTAAATGTCTTGTTACGTTATGAGGTCCCATGTTCATTGTGTGTGTTTATAAAATTGTTGTTCCGTCGTCAAATTTGGCGGGAAATCTCCCAAAGATTCTCGTTGTAACATGTAACGGGCATGCTCGATAGGATTTGAGTCGGACGACTGTGCAGGCCAATCTAAAACTTGAATTTTGTGATCTCGGAGAGCGATCGACACCAGCCGCGCCGTATGGGAAGGAGCATTATCGTGCATGAGTAGAAATCCCTGACCCATTTGGATTCTGTGCGGGACAATAACAGGCTCTACAACCTCCGCGTGATATTTTTGTGCAGTCATGCTGCCTTGGATCCAAACTGTGTTTCAAATCCAAAATGGGTTCATCCGCCATGACGAATTCCTGCCCACACCACGATTGTCCTGCCTTGGTGTGAGTGGACCTCCTGAGGGTGCCGTAGACGGCTAACTCTCCGAAGTTCTCTCTGGACTTCACCAAACGCGTGTTCTTCGTGAATCCGGATGAAACGCAAAATCGGGACTCATCGGTGAACAACACTAAATACCATTGTTCGTCACTCCATGGCAAATGCTCGCGAGCCCACTAAAGCCGCCGACCGCGATTGCTACGTCGCCTGGAACAGGTAGCGGTCCTCGAGCATGAACTTGGTCTACATGCAACCTACTTCGCACGCTTTGGTCGCTTACCAGCAGCTGGTGGTCCTCCTGGAGCCTTTGTAGTAGTTGCATCACTGTGATAGGGGTTGTCTTCTGGCGGTCATTTGGAGAAATCAACCCTGTATCTGCGTAGTAACACGATATATACCCGTGTGCCATTCAGTCACATCCCCAGTACAGCGATAACGTGACCACCACCTTGATATCACATTTTGGCTGGTGTGTAGGGTCTCATATTTTGTGACCTATCCAAAGCCTTCGATTGTGTTCACCATGAAACATTAATCAGGAAACTTCAACACTACGGTGTAAGAAGTGATGCTCTTAAATTAATTATTTCATATTTAAGTAAGAGAACGCAAAAAGTTGTCAATAACAGTATGGAGTAGAAACTGTAAAGTGGTAATTAATTTAGGATTTAGATATCCCTAGATTCTATTGATGTGTGTATGCGTTGTTACCTCTATGATAATAATATGGAATACCTCACATCTTGTAATTTCCAAAACCCCTTCAGTCCAAACACAGGGGTGTGCGCACTGCTGCTTGGGTGTAGAAATAGTTATGAGGGTAGTATCTACCCAGAGGGACACCTAGACAGAGAAGGAGACCAAACCCAGTAAGGATTTTACAGCATATGTTGCAAAACTAAGCTTGCTAGCTAGTTTAGATATATGAGCCACTGAAGCTTCGCGTCAGCTATAATTCCGAGAAAATCATTGGATTAAACAAGTCTAAGCTCCAGTTCATTTATAAGTACAAAAGTATTCTGGTGTTTAACATTGAGTGGTGTGAGTTTATAACATTTTGTTTTATTACCGTGCAAAGGCAAATTGTCACTTCGTCATATTTTAAAAATGTTTGCTTAAGTCTAAAAATAAACGAAATATTATCAGCAAATAATACTATATCATGGTTCTTTCATACTAGGTAAGGTAAATCATTAATAATAATATAAACTAAAAACAGAAATGAGCCATAAGTTGAGCCCTGAGGAACACCTACAAATATTACCCACCAGGAAAAACCACTGTTAATATTAAAAATTGTTTGCGTTCGGTTGCATAAATATGAGATAATAATTTTAAACGCTATATTCTTTACACCATAATGCTGTACATATCTGATTAATGTCTCAAAGTAAATACCGTCGAAAGCCTGGGAAAGATCACAAAATATTCGTAAACCGTTTTTTTTTTAATTTACCCCCATGCGTTGAGTATTAATTGTTTATTTTTATCAATTTATCATAGCTTAGATACGCCCGATACAATGCCCCCGAGTGCAAGTGAGATAGCTGATTATGACTTGATTTGTCAAGCCTTTTTCTCGATTTCATAATTTTTGTGTGTTTATGCTTTATTAGTGACCTTATAACTAATTTAAGGTCTTCAAAGGCTTCTAATTTAAAAAATTGAACTATTTTTCTCTCAACAGTTAAATTTAATCTTATTATTATTTATATATACGCCGTAATTTTAATATAGTGTATATAAAATATAGAATATTATAACATTTAAATTAATTTTATAAATTAAAACGAATTCAAAGGAGATTTTATGTCAATTAACATATTCAAATATTAAATATAAAAAGTTATACACTCTTGCAAAATCTAAAAACATTATTGTCAAAATTTTGACGTAATGTTCATATTTACAGATGTTTAAAAAAACGGATAAGACTGAATAATTATAATGATTTAACACATTTTACGAACATTTGAGCGTTCACTACACTTAAATGAAACTAGTTTTACGGATTGCATCGCGTATATTAACTTATTTTATATTCCCGACGTTTCGAGTACTATAATATTTAGAGAAACAGTAAAGAACTCTCATTAAACAAAAAAAAAAAAAAAACAATCATACTTTAATAATAAAAAAATAAAAAAACAATAGCGTTTCCACAAATGTAACAGAATCAACGCATATTCCTCGAACAATGACGACTTATTTTATTACGACTTAATTTAAAAAATACTTTTACGATGATTTCTTTACAAAATATCAGTATTTACAATACAGTTATAACAATTAAATAATGTTAATGTTATTATTTACCGAAAATATGAAATTCCATCCTTTTTTAGTGTCCTGGATATGTGATTTTTACAAATTTTTAAACGAGCACTGAGGCATGTTTACCGTCGGAGCATTCGAATGCTACTAGATTAAAAGTGCACCCATATGTTCGAGTGGGTGCACATTCGGTTATGCCATTTTTTGTCACTGATTGTGTATCTAGTTTTTTATTAGTGATCGATGGGTTAGTGATCGATGTACTAACTATAATATTGTAAATTTAAACTTTGCGCTTCACTGTTTCATATAAGCATGCAGTGTTCACTTTATTTAGACTGAGCGCTGTAAGTAAAAAAGGGTTGTTAAAGTATTGTATTAAATAAAAGTACTTTCACGGATTTTATCGCGTTTACTTATTTTGAATTTCCTACTTTTCGGTTGCTTTACAAACACTCATACTCAGTCCTGTGACTGTAGCTGCGGTAAAGCATCCGAAACGTCGAGAATTAAAAATACTCGTAAGTTAACTTAAACGTAATAAAATTCTTAAAACTAGTATTATTCAGGTAAAGTTAAGAAATCATTAAATCATTACATTTCAATTTGTGAATGTAATAAATAAATTAATAAATAAAAGCTATGAACATTACTCACTTTTTAAAAACGTGAGTGTTACAAACGTCGTATCATAACGTTTCTGTTTCTTTTTTATACAATCCGACAATAATACTCATTACCTGTAGTCAGCGTCTCAAGGGTGAAAATATAAAATATTGGATAATTAATAGAATTAGACGTTACTTTGTGGAAATCCATTATATTATACTTTTCAAACTATGTCTTATCTCGTGTCATTATTTTAATTTATTTTAAGTGGTAAACTCTGATAGGCTATAATGAAGATAAAATGTCTTGGAGGCGTAGGCCAAAGGGAGCATAGCCATGGGCGGCAGCAACATATGTTACGCCACTGAGACATCTTCTGAAACATCGACATCATCACCCCAACCGCAAGAATCATGTCAAATTTGTGAAAGGTTTAAGAGATCTTGTAAGTTGTATTGCATTACTTAAGCGCGAAGCGCGTAGGATGTTCTACTAGGGCCTAAAAATCAAGAACCCAACTTTTTGTCGCATGAAATCGTATCTAACAACCATATTGTACTCATTAATGTATTGTATTCATTACTAAATTAATGTATAAATGATATAAAAAGCACATTGTCAGAAAGTTAAATGATTGTTCAAACTTATTAAATTATTTTTAAATCGATTAATTGCTATTTTAACATAAAAATGGTTTTAGTGGCTTAAGGTGTGGATTTGTCAAGTCCGCATGGAGGGGCAAACACGATAACTTTTGAAAATATCAATTTTCAACACAATCTATTTTTTTAATCTCTTCATCTATCATGTGGGAAACCATGGAATGTAAACGGCAGTTTAATTTTGTTTTGTTTATTTATAATTTCTTTTTCGGCTGAGAAATCCCGAAATTTTCGGTATTTTAAGCAGCCTTGTCATAATTTATTTTCTAAATAGACTGCCTCACTCACTCACTTCGGGTTCAGCCGCCGTCATGAGTGGATACTGTATCAGTCGTTTTCAGCGGCTCGTGCTCAAAAAGATTGCTGTACAAATACAAAATATTCGAAAAACCAAATTTCATACATACGATTTGATTATTGTTATAATCACAGATTTTTATTGCAATATTTTAAAAGCACAGAATCAATAATAGTACTACGTACTAAAAGTAAGTAGAATTTATAATATATAAATATACTTAAATGTCTTGGACTTTATGGAATGACCTGAATGATGATATGATGATCATATGAGTATATCATAGATAATAAGTTAAAAGAGCTATGTGTGTTAGATTCTTTTTAATACTATGAAATAATTTATAAGAGTTCTGTTAACACCTTTTCACATTTTGGATTATTTTTATAACAAAAATTTTGGCAGATAACTCTCTTCACCACCGTCAAAATTGTAATATTTCAATACTACTAATGTATTTAACTCATTTTGAAAAAGTTGTGACTTGACTCTCTTCACTACTAAAGCGACGAAATACAAATATTATTGGGCCGTAGACAGTCAAAAGCTTTAGTAAGATCCCAAAAATACTTGCAGTCAATTAAAAGCTCACCCAGGACTATAAGAAGGAAGCAACCGGAGACCCTTTTTACTGGAAAAGATGCATTCCATCTCAGTTCTCACGGGTAACAACGCATCTGCATTTTGATTCGCAAACGAGGATAGATGTAGATGTCTATGGGCCACAGCAACCACTTACCATCAGGTGGACTGTGTGCTCGTTTGTCACCCTATCCTATAAAAAAAGCAACTAGATTTACTCTCGTATTCGTGGTGATCTTCTTTGAGAATCCAATGTATAGCTCATACTTCGTCACACATCTCTTGGGGAGTTGTAAGAGTCGCAGAGGATAATAAAATAGTAGATGGACAACATCATCTTCCTGATAACAACTCTCAATTTTGGTATCTCTAATAGAATACTTTCGTCTCCAATGAACACCTCATGTTAATAATGCATTGTCGAGTAAACTTAATTCCGCTGTGCAAGGTACAAGCAAGGTTGGTTTATTGTAGCTATTTCCAGTGTGATGTGTTGTGGATTATTGCTGTGGATACTGGCAAACTGATGTTGAGAATATATTTATACTACAGGAAAGATCCTTTCGTTCCTTGTTCCAGGCTAAGGGACTCATTTAGAGATCTTTTTAAACAAATTAATATCTACTGTTGCTATACACTTCGTACTGGATAATCTATTCAAATAAATAAAATTGAAGTGTCTGTTTGTAATGTCAAAATAATAGCTTTTTATTAATGCATATGTAAGTATATATGGTACTTATAACAAAAAAACAATTTTTATAATTTTTATCTGCTCATCTGTTTGTTCCAGTCACTCTCCGAAATGGCTGGACCGATTTTGACAGGACTTTCACTAGATAGTTGATGTTATAAGGAATAAGTTAGGCTGGTTTTATATTAGAAAAATTATTACGTTTCCGCACAAAAAAATTCAAACCCATGAAATATTATCGTAGCTGTTCCCCGCGAGTTCGCCCGCGTGGCATTTACACAGCAGAACAGCTTATTTATGTTAGAAACTATTTTAAAACCTTTTAAAAAGTGCAAATATATTTTATATTTTCACCCTTGAGACGCTGACTACAGTTAATGAGTATTATTATCGGATTGTATAAAAAGAAAGAGAAGCGTTATGATACGACGTTTGTAACTTACCTGTTACGAAACATAAAACAATTAATTGTTTAAAAATATGTTATGTAGGTAATCAATAACTAAAAAACAACTATCTTCTAATTCGTATTCAAATCATACGTTACTGGTATTAACTTTATCAACGTACCTACCTACGTTGATAAGTTACACAGATATTTTTGCTGGATGATCATTTGAAGAGTTTACTTAACCATTTCTTTGTATCAGGATTTTTTGAAAACGTGTTTTGAAAACAAGGTTTCGCAGATATATATGGGAAAAGGGAAAAGGGTCACGGCAGGACTGCATAAATTGCCGCGGTATAAGCCTTCTCAGCGTCGTCGTTAAATTGTATGCGAAAGTGTTGATTGAAAGGGTTGTGAATGAAACAGACGAAAAAGTATGGGATACACAAGCGGGATTTAGAAAGTTTAAATTTTTTTTTTTATTTCATAACATTACATTTATTAGTTACACATTACATTACGGTACAATCATAAGTTTATAGAAACTTTACCGTGTACCGATATCGCCGACAATATTGAATATGAGGGTAAAGTACAAAATTACACTTATTATTTGTTAAGTGCGTGATCTGCTAATACAGGATGCAATGCTCATGGATTGTATATACAGGACGTTTGTTTTAAAGCGTTATCGTAATATTTATTGGTAATACATATTATGTATTACTTAAATTATTTATGATGCAATCTATGAAGTAGTTTTTTAATTTTAATTTAATATTTTTTTGAGTCAGTTCGGATTTTAAAGATCCTGGTAGCTGGTTAATTAGGTTAGGGATCATATATTCTAAAGTACGTTTACCATATAAATTATTATATTTAGGTAAGGCTAATTTAGGTTTTCCCGAACTGCGAGTTTTGGAGTAATCACGGGTAACGGCAATTTTTAACTGTTCATGAAAAAATTCTTCTACAAGAAGGGTAAACTTTACTTTTTCGTGTATCGGTATAATTTTGCAATGGCTAAAAAGGTTATGGTAATCTGATTCTTTATATTGGTTTTTAATATTATCCGGAACTATAGTTTTTAGAATACGTGACTGCAGTAAATAAATATGTTCTAAATGTGATTTGTACGTTCTGCCATAACTAGACAAGCCGTATGCTACTTTTGACTCCACCAGTGATTTATATAGCTGTATAAGAATTTTATATGGAATTTTATATTTAATTACGGAAAATTTTGCAAGCATACCACGAAGTTTATCACACATGTGCTCAATATGTTCTTTCCAATTTAGTCGACTATCTATGACGAGTCCTAAAGGGAATGGAATGTACAGATCAGGTATTTTCCTTGCGGTGCATAGCCGAAAAGTGTTTGGCTAAGACAGGAAGGTCTTTTGCGTCTCGTGGATCTAGAAAAGGCCTATGATAGAGTGGTGAGGAATGAATTGTGGTCAGCACTGTCCGTCAATGGTGTGAGCAGTATCCTCATACGAGCATTGCAATCTCTTTATAGTGATTCTAGTGCTTGTGTAAGGATAAACGGGGCATACACTGAATGGTTTAATATCGAAAAAGGTGTTAGACAGGGATGTGTAGCGTCACCGTGGCTGTTTAACCTGTTCATGGACAATTGCTTGACAGATTTAAAAGATAATGAAAGTGGGTTGAGAATGAATGAGTTACTCGTCAAATGTTTTCTCTATGCTGATGACCAAGTACTGCTTGCGTCTTCGGCCGAGGAGTTGCAGGAGATAGTAACTGATATGAGTGGAGCTTTTGCTTGAAAGGGAATGAAGATGAATGTAAAGAAGACGAAAGTGATGGTGTTTGAAAGAGATGAGGCAGTGACAGACTGCAATATCGTGATTGGAGATGAACAAATTGAACAGATGAAGGAGTTTGTATATCTGGGTTCAAAGTTTACGAGAGATGGAAAGTGTAAGAGTGATATCGAAAAAAGAGTGAATGCAGGAAACATGGTGAATGGAGCTTTGCACTCCTTTATGAGCAGTCGGAAGGTGTCTAACAAGGCTCGTCTCGCTGTGCATGAGAAGGGTTTGGTTCCGATTCCGGTTAAGAAGTATGATAGGTTACACTGAGTAACAGGATAAGAAATAGTGAGATAAGGAAACGTTGTGGTCTGAAAGAAGATGTAGTGACAAAAATTGAGAAAAGTAACCACATGGTTTGGCCATGTAGAGAGAATGAATGAAGAAAGATTGACGAAAAAAGTGTACAAGGCGAGTGTGAATGAAAGTGTTGGAAGGGGTAGACTTAGGCGGACGTTTCTAGACTAAATCAGATACTTCTTGAAAAAAGGCCAGGTCAAGAGTACCCTAAACCGAACAGAATGTATGAAGGGAATAATGAAAGTGGACGAAGCGAAACAAAAATGTAAGGATCATAGCAAGTGGAAAGACGTGGTCTCTGCCTACCCCTACGGGAAAGAGGCGTGATTATATGTATGTTCAAGGTTAGAGTAGGGTTCAAGGTTTTTGTCGCTACTATAAACTATATAGATTTGGCTAAAAATTGTTTGTAAAAAATCTTATTTAGGTCTTGCAAGCGCCTTAAAAAAGTAAAATTATGTGTTTAAGTTTGATGTAGTTTTGTTTGTTTTGTTTTTGTTGTTTGCATTATTCGACGGCTCCGTGGCGCAGTGGCATAACAATGAGTTGCAGCGCTGAGGGCGGCGGGTTCGACTCCTGCACGGAACAAGTGTTTGTATGGCCTACAAATAATTGTTCTGGGTCTCGATGTTTGTCTTTGTGAAATTTATATATGCCAACTGCCTCCACGATATAGGGAAAATTCCTACTGTAGGGCTAACGTTTAAAAAAAAAACTCTTTTGTAAATTACATCGCAAAAAGTTGTGTTGAAATAAAACTGCGTTAGTGATGCTTCATATATTTATTTATCACGTTTCGCACTGGACATTGCAATATGCTCATACATTTATTTAACAAACGGGGGCTCGGCCCCCGCATCACCACGATCACTTATATACTATATCGAAAAAATGATAACTACTACATCGCAGTATATTTAGGTACCTATATATTAATGTACACAACAGCAATCGCGCGGGCCTCGCGACATAAATTTTGTAAAAAAATAAATAGTGTCCGACCGAAGCTTCGGCGAAACCTTCGGCCTCGGTCAAAACGGGCCGAAGTTTTGGGCAAAGCCAAAGATTTGTAGCAAGCGTCGAAATTGAACGAACTGTTACAACAAGCAAGAGCGCAATGAACTTGACGACGCATTTTTTATCATCTCTAGATCAAATCCTAGAGATGATTCAAATTACTTTTTTATATTACACAGTCAATATAATTAAATTAGGTTAAAATTAAGAAAATAAATAAAATTATTTATATTGCTAATTTAGCAATTCTTTAACTGAGTTTCTTAGGGTTTTGAAGCCTTCGGTTTCGGCTTTGGCCCAGAAATCGACCTTCGGTCGAACACAGAAAATAATCTCAACAAGTGAATACGCGAGTCAGGTAAGCTAAACGAGGTGTATACTCCGAGTCAACCCCACTGCATGCCGTCCTGCTGCAGCGGGGCACGCACGCAAGCGACAGGCACTGATCGGGGCCGTGCCCCACCACCTACCCTTATCATCACAGTCTTGTATACGCTCAGTAATGAGGGCTAGTAATCTTCCGCTCACCAGATGTCGCCACTAAAGACTGAGGTGAATTTTTTGTTACACAATGTCATTTAATTGAGAAATTACTCTTAAATAAAAGCTTATCAGTTTCTAGAGTATTATATTTATACTCAAAACAATACCTCGGTGGTTTGCTCTTTAATTTTTTGCATATTTTAAAGTTATTTTTTAATTTTTGCTACTTATAGAAATATACGTAGTTTGGGTTATTAATTTCTAATCCAATTAATATAAAGTATAACTAATATTACAGAAGGAACTTACATTTCCCTAACAAATTAACTTTCCCGCTATGACATGTATCAAATATTTCACCCCATTCCAAAGTGACGCCGCCCTCGTTGGGCAACCCCTCATTGGAGAGCGTGACGTAACTACGGGAATAATTTACTTTCGCATTATAAACTCTTATATCGCGCCTACGAGAGGTAACATTTGTTTGTAAATATATTTATCAATCGTGTAACCGCCGTAAATATATATCTATAACATTTCGTTTTACTACACGAAGCCAAGTGGAGCCGCGGCTCGTAACACCGGCATTATATATTCTATATAACATTTAACATTTATATTGACACAGATCGAAACGTTACGATTAGTTGCTTAACTTTAAATTGCATAACAAAATACAGAATCAGATTCCGAATGATTCCTCGCTGCGCTGTTCCCGAAAGTGCTAATAACAAACATAAACGCATATCTCGGAACGCTCGCATAGAACAGGCCCGCTGCTCGTTGACGATACGAACACATTAAGCCACTACTAACGCACTTAGAACAACCGGCATTTCCGCGGTATCCCTGTTGGGCCGGCACTAACACAATTACATATATAACACAGAGGACACGCACGCGACAAGACGCCGATAAGGAATTGTTAGTGACACGGGAAAACGGATACAGAAGCTGAAGCTGACGAACTTAGAAATAACGCGTAAATACATCAAAATTTCTATATCTATAAAAATAGCACAAAGTTCGAGTAAGATTTGTAGACGAAAAGTAGCGTTGGTCCGCCGTTTAAGTATAAAAATGTCCAGAGTCGCGAGAGAGGGTCTATAGAGGACTAATATGCTGGTTATGAATGAGAGAAAGGTCTAGGATGCGTCAATTCAGTTTTCCACAGCTAGCGATGAGGATGGTGCTCTGTGGCTTGCCGGAGCTGTCGCCCGTGCGACTCAGCCGATCCACTATTTCGAGACCTTCAACTACACACGCAAAGATGGCGGTAAAGCCGCGCATCTCTCGCAGCACGATGCGGAATTGAGATCCCACAAGGCCTAAGTTGTCGTGGCGTTTCTGCGAGCGTCGCATGCCCACCGAGCCGCGCACCGCCGCCATCTTGGTGTCGTCCGGCATGAAGTAGCTCTCCTCGAATGCGGAGCGCCCTCCGCGACCGTTGTTCAACTCGTAGTCGCCCGTTATGACACTCTCGTTCTCCCAACACTGGAACACGGAACAGCCACGGTACCCCACGCCGAGCTCCCCAGTGGCCAGCACTTTGAAGTTGCGCGCCATCCGCGGTGCCAAATCGCTCCGCACCTCAATTACAACACGCCCGAACGGCAAACCGTTCACCTCCAGGTTGAAGTAAAACAAAGGGAACGCGTGAGGTACGCGCGCCAGCGGAGTCGACGGCGACGATTTATGCCGCGAGAGATACTGCAGATACAGCTGGGCCGTGCAGTAGTTGGCCAGGAATAGCACGGGGTCCGGTGTGACTACCGGCGGTGGTGAATCGACGGCGCTCAGATCTGATAACGCTCGACGAAGAATCTCGAAGTCGAGCGGCACCGCCGCGCTGCGGACGAGATCGTCGAAACGGCACTGCAGCAGCGCGTCTGCTCGGCACGCTCGCAGTCGCTCCAGCTCTGCAGGAAGAGGTGAGGCGCGTTCGGTGAGATCAGCGGACGCGGTCAGTTCGGCCTCGAGGCGCAGCTTGAGTGCGGTGGCGGCGTCCAGTGCCCGGAGCAGGAAGTCGCGGCGGCGCGTGGCCAGGCGCCGCAGCTCAGCGCGCAGCGGCAGCGCCTGCGCGTGCGACCAGCACGACGCGCACGCTGCGTCGCCCGCCGTACGCGACTGGCACAGCGGGCAGCGCAGCGCGCCGCTCGCCGACAGCGCTCGAGCGCACGCCGAGCACAGTGTGTGCGAGCAGGCGAGCAGTCGAGCCGCTCGCTCGCTTGCGTCCACAGTGCACTGGCAGCGGGGACAGCGGACCGAATCGCTTGGCCGCTCGCTCGCCCGCTCGCCCGCACGCTCGGCCGCACGCCCCTCCGGCCGCGGGGACTCCACGGTGGCCACACTCACATGCTCGCACGCCTCGCGGCCGCGTCGACGACGCGACCGGGGTGGAATTTCACTTCTTCGACCGAACTAAAACACCGAAATCGATGTGGAACCCCACATCGTTTTACATTTTGTATACACCACACACGCCATGTTGTTTCGATTCTGCGCCGCGCTTCACATCGGTCGATCAACAGATTGGTTCCCGTCGACGTAACGTTGTTGAAACGTTATTCGCCCCCGATATATTTTGTACATCATCACTTTACATTTTCGTACTTATGACATAAAATTTCTTTTTAAACCGGTTAAAAAAAATAACAGGTTCCGTATTCGACTGTATTTTATAATAATAATATTAATATTTTATTTGCATAAAACATGGTTTATAAAAGATTTTACAGAACGTTACAGATCAGCATGTTTTGCTACGGTTATAATAGCATGCAATTTTTTTATACATTAATACTTATGACTACAAAAATCCTGTATATGTTGATAGAAGATATGAAGTTTTTTTTATAGAATAAGGGTGACCTACGAACATATAGTCCACCTGATAGTAAGTAGTTGCTGTGGCCCTTCGCCATCTACATATATTTTTCGAATTAAAATGCAGATGCGTTGTCAACCGTGAAGACTAGGATAGAATTTCTCTTTTCCAGTAAAAAAGGTCTCTAGTTCTCTACACTCCCATACGAAACACAACAGCATTAAGGTGCTATTTTGCGTTGGTATTCCGTGAGATCGTGGCCTTTCCCCGGTCGAGCCGACCCTTTCGTGCTACTGCTACAACGATACTATTAATATAGCTGCAGCATGGTTCTACCACGTATAAAAGTTACTTTCCTTCTACCACTTAAATAATCTAATATTTAATATTTTTAAGTTATTAGGTATATTATTACATAAGCGTACACACATACATAAACTACTTTCGGTATATTTTCTTATTCTGTGGTTGTCGTTCAGTACAAGCCTATATGACTCTCGGCGACCACGGGGATTTATATCATCTACCGTTGTAATGCATTTTTTTTTGCGTGACGAAAGCTTTATTTTGAAAAGTGCTCATGATTTTACGTATGCATGACAGGACATGACAGCGGTTTTTATGTTTGTTATGTTTTTGATTTGTTTAAGAGCATACACGAATTTATTTATAATTTATTTAGAAGCATCGTTTACATGTGTTTTCCATTTTATACCATCATCTATAATTAAAACTAAAAATTTCGTATTTCTAGCTGCTTTTATTTTTGGTATTTTAAGTTTAAGATTATGTTTATTATTAGTGTATTTGTTAAATTGTATATATAAAAATTTGTCTAAATTTATTTTCAAATAATGTAATATGTCAACCCAATTAATTAAATTATCTATTGTATAATCTATGTCAGCTTCATGGTCACTGATATTAGTAATTTTTTTGTTGGAAGTCATAATTGATTGTTGATTTTATCATTATGTTCAATTTTAATGAAGAAAGAAATTCCTTATGAATTGTCATTAGAATTTTCAAAAGACGACGACACGACAAGGATACGTCGCTCATCGCTTTCGTTCGCGCGTACTTCGTTACGTCGCGCGTCGGTGAGGTTGCTCAGTGAGGGCGGGTCGGGTCGCCGCGTATCGATCCGCGCACCGCTCGCTAATTGCCTTTACGTAATGGCACAGCTACAGGTGCCCTGTGGCTCTCGCGAGTCTACTAGCGGTGCGACCCGATGGCTTATTATATATTACATTATTCTGCTTTGCCTGTCACAATAATTACGTGAAACGATTTATTTTTAATTTCTTTACTACCATTAATAAATGCGTAGAATGTTAAATTGAGAAATATTTTCAAGAGTCGTTTCCATGTAACAACTTATCTAAGAACTCAGAACTCAGTTACATTGGTTTGATTTTGCCGTGAATTAACCCAAAAGCTAGGAGAAATAAATATTTTTTACATTGATTAACAAAAAAAGTTGTTAAAATTGGTTGCTATCGGCGGTAAAAATAATATAGTTTGCATCCTCAAACTAAATAAAACACATTATTTTTATTTTTCACGTGGATCTTAGCTAATTACTTTTAACATTTTTAATATTTTATATTACTTTTACATTTCAACTTTTACACCTATTTATGATTATTAAACAAACACAAACTGAGACAACAAGTGCCGTAGACCTAAAAATAGTAATTCTATGAGTGAACGCATTTAGAATAGTGAAAAATGACACTGAATTGCTTTCTAAATAATTTTCTTTCCTTTTTAAAACGTAATCTCCACACTAGGATTTTATCTTGTATTGTGGGGGCAGTGTACAAACATAAATTGCACAAGAACAATCATCCACACCCGGAACAATTATTTGTAGGCCATACAAATATTGTTTCGTACGGGATTCGACCCCGCGGTCCTAGACGCTGCAACTTAAGGGGCTACTCCATGCGAACGACCTTGAGCATTTGACCGCTTGCTACAATATTAATATATTGTAGCGAGCGGCTCGCCGGAAGAAATATGTAAGACGCCACCTATTGTACGAAAGTAGTATTATTTTTTCAACATCAATAAACTATTTTATGGAAATACACATAGCGTACAAAGATAAATGTATTTTAATTTTTTTATTCTGTATATATTAGTTGCATTATATTAGAATTATGTATTTTCATATATTATCTAATTATGAAATTTTATAATTAATTATATATTAAAACTGAAGCATTGAAAATTGTGAGTTTAAAAGATACCTATTCACTATAGGTAAATAAATAGATAGCTCGGCTTTTGTACAAATATTTGGTGCAATAAAAAATAAATAAATAAATAGGATGTTTCGCATATGTGTTTTTGATTATTGTTAATTTTTACGTGTCACGTATTGAAAAGTTACCTACTAATTTTTGAACTTATGCTGGCAGATATTATCCTCACCCCAATGATTGATGAGGATGAAAATCAATTTTATTTCTACATACGTAATTATATTTATTTATACATAAGGGTAACTTTAATAAAGGTAATACAAAAATCAACAAGAAGTATAAGGGTTCAATCTTTCAATTTCAGTTGTAAAAAAACGTTACCCCCACACTAGGATTTTCTCCTGTGTCGTGGAGGCAGTTTACAAACATAAATTGCACAAAGACAAACATACAGACCCGGAACAATTATTTGTAGGCCATACAAATACTTGTTCCATGCGGGATTCGAACCCGCGGCCCCCAGCGCAACAACTGATTGCTAAGCCACTGCGCCACCATGAAGCTAATACAAAGACTAACTTTGTATTTGCTTCATGGTCGCCGGGTTATAGCTAAAGTGACCATACGTCCCGTTTTGAACGGGACTGTCCCTTTTCTCGGTCTCCTGTCCCATTGTCCCCAAACAAAGCTCCGGGACACAAAATTGTCATGTAACTAGTTGGATGGAAGTATTCAAAGTCAACAATCTTCAACATAATTTTTTTTAATCGAATATATTTTATGTCTACCTGGTACGAATGCTCCGGTAGAAAGAGTATTTTTTTATTTTGCATAAATTGTGGACGTCTGAAAGAAACACTTACGGTTCCAGAGTTCTAAAGGCGATGTTGTTAACAAAGATAACAATAAAAAACTTGAGCAGAATTTTATTCTTATTTAAAATCATCACCAACTTTATTAAAGCAAATTTAATCCACTGACAAATGTAATTAATAATTAAAAAAAATATGTTGCATTTAATAATTACCGTCTATACCGAATATAATTTTATAGTGAACACTAATTGTATAAAGTTATAGTTTTTAGAGTATAAATAAACCCATGTCCTGTTTTGAGTTAAAAAATAAATGGTCAGTTTAGTCTTTTTAGTTAAATTTAGTTTTAAAAATTTTTAGTAGTAAAAAGTAGGTATATTAGTACCTACTTAGATACTTTTTACCGAATTATAAGTATAGAACACCTTATGTACTCAATTATTTTTTGAAAAAGAAGAAAAAACAAGCAATAAATAATATACTATATTTTAGCAAAAAACTATAACTTAGTAATACTAATTATAACTTAGAACAAAAATGAAAAACTCATAACTGACCTTTTTCCCGACCCAGGATTCGAACCCGGGACCTCATGATCAGAAGTCGCACTACTACAACCACTAGACCAACGAGGCAGTACTATACCTGATAAGATATTGTGGTTGGGTGATAATATTGAATTAGCCTTTTATAGTGTAAATTATAATATTTGTCGAAATTTTAATTATAGATTCGAACCTTACATGCTAATGGTGCTTCATTTTTTTATTTGCATTTACTTCAAAGAAAATACACGCAAAAAGCTTCATCGCGCAGTAAAAAACACAACAAATATATGTATAACTAATACGAAAAATTATACCCAAAACAAACAAATAATACTACCTATAAATAACCTAATAAGTAATAATATTATCGACTGATATTACGTGAGTGTATGCGGCGCTGGTCGACGCTCTAACGACACGGGCTTCGCGTCGAAGAGCTCAGGGCTCACTGACTAAGCAAGCCCGTGAGCAGTGAATATGCCCAGATTTTAAAATAATTTCTTAATAAAATCAAATTTTGGTCTTTTGAAAAAAAATTTACTATAGAAATGTTTATTAATAAATTGCCTATCCATTGGTGTAAATCGCAAAATAAAATAATACTTACTTTACGAGGAGATCCATGTTATCAATAACAATTTCACATTTATGTGGTTTATTGTAAGGAGATTATATTAATATTTATTCGATTAAAAAAAAATTGGATATAGCTTTTATGGAATCAAGATTATGTAGAAATATAATGTGTTTTTTATTTGTTGATATATCTTATAAATAAAAAGTAGATAGCTTCTAAAAACCGCCCAAATAACGACTGGCGCGACTTTTTGCTCAACCTGCGCCTTAATTGCTAAGCTACTGCGCCACGGAGCGTTAACATTGTTAACGTTCACATATTATTCAATGAGAGCATTAACATCACACTCACACACTTGCACACAATATACACACAACTTAACAAAATCCCAGAAAATATATTATACAAAACCTGCTCAAAGTTCAAAAACTTTGATAAACTAAGTTTCTATAAAAAGGGTATTTATTATACGTGGTAGAGCCATGCTGCAGCTATATTGGTAGTAGTCGGCCGGGGTAGGATTACGTTCTCACAGAATACCAGCGTAAAATAGCAGCTTAACACTGCTGTGTTTCGTATGGTGAGTGTAAAGAACCTGAGTTCTTTCTTTACTGGAGAGGCATTACATCTTAGTCCTCACGGGTGACAACACATCTGCATTTTGATTTGTAAACGGGGTTAGATGTAGATGTCTGTGGGTTACAGTAACCACATACCATCAGGTGGACTGTGTGCTCGCTTGTCACCCTATCCTATAAAAAAAGGTTATAATATTAAGGAATTTATGTATGATAATAACCCCTGGGAATGAGGTGATCACTAACAAGCTATTTCTAATTTGTTTTGTGTTGTTAATTGTGTTACATACATGATTGTAAGAAGTGGCGTAGCTAGGCGTGGGCGAAGTGGGCCCTCGCCCACGACCTCGAAATTAAAGGGACCTCGCGAGGCCCCCTAAAATGCGATGCTCCGGACTTAACCACAGATGACTAATTAATTTGCTCACTTTTACGCTCGAAAAAGAAAGTCACAAATGTAAGTGTGTTTGTTTGGGACCTCGCAAGAAGCCTCTCTTAAGTGCGACTGCGAGGCCGTTGTATACGAGACTTATCAGGAATTAATAGATTATTAGTAGGTATATCGTGTCAAAGCATGTTTGGTAGGATATATCTATTGGGTAGATCCTTGGAACGAAAGAAAAGTGGCCTCGCTGATGCAACTTGGCCCACCTTTATATTAATACACGCTACGGATCTGATTGTAAGCTGTTATTTAAAAAAAATCCCGCTGGGTTTCTTGCTGGTTCTTCCAAGGACAGAGGTTTTTTTTCGAACCAGTGGTAATTAAAGAAAAGAGTGACTTTCAATATTTATTATTTATAATCTATATTGAATAAAAAGTTTGTTTCTGTATAATTATGAATAATACACGAGTCACGAACATGACGCTAAGGACGCACGATAATATACGAGCACAGAGTTTTGGCGCCGCTGAAGGTTTGGCAGATTTTTCGAAACTCGCCGAAACGGAAACCGAAACCGAACCTTCGGTCGGTCACTAATTATTACATATACCTATGTGATATGATAGAGAGCGATGTATTGTACCACGCGTGTGCACGTGCAGGAGCGCGACGCGTACGGCAACGACGTGAGCGTGGCAGCGCGGCGCGTGCCCGTGGCCTACCTGCTGGTGGACGTGCCGGTGGGCGTGGCGCGCCAGCCCGGCGCCGCCCCCGCGCCCGCCGCCGCCGCGCCGCCGCCGCACTCCATGCGCGCGCTGCACCACCACATACTGTCTGCGCCCTCCTTCCTAGAGGTATGCTACTACAAACACCTACCTGCTGGTGGACGTGCCGGTGGGCGTGGCGCGCCAGCCCGGCGCCGCCCCCGCGCCCGCCGCCGCCGCGCCGCCGCCGCACTCCATGCGCGCGCTGCACCACCACATACTGTCTGCGCCCTCCTTCCTAGAGGTATGCTACTACAAACACCTACCTGCTGGTGGACGTGCCGGTGGGCGTGGCGCGCCAGCCCGGCGCCGCCCCCGCGCCCGCCGCCGCCGCGCCGCCGCCGCACTCCATGCGCGCGCTGCACCACCACATACTGTCTGCGCCCTCCTTCCTAGAGGTATGCTACTACAAACACCTACCTGCTGGTGGACGTGCCGGTGGGCGTGGCGCGCCAGCCCGGCGCCGCCCCCGCGCCCGCCGCCGCCGCGCCGCCGCCGCACTCCATGCGCGCGCTGCACCACCACATACAGTCTGCGCCCTCCTTCCTAGAGGTATGCTACTACAAACACCTACCTGCTGGTGGACGTGCCGGTGGGCGTGGCGCGCCAGCCCGGCGCCGCCCCCGCGCCCGCCGCCGCCGCGCCGCCGCCGCACTCCATGCGCGCGCTGCACCACCACATACAGTCTGCGCCCTCCTTCCTAGAGGTATGCTACTACAAACACCTACCTGCTGGTGGACGTGCCGGTGGGCGTGGCGCGCCAGCCCGGCGCCGCCCCCGCGCCCGCCGCCGCCGCGCCGCCGCCGCACTCCATGCGCGCGCTGCACCACCACATACAGTCTGCGCCCTCCTTCCTAGAGGTATGCTACTACAAACACGCACCACATACAGTCTGCGCCCTCCTTCCTAGAGGTATGCTACTACAAACACGCACCACATACAGTCTGCGCCCTCCTTCCTAGAGGTATGCTACTACAAACACGCACCACATACAGTCTATGCCCTCCTTCCTAGAGGTATGCTACTACAAACACGCACCACATACAGTCTGCGCCCTCCTTCCTAGAGGTATGCTACTACAAACACGCACCACATACAGTCTGCGCCCTCCTTCCTAGAGGTATGCTACTACAAACACGCACCACATACAGTCTGCGCCCTCCTTCCTAGAGGTATGCTACTACAAACACGCACCACATACAGTCTGCGCCCTCCTTCCTAGAGGTATGCTACTACAAACACGCACCACATACAGTCTGCGCCCTCCTTCCTAGAGGTATGCTACTACAAACACGCACCACATACAGTCTGCGCCCTCCTTCCTAGAGGTATGCTACTACAAACACGCACCACATACAGTCTGCGCCCTCCTTCCTAGAGGTATGCTACTACAAACACGCACCACATACAGTCTGCGCCCTCCTTCCTAGAGGTATGCTACTACAAACACGCACCACATTCAGTCTGCGCCCTCCTTCCCAGAGGTATGCTACTACAAACACCCACCACATACAGTCTGCGCCCTCCTTCCTAGAAGTATGCTACTACAGTCACGGTCGGGTTTTGATCGGGTTTGGTGCAAAGCGCTTCTTACGAAGTTTTTATGCAGATCGAAGCATCAAGGTCGTAGTAGATGGTCCATGCTCTGACTACAAGTTTATTAATGTTTGTGTTTCACCTACGCTGTTTCTTCTGTATATCAATGATATGTTACAAACCAGTAACATTGATTGCTATGTGGACGTCAGCACTGGTGGTGCTTTGTTCTCTGTGCCCTGATGTCTTGGAGTCCAGACTAATGGTATATCAATTGAAGTTTTGCAGTGTTTATTAAGGTGATAATAGTCAGCACATGGTTGCAGGCGATGTCGGACCTGCACGTGCTGCTGTACCTGTGCAGTAACGAAGCGCTACCGCTGTCGCTAGACACCGTGCAGCCGCTGCTGCAG